>JAYESA010000016.1:3587500-3917025 GCA_036927795.1 Iris macrosiphon
AACATTTATATGCACCATAGCTCACCCCACTTCTCACGTCGGGTGCGGCCTGACCACTTATATGCTCCATAGCTGTTATATATGATTAGCCTGACCATTATATGCACCATAGCTAACCATGCGGTTAGCCTGACCTAAAAGAATCATAGCTAATCATATATAACCAGCCTGATCCAGTCCCAAGCCGATCACATAATAAACTGATATTTCAACCACTTAGTTAGATGTTTTATCTCTATTCAGATTTACTTGTTCTAGCATTCACTATTTATTGCTCATTGCTAGATGCTTTATTGTCTATTTCATTTCTCCAGTACTTCACATGTTCAGCTTTTATTTCCATCTTGTATCTCTTACACTGTTTATAGATTTTGTCAATTTAATGAAACTGCTGTTAGTGCTTGTGCTTCGCTCCAATCCTGACTGGATAACAACATTTTCAGAGAACCTGGAGGACTTTTGCCCTACTCATTACGGTCCAGGAATAGAGGAGGATTTCACCCCAGAAATCCCAGAGGAGGTGCCTATCCTAGAGGAGAACTAGCCTGCCCATGCTTAGATTATTTTCTGCATTTATTGTTTTAGACTGAGACTGAGACTGAGATGTATTTATTTTATTTGTGACTTTGTGAGGTCTTTTAGACCCAGGATCGAGTTGGACTTATTGTGTTTAGTTTAAATAGAACTCTTTTCAATTCTCATCGTGCCATTATGTTATAGTTGTGATTGAGTATATTATAGAACTGTGATTTATTTATCATTGTCCTCCGTACGGAGTTGAGACTATTGACAGGATATGCTATATTTGTGACCTAGACAGCGTTCTATCGCCGATGCTGCGGCGTAGGCTGGACGTACCCACGACTCATGCCCAATTTCCGGGTGCGGGTCGTGACACGTTTTAGTGGTGGCCCATGCAGGTCTGACTGTATCTGTAATCCCCACATCTGAATCTCAGCACCGGGAACTAACACCTCAATCTCCAAGCTCTCTAAATATTAATGTACATACTTTAGTTATGAGATTTAGAGTTTCTCGCAGCCATACCGGTTGGCGTGGCGAGGATTCTAGATGACATGATTATAGAGTTCCATACCTTAGTTACGGAACCTGTCGTTTATCGCATCTATGCTTACTAGCGTGGCGAGGATTCTGTGTGTCATGATTTCTGACAGACGTGTATGATTATTAGGTTGTATCTTAAATTGGTTCTTAAAGTATCATCTCAAGACTTATCTATTTATGTTATTCCAGGACTTTGTTCCATCGCTTCTTTTCTTTACTAGCAGTAAAGATACCTTCCGTCCTTGATCCAGTTCCTTTTTGAGCTTATTTTCTTTGAGGATTCCTTGTTAGTATGATAATTAGTGACTTGCAATTTTGGTTGTGTCTTGTATTAGTTTGGCTGAGTGTGACTTGTGAGTTTGTAAGTGTTTCTTAGTTGGACATGTGAGCAGTAGACTTTAATCTAGAGTTAACCATAGCATAATACCTTGTAACAATGGTTCTAGGATAAGTGTCATTAGAGACTATGATTAGAAGGAGAGTATAGAGTATCAGTGATAGTTCAAGAGTTAGTATCAGAGCCAACATACCCGTCCTGGATAATCATGATTTTGTAATTGGATGATCTACGTGAATAATTAGGTATCAAGAAATTGTGTTAAGAATTAATGGATCATGATTCAATTTGATGATTGATATCAGATATGTTAAAAGTAAAGAAGGATATATGCATAAAGAGTTGTAATGAGGTGTCATGAGTGGAGAAATATCGGAATTGGTAATGAAAATGGTGAGGCGTATCATGGATTAGTTAACAGGCTATAAAAGGTTAAAGGGAAATACATATACATCAATTGAGATGAGAACCATATACTTGCCCATGAGAGTAAAGAAACATGAGTGTTATAGAAGATACATGTAATCATGAGTTATAATGAGCTTGATGAGATAATCCATTAATGAAGCTAGTGATATAATACCAAGAGTGCTAATGGTTCTATTTCGAGGGTTAGTCGAGAATGACGCTCAAAACAATAAGCACTCTGTATGATGATAATTAGATGATATACCAGTTGACATAAATTGAAATCATGAAAGAAAATACATGGATGATAACTTTGATCATTGGAGGTAATAGCACAAGTGATTCAGGCAGTACAATTTATTACACAATTATAGACACTAAATGCATTGAGTGCACCTTGAGTATCAGAGACCGTGAGCACTGATATGTACATTTGTGGAATTATAATTTAAAAGGTGGAAATAAAATTTTATTTTAGAATAATTGAGGAGTTGAGATTATGTCATTAAATTTTTGAGGATTTCAAATATGAATTCAATAAACATGGTTAAGGCTACAAAGATTTTAGAAGTGATTAAATTTTGTTTCGATGTTGAGTATCTAATTTTGAGGAGGTATATACAATTCATTTTTAAGTTGATCGAGAAGTTAAACCTTGACGATTATTTTGAGGATTGATTTTATGGTAGAGGAGAGATATGAATATTAATATATGAGTAGATGATATACATGTGTAAGGACCTGATGACTTGAGCATAATTGAGATGGCACCGCAGACTGACTTGGGGTGTCCATCTAGAGTTGTATTACAAAGGGCTTAGCACTTAGTATGGTGTTGCATTTGACGTGTATTTGAGTGATAAGAACAACTAGTATGAACAATTAAAGTAGGAACGGGAACTGACAAAGAGTATGGTACTAAAGAGATAGAGGTATCAAACTTGGATGCATTATTTAGATATAATAAACAACACGTATCACCATATTGTTGGGAAACGACCTACACGTACCCAATTATGGACATGACACTAGCCCCAAACACATAAGCACATGCCCAATTGATCAATAGGATCAATTGACACACACAACAAAATGTCAATTCGGAATTCCCACAAAATTGACACAAAAAGAACCATAACTTTCTCCATGGGTCTCCTATGAACACAAAACCAAGTCCTATGTGTAGTACATACATATGGGTTGATTTTATATGATTAAATCTTAGATTTAGAAGCTATTTTAAGGGGAAAAACTGAATTATACCTATTGGGAGATGGATTCCCAATGAAACCTCCAATTGAGATGAAATTGCTTCCAAATTGTAGATCCTTGCTCCTCTTTATAGATCCTTGCTTCCTCCTTCTAGATCCTTGCTTCTCAACTTTCTAATGGTGAATTGGAAAGAATTTGTAATGAATTTGGTAGGAAATTGGAATGGAAATGAAAGGAATTTGGTAGTGGAAAAATTCTAGATCTAGATTTGGAATAAAAATGAGAGGAAAGAGAATTCCCCCCCCCCCTCTCTATTAATAGGACGGCCCCTACACCTTCCTCAAGCAATTATAAAATGTCCAATGTACCCCTTGGGGCCTCTCATGAAGAAATAATTAAGGAAGAAAGCTTCTAGTCTAATAATTTAATTAATTTTAATCCATCTCCTTAACAATGGGCTTTCTAAATGGGCCTAGTCTAACTAATTAATTCATGTTGGTCCATGGGTCCAAACTAAACTAGTTGAGTCCACTAATATAAGTCCAAAATAATTAAATAACATCTAACAATAATTAAATAATACAACAAATAATTATTTACCATGCAAAATTTTTAATTAAATAGGAAAAGACTAAAATACCCTTTCCTAGAAAATGTGGTAGTGACACCCGTATTGGTACTGGATCCTCCTATGTCCCTCGACATCTTAGAGTCAAGCTCTAGATCATCCTCTGCCCTTTGTGCCTGCCTCAAAATCTTCTTGAAAGTAGCGGTAGGATCCACATTCGTATATGATTTGATCTCCCGGTTCAGGCCCTTCCTCAACTTTCTAGCTCCTCCTCTGGGGTTCTGCCCCTCTACAAAATGGCCTAATCTGTAATACTCTGTCCCATACTCATCTACTGTCATACCTCCCTGAACGAGGTACTGACACTGGCTCTCTAGAGATGTCAGAACCACATCTGGAATAAAATTTTCCTTGAAGAGATCTTTGAAAACTTCCCAAGTAAGTCCTGGTGCTGAGATCCTAGGGTTTGTCCTGAACCAAGTCAATGCAATGTCGAACATCATGCTTCCCGTGGCCTCTATCTGCAACCTCTCTGGAATTGGCGCCAACCGCAGGCTCCTCTCAATTTCTTCTATCCAATCATCAGCATATATGATCCCTTCAGTGCCCTTAAAGTCTTTCGGTCCCATCCTCTTGAAGTCTATGATGGTTCCCGGCCTCGGCTGCTGCAGGGTAAACTGGGGAGGTGCCGTCTGTAGCTAGACTAATGTGACTCTCTCCACTGCTGCGAGCGCAATCTGGTGAGCATTCTTAATGTCCTGCCTCATAACCTCTAATTGGCACTGCTGCACCTCTATTATCTGATGAAAGAATGCAAATATCTGCGTCTGATCGACTTCGGATGGTGGGGGTGGAAGATCCCTTGAAATTGTCGACGCTTTCCTCTGTACCGGAGGTGGAGCACCTCCAAAAGCTGCTGTAGAAATGCCCACCTGGATCGGTGAAGTTGAACTCTGGAATGTACCTGCTGGAACAACATCTGATGGTGTTGCCCTCATAGGCAATGAGGTGACTGATCGCGCTGATATTGGGCCTGACCACTGGGAATAAGTCTTCGGCGGCATCCTGAAGATAGATTGAACAAAGGAATCATATTGAGTAAGATATGATATCATCAAAGAAGTACATATTTTATTCATAGTAAAACAATATTCAATAAATAAGGATAGCAAAACTGATAATGGAAAGTGTTTCCTAGTTGTGATTGAGTATACTCTCAGCTTAAATCATATATCCTAAAATAGGCTCGTAGCAGTACTCTAGGTGAGCACTCTACGATATCACTCTACTTGCAACTCTAAGACCTGCATGGGCCACCACTGAAAATGTGTCACGACCCGCACCCGGATATTCAGACACGAGTAAGTGGGTACGTCCAGCCTACGCCGCAGCATCAGCGGTAGAACGCTGTCTGGGTCAACTCTACCAACTAAACATCTCAACAATATGTATGGTACCTGTCAATCCTCTCAACTCCAAACGGAGAAACAATATGGTATCTTACAAATGTAACTATACTCAATCACAATGCAAACTAAGAAAGATAGAGCATGAATGGAATAACGAAAGAAAGAAAATCATAATACAATCCACAAGACTGAAATAATATACAAACCATGAATCTCAATAAAAGTCTAATATAAGTCCACCAAAATAATCTAAACATCCTCAGGCTCTGGTACTAAGTCCTCTTGGTCTACAGGAGTATCCTCAAATGGAATACCGTCCGATGGTCCGTAGTATGTGAGACACTGGTCTATGAGCCAATCATCTAAAAAATATATCCAGTCGGGATTCGAGCGAAGTACATACCTCTGAAAGCAGTTTCAAATACATAATCAAGCATATAAAACAGATAATAGAAAAAAATATAAGATAACTAAACAACCGAATAAAATGAACTAGAGTAAACATGCAATGTACGAGAATAAAGAACATGCAATAGAATATATATAATATAATAGGAATAACTAAATTCTAACTAATGTGCCATGGAATATAAGTTTATTATGTGATCGGTTTAGGTTGAACACGAATACAATATGGTAACTAAATTACAAGTGTGATATGTAATCGACAAGTACACGAATACAATGGGCTTGATCACATAATCAACTCATATTCCCCCATCCCCAACCAATACCAATGGATCCAATCTTGACACATTATGAACACGAATATGGGCACAATGAATACGAGCAGTGTGTGTACACGAATATAAGCATACTAAACACGAGCAGTGTGTGTACACGAATATAAGCATACTGAACACGAGCAGTGTATGAACACGAAGTACACTAAATCAATATCCGAAACACACAATGAAATACATGTGAAGGAGTACCCGCTGAACACGGTAAGGGATAATATCTTCTAACAGGATCCATGTAGTACCAGTACGTGAAACCACTGTGTCAAAATCAAGTATACAGTTCTAGAACATGAGATATATACACTATTGTGAAATAAAAACTAATAGAAAAATGTACTCGTCTGAAGTCATGAGCAAGGTGTTTCTCTCGATGCCCAAACTAGTATCACACAGACCAATATATGTTATATTGCATCAATACAAGGTTTGGAATGAAAATAAGTTAAACTAGTTCAATTCTAGGTCATAAAGCCATTTCTAAGTCAAAATAGTCAAACTAGGTCAACTCTAGGTCAAACTAGTCAAACTTGGTCAAACTAGCTATTTCTAGGTTGTATGAGTCTCTCTCTCGGATATTGGGTCCATACACTATGTAACTAGGCTATACTAGCTATATTAGGATAATAGGATACTAAAAAAAATATTGTATCCTAAGATACGCAAGTAATTAGATATAAAAATACTATAATATACATATATACAAGACAAAATATATAGTACTCCTAGCCAAACCAATGCTAAGTGGATACCTTGCTTTGAAACAAATGCGGTATCACACCACCTACACACCGATCTCGATATAAAACTCAATACCTTGAGTAAAACCAATACCTTGACACTACTATCTCAAGGTAATTCAATATCTAACATATAACTAACTACCCAACATAACTCACTATACACTAACATGCATTTAAACTTATAACAATACTATACTAAACTAGCATACTAATATACCCATTGATATTTAATACCCGTACCCAAGATACCTCAACTCTCAATACCTTGGTGTAACTCAAGGTAATCTAGAAATAATACTAACAAATGCTAACTAGTGCTTATATATATATATATATATATATATATATATATATATATATATATATATATATATATAACTTACTAACTTAATAATATAAACTAACTAACTTATCAATATAGACTACAAGCTTATCTATAACTTAAAAATTAAGCACTACTTTACACTATTCCTACTACTGCTTCTGCTTTATCGTAGTTGCTGCTGCTGCTCTCCGTTTCTGCTGCTGCTGTTGCAGCTGGTTACTGCTTCTCGTTTCTGCTGCTGCAGCTTGCTGCTTCTGCTGCTGCTTCTGCTCACTGCTTCTGCTGCTGTTGCTTTCTGCTGCTGCGGCTTCTCTCATTGCTTTCTGCTTTTCGGCTTGCCCTTGCTCCTGCTTCTCTCACTGCTTTCTGCTACTTATCTCCCTGCTTTCTGCTACTTATCACTGCCCTCTAGCTCCTATACACACATACACATATGCACACACACACATATATATATATATATATATATATATATATATATATATATATATATATATATATATATATATATATATATATATATATAACCACACTTGTAATGCACATGAACTCCCTATTCTCTCAAGACCACCAACATGAACTCCCTATTCTCTCAAGACCACCAACACATCAAGATGAAATATAGATCATATATATATATATATATATATATATATATATATATATATAATATAACAATTATAATTATAATATTCTAATAGTTATAACCAATATAAATTGAATAAAAATGCAAGGAACAAACACGTGGAGTGCACCGCACCCGTATCACACTAGATCTATGATAGGCTTGCGATACGGCTCCACCACACCACCAAACGTATCACGAAGGACACGAACAAGTCCAAAATCATAATTATGAACAACACGAATAGCTAGCTACTAAACTACGCGTTTGTGTCAAAATATGATATGCTCCAACCCTCGTACTGGAAGAAAACCACCAAATTAACCTGTATCTCCAAATTATCGGGATACAGCCTACACTTATCCAATTGTGGATACGACACTAGCCACACACAACCAAACACATGTTAATTTGGTCTAATTGACCTATTGATAAACACAAGATGTGCTAATCTCAAAATTCTCCCAAAATTGATAAAAAATACCACATAACTTTCTCCATAGGCTTCCTATGAACCTATTTCCAATTTCTATGGGTAGTCTTAGTACATGGGAGGGTTTT
Organism: Iris macrosiphon; assembly: GCA_036927795.1. Lineage (NCBI taxonomy): Eukaryota > Viridiplantae > Streptophyta > Magnoliopsida > Asparagales > Iridaceae > Iris > Iris macrosiphon. The sequence continues at coordinate 3,595,494 of JAYESA010000016.1, forward strand.
TAATGATTAAATTATAGATTTAAAGTCTAATTAGAGAGGAAAAACTGAATTGTACCTATTGGGAGATGGATTTCTAATAAAATTCTTCAAATGAGTGTCAAGAGCCTTCAACTTGTAGATCCTTGCTTCCTTTTTTAGATCCTTGCTTCCTCATTGTTCTAATAGCCTCCAATAATAAATAGGGAAGGAATTAGGAAGAAATTTTGGTAGAATTTGATGTAGGAAGGAAGAAATTGGAAAGAGGAAAATTCTATATCTATATTTGGAATAAAAAATGAAGAGAGAGAGTCTCTCTCCACTCCTATGGTGGCCGGCCTTTACCCCCTCCTCCAAGCTACTATGAAATATCCACAATATCCCTTGGGGCTTGTCATAAAGGAATTAATTAATGAGGGAAGGTTCTAGTCTAATTGGTTTAGCTAATTAATTCATCCACCTAATGAATGAGCTTACTATTGGGCTCAATTCTAACTAGAAATAAATGTTAGTCCATGGATCTAATCTAAACTGGTTAGGTCCACTAACACAAGTTCAAAATAAAATCTAACATCTAGCAATAAATAAATAACATAATAAATAATATTTACAACATGTACAATATTTAATATTATATTCCTAAAAATAAAAATATCTATGCCAGATTATCAAACTATCCCTAGTTGGAAAAGTGACGGTGACAAAGGCGACCAACTTTGCGGTGATCACGGATAGAATGATGCGGGTGAAGAAAAAATTGTGTGTTCCTAACGATGCAAATCTCAGAAAGAAAATACTCACTGAAGCGCACTATGCGAGTTACACTTCACATCCAGGAAGTTCGAAGATGTATCGAGACCTCCGCACGATATTTTGGTGGCACAGCATGAAAAGGGATATGGTGTTGTTTATGTCACAATGCATGGCTTGTCAGAGAGAAAAGGCCGAGCACCAGAAGCCTGGCGGAGAGATATAGAACCTTGCTATACTAGAGTGGAAATGGGAATACATAACGATGAATTTCATTGTTGGTTAGCCAAAGACGCAACGGGAAAATGATGCCATCTGGGTCATCGTCGATCGACTCACCAAGTCAGCTCACTTTCTACCTATCAAAGTTACTTGGAGTGCCGACCGTCTGGCGCAGATCTACCTCAACAAGATCGTTCGACTCCACGGTGTGCCAGTATCCATTGTCTCCGATCGAGATAGACAATTTTTATCACGCTTTTGGGAGAGCTTTCAGTCAACAATGTGGACAAAGTTAAAGTTCAGCTCCACCTACCATCCTCAAACAGACGGCCAGACAGAGCGGGTAAACCAAATACTTGAAGACATGCTACGGCTCTGCGTCTTGGACTTAAAGTCAAGTTGGGACATGTATCTACCGTTAGTCGAATTTGTATTCAATAATAGCTATCAATTCGACATTCAAATAGCGTCGTATGAGGCATTATATGGGCAAAAGTGTAGATCCCTAATCTGTTGGGATGAAGTTGTTGAACGACAAATTATTGGCCCAGAGCACGTAGAACAAACTGTCCAAAAGATCCATCTGCTCCGCAAACGGCTGAAGGTAGCACAAAGTCGTCAGAAAAGTTACTCAGACGCGCACCATCGACCACTTGAGTTCTTAGAAGGTGATCGTGTATTTCTTAATGTCCCATCCATGCGAGGAGTTACCATATTTGGAGCAAAAGGAAAGCGATTCATCGGCCCGTTCGAAATACTTAAGCAAGTTGCCCCAGTCGCATATCAGATTGCCCTGCCATCGTCACTATCTAAAGTACACGATATCTTCCACGTTTTACATCTTAGGAAGTACGTGTATGACCTGAGTCATGTGGTGGATCTTGATCAACTGGACTTGAAGGAGGACTTGACTTATGTTGAACATCCTGTGCGAATATTGGATCACAAGGAGAAGTTACTTCGAAGTCGTTCGGTTCCTCTCGTGCGCGTTGTCACGCCCCGATCTCCCGCAGGCAAATCGGCCGTTCCCGCTAGGTGGGAATCACCCTCGCCAGCGCTCCCGCGGAACGATCGCTTGACCCATCCGGGCGTGATGCCGCACGAGCATGAACCGCGCCCGTGCAAGGCCATGATTCATTGGCTGGCGGTAAAAGTTCTAAGCCACAGAGTCGCACAGATTGTCCGAGTGCAGCGGAGTCATGAACGCATAGGCGAACGGTAACAGGTTCACTGAGTCGACAAATATAGCGAAAGCATTGGAACACAAGTTGAAGTAAAGCAAGCTCTTTTATTGATATTAACAAGTGTTACAGGCGGCGTATAGCCGAGATTACAAGTCGCTCAAGCCTCTCTCTCTGAAACAGTAAAAGCGTGCCAAGTGGCTACAATTGTGGAATGATTGTAGAGGCGATGTTCAGGCGAGTTCGGGCTATGTTCACAACATTATGTCTTGTATATGTGCTTCAGTCCCGGAACCACCGTTGCTTCGGAGTGATGTCCACGCCTTAGCACGCACGTTGGAGGCGTCCGTACCGAACGAGGTTCTCCCGCACCCTGCATACAAACTGGTGGATTATCAGTACATTGAATGCACTGGTGGGAAAGCTACTCGCCCGCTCGACAAATCCAAACACGTAATACAGGTTCCGTGCACAACTATTAAGTTGTCTTTCTAGTTGCCTTAGGATTAGTTTCATGCAAATATTGAATAGCCTAACATGTCGGGCAGTGCGCCGTGCGATGTTTGAGGAAACACGGCGAGACTTACCAACTTACCATCTCCTTCCCTGTCCAAGGCAAACATTGAGGCAAACATGTTAATTCACGCACGACAAGTACAAGTATTCCGGAGGCAAGCATATGCAAACACGATGTTGTGGGCAAGATCATGTTATAAGCATACGATTTACAGGAGTATCAGGTGTGTTGCATACAACGATTTACTTGGAATATATTAGACACCGTTTGGTATCTTTTTACCTGACTATCCGATTCACCTGTACAACTTACCATGCCTTCCCTGCCACGGAGACACAAGTTAGTATGCAACAGGTTCAAATATACATGATGATCACTGGCTTGATTGCCATAATGGACTAGTCTGTGACGAAGATGGTTTGCTATGTGCAAGTACGTGAGGTGCCGCATACCACCTTGTCCAAGTACGTGAGACTAAACGTGAGTTCCGTCCGGAGCCGGAACGGTGCCAGTGCCCCAGCAGCCGCCCGCAGGAACTATACCTTGTGCACAAGTTGTCCATGATCTAACAATAACATTCATTCGCCCGAAGGCTACGTGATTATCGCCCGTAGGCTACGTGTGCCCGTAGGCTACGTGATTATCGCCCAGAGGCTACGTGAATATCCGCCCGGAGGCTACGTGAACAATCATTCGCCCGAAGGCTACGTGAGTATAAGACAAGCAGTATTACATGATTTATTTTGTTCAGTGAATGTCTTTTTGCCTTGAGGCAATTCTCCTGGAGCGAAGATTGCCTTGGTGACCTAGCGGTCCCGAACACTTGCAGGTTTATTCAGGCACGGAACGACTACGTAGTAGTCTTCTGGGGTTTGGATGAAGGCAAGGCAACAAACAAGCAGACAAGCATGCGTTTCTAAGGAACGTAAGCAGGCACATTGCTCGGACCCGAAGGTAAGCCGAGATATGAAATCGTTAGGGACTTAGCATGCGAGGGTCTGAACATTAGCAGTGTTTCAATTTCCATGTTCTAGCAAGCAATACAAGTTGGGATTATTTCCTTAGCTAGGTGCGTTGGATTTATTAGCATGCAGGGGGTGAATCACCTAGCGACTAGCATAAACATTCCAGATTTTATGTGTGCTGGCTAAGCAAAGACAAGTTCACCGTAGCCACCCACCTTAGTGATGATTCGCCTCGGTAGAGCGATACGTCAAGCGAGCCTCTGAAAGTCCAAGCCGGATTCCTGTAGGGACAAGTCTGGATATCTTTTGCTTCTCTTTTGAGGCAAGGCGGGTCGGGACAGTTGCACTATTGCCGTTTGAGACGACAGTCCGCTAGAACGGAACGGGGTGTTACATCCTACCCAACTCAGAAGAAGTCTCGTCCTCGAGACTTACTGAGGACAAGCAGTAATCTAGGGTTGAGGCAATCCTAGACAAGTCGTTGTACTTGTTCATTTGGATATTCACCTGCACAAGCGTCGAAATCAGCATATCGCTTAGACTGGATCGTGCGCACCTTCGACATGCATTTCTAGTGTGAACACGTCAACCAGCTTAGTGATAGCGAAGTCTCAGCACTCGAGTTTCACCTTTTCTTAAGTCTTGGATGGTGCACTAGTTCAAGGCGTCCCTCGAATAGATGCATTCAACCAAACTTAGAGTTGGTGAAAATCGGACAAGCTACTAGCGATACTCTCAAGGGTTCGCACAGGTTGGCACAAAGGCCACTCGCAGCATACAACCAAACAAGCAATCATATCATTCAAAACGTATTTTGAAAGTATTTAGACTTATTGTTGGAACATCCCATCGAGGCATTGAGAGAGAGCGTGCACATAACCCACGAACGAGCTTTCGAAACAGAGATATTGAATCAAAGTCCAAAGGCGTAGAAGCCAGGCTCTGATACCAACATGTCATGCCCCGATCTCCCGCAGGCAAATCGGCCGTTCCCGCTAGGCGGGAATCACCCTCGCCAGCGCTCCCGCGGAACGATCGCTTGACCCATCCGGGCGTGATGTCGCACGAGCGTGAACCGCGTCCGTGTAAGGCCGTGATTCATTGGCTGGCGGTAAGAGTTCTAAGCCACAGAGTCGCACAGATTGTTCGAGTGCAGCGGAGTCATGAACGCATAGGCAAACGGTAACAGGTTCACTGAGTCGACAAATATAGCGGAAGCATTGGAACACAAGTTGAAGTAAAGCAAGCTCTTTTATTGATATTAACAAATGTTATAGGCGGCGTATAGTCGAGATTACAAGTCGCTCAAGCCTCTCTCTCTGAAATATTAAAAGCGTGCCAAGTGGCTACAATTGTAGAATGATTGTAGAGGCGATGTTCAGGCGAGTTCGGGCTATGTTCACAACATTATGTCTTGTATATGTGCTTCAGTCCCGGATGCACCGTTGCTTCGGAGTGATGTCCACGCCTTAGCACGCACGTTGGAGGCGTCCGCACCGAACGAGGTTCTCCCGCATCCTGCATACAAACTGGTGGATTATCAGTACATTGAATGCACTGGTGGGGAAGCTACTCGCCCGCTCGACAAATCCAAACACATAATACAGGTTCCGTGCACAACTATTAAGTTGTCTTTCTAGTTGTCTTTCTAGTTGCCTTAGGATCAGTTTCATGCAAACATTGAATAGCCTAACTTGTCGGGCAATGCGCCGTGCGATGTTTGAGGAAACACGTAGAGACTTACCAACTTACCATCTCCTTCCCTGTCCAAGGCAAACATTGAGGCAAACATGTTAATTCACGCACGACAAGTACAAGTATTCCGGAGGCAAGCATATGCAAACACGATGTTGTGGGCAAGATCACGTTATAAGCATACGATTTACAGGAGTATCAGGTGTGTTGCATACAACGATTTACTTGGAATATATTAGACACCGTTTGGTATCTTTTTACCTGACTATCCGATTCACCTGCACAACTTATCATGCCTTCCCTGCCACGGAGACACAAGTTAGTATGCAACAGGTTCAAATATACATGATGATCACTGGCTTGATTGCCATAATGGACTAGTCTGTGACGAAGATGGTTTGCTACGTGCAAGTACGTGAGGCGCCGCATACCACCTTGTCCAAGTATGTGAGACTAAACGTGAGTTCCGTCCGGAGTCGAAACGGTGTCAGTGCCCCAGCAGCCGCCCGCAGGAACTATACCTTGTGCACAAGTTGTCCGTGATCTAACAATAATATTCATTCGCCCGAAGGCTACGTGATTATCGCCCGTAGGCTACGTGCGCCCGTAGGCTACGTGATTATCGCCCGGAGGCTACGTGAATATCTGCCCGGAGGCTACGTGAACAATCATTCGCCCGAAGGCTACGTGAGTACAAGACAAGCAGTATTACATAATTTATTTCGTTCAGTGAATGTCTTTTTGCCTTGATGCAATTCTCCTGGAGCGGAGATTGCCTTGGTGACCTAGCGGTCCCGAACACTTGCAGGTTTATTCAAGCACGGAACGACTACGTAGTAGTCTCCCGGGGTTTGGATGAAGGCAAGGCAACAAACAAGCAGACAAGCACGTATTTCTAAGGAACGTAAGCAGGCACGTTGCTCGGACCCGAAGGTAAGCCAAGATATGAAATCGTTAGGGACTTAGCATGCGAGGGTCTGAACATTAGCAGTATTTCAATTTCCATGTTCTAGCAAGCAATACAAGTTGGGATTATTCCCTTAGCTAGGTGCGTTGGATTTATTAGCATGCAGGGGGTGAATCACCTAGTGACTAGCATAAACATTCCAGATTTTATGTGTGCTGGCTAAGCAAAGACAAGTTCACCGTAGCCACCCACCTTAGCGATGATTCACCTCGGTAGAGCGATACGTCAAGCGAGCCTCTGAAAGTCCAAGCTGAATTCCTGTAGGGACAAGTCTGGATATCTTTTGCTTCTCTTTTGAGGCAAGGCGGGTCGGGACAGTTGTACTATTGCCGTTTGAGACGGCAGTCCGCTAGAACGGAACGGGGTGTTACACGCGTGCTTTAAAGAAATTATTCGGTCGAAGAATCGACCTGGGAGCTTGAGTTTGAGATGAAGGAAAATTTTTCTTCCTTATTTCATAGTGGCAGGTTCTGTCTTCTAAGTTTCATGGACGAAATATCCAATTAGTTGGTTAGGATGTGGTGCCATGTTCCCCCTTTACGGGTAGCGCGGCTAAGAAATACTTTTGATATTGTTCGATCGTGATAGACTGAATCAAGAACTTTTTCTCGTTATGAATTTGCTTCTTCGGAATTGATTCCCATATTAAGTGGACCGTGCCCCAATGATGGACTTAGCGGCAGAGTCAAGAAGGACCTCTCGGCTGCAAGTTTTTTTGCCAAGTTTTCACTGTCACCTTATTGCTTTCGTTCTTTTGAGTTGGTTTTCGGATTTACGTTTTCTTGAACGGCTTCGATGGATTTTATTGCTTTCGTTCGTTGAACTATATTTTATTCTGAGCTTAGAAAAAGTAGAAGAGGTATTGATCATCTGTTCGTGGCAATACAGGTGATCTTGTAGTAGACGTCGTACGAGCGGAGTCTTGAAGCACCTCTTTTCTTTCCTCTCTCCATCCAACTTGTGAGCGGTTATAATTTGATTTAGTTGTCCCTTCTTCCATGTATTCATATCTAAACCTTTCCTTCTTGATTATTCTGATCAAACAATACCATAATAACTAAAAGATGTCAAGATAAACAGGAATAGACTTGGAGTTATTTTTGCTTGTCAATAAACTTGTGAACGGTTACCTTGTGTATGCTAGTAAATTTAGAGTGTTCTTATTATGCTTCAATTTTAGTTAGAAATTATATACTTCTTCTTTGATTGTGCTATGTATAGAACACATCTTGTCATGCAATAAACTGATCAGGGAGACTATGCAAAACAGACTACTTGTGCACAAGGATTTATGGTTCCAACGGACGGTCGCTGGGGCACTAGCACCGTTCCGATCAGGATGGAACTTACTGATAGTCTTGTGTTCGGACGGGATGGCCTGTAATGCCTCGTATTCATTTGTTGCATCCCATTCTCGCCCAAGACTAATTCGTCCACTATGGCATAATGCCAGTGAACCCCTCGTATATTTAAAACTATTCAAGCTAACTATGTCTTCGTGGCAGGAAAGGTCTTGGTAAGTATTGTACAGGTAGTTCAGACGGGCAGGTAAAAGTCACCGAATGGTGGCATGTTTATTTTAGTAAACTTCCATATCTAATGCAGGCTTATAAATTAGACTAAGGCAACATAGAAAGATCACATAATAACTTGCATGCTTCATATAAACAACGTATTGATTGGTATAGTCGGGTTAGATCGCCTTTACCAATCAATACGTTGTTTATATGAAGCATGCAAGTTATTATGTGATCTTTCTATGTTGCCTTAGTCTAATTTATAAGCCTGCATTGATATGGAAGTTTACTGAAATAAATATGCCACCGTTCGGTGACTTTTACCTGCCCGTCTGAACTACCTGCACAATACTTACGAAGACCTTTCCTGCCACGAAGATATAGTTAGCTTGAACAGTTTTAAATATACGAGGGGTTCACTGGCATTATGCCATAGTGGACGAATTATTCTTGGGCAAGAATGGGATGCAACAAAAGAACACGAGGCGTTATAGGCCATCCCGTCCGAATACGAGACTATCACTAAGTTCCATCCGGATCGGAACGGTGCTAGTGCCCCAGGTTTCCTACACCAAGGAGATCCTTTAAGAAGCTAGAGCAACATAGAAATATCACATAATAACTTGCAGGCTTGCAACAGGTTTCCCGTACCAAGGAGATCCTGCAAGAAGCTAGAGCAACTTTCTAATCCAGTCCACCTACCGGCATGCCCTGATCGTGCCTTGAAGAAGCATTTTTTAAGTTCCAGGATCTCGTTCACATAACTTATGCAGCTCCGTGGAAAGGCGATATCTTCGCCCGAAGGTGTCTATAGCATTAAAGTTTAAGTTTAATTTTATTCAATTTTCTGCGTCCACTTTTCAGAGTATGCTGCACAGAACTTATGCTGAGCCATTGGGCAAAGCTATCGCCTTGATCGTCAATGCACAAGGATAAGGTATTCTATATAACGAGCAAGTATTCAGGGTACGCAAAAAATTGAACAAAATATTGAAACATGGAAAAGTTTTCTTTATTGATAATGAACATCTTTATAGAAACTCTTGAACGAGTCAGATAATTGCCGCACGGGCTTACAAAAGTGGACACAAAATAAGATAATCGTCATGTACGTTACATCCTTTTACTAAAACTTTAAAGCTATAGACACCTTCAGGCGAAGCTATCGTCTTTCCATGGAGCTGCATAAGTTATATGCACAAGCTCCTTGAACTTTAAAACGCTTCTTCAAGGCCCGATCAGGGCGTGCCGGTAGGTGGACTGGATTGGGAAGTCGCTCTAGCTCTTGTAGGATCTCCTTGGTACAGAAAACCTGTTGCAACGAGGGTCAGTACATTGAAATGCACTGGTGAAGGTGAGCTAACCCAACTATACCAATCAACACATTGTATATATGAAGCATGCAAGTTATTATGTGATCTCTCTATGTTGCCTTAGTCCATTTTACAAGCAAGCATTATATATAAAAGTTGGCTGAAATAAACATGCCATCGTTCGGCGACTTTTACCTGCCCGTCTGAACCACCTGCACAATACTTACCAAGACCTTCCTTGCCACGAAGACATAGTTAGCTTGCACAGTTTTAAATATATGAGGGGGTCACTGGCATTATGCCATTGTGGACGAATTAGTCTTGGGCGAGAATGGGATGCAACGAAAAAATACGAGTCATTATAGGCCATTCCGCCCGAATACGAGACTATCACTAAGTTTTGTCCAGATCGGAATGCTGCCAGTGCCCCAACAACAGTCCACAGGAACCATAAATCCTTGTGCACAAGTTGTCCATGACCAAACAACGTTTAATACTATGTTATCAAATGGTACAATTTTGGGCAACACAAGCATGAGACAAGTCTCATGGCATAATATATTTTGCATAGTCTCCCTGATCAGTTTCTTGCATGACAAGGTATGTTCTCTACATAGCACAATCATAGAAGAAGTATATAATTTCTAACTAAAATTGAAGCATGATGAAGAACACTCTAAAAGAACTAACATGCACAAGGTAACCGTTCACAAGTTTATTGTCAAACAAAACTAACTCCAAGTCTATTCCTTTTTATCTTAACATCTTTTAGTTATTATGGTATCGTTTGATCAGAATAATCAAGAAGGCAAGGTTTTAGATGTGAATACTTTGAAGAAGGGTCAACTGAATCAAATTATAGCCACTCACAAGTTGGTTGGAGAGAGGAAATGAAAGAGGTGCTTCAAGACTCCGCTCATAGGACATCTACTGCACGATCACCTGCATTGCCACGAACAGATGATCAATACCTCTTCTACTCTTTTCAAGATCGGAATGAAATACAGTTCAACGAATGAAAGCAATAAAATCTATCGAAACCATTCAAGAAAATGCAAATCCGAAAACCAACTCAAAAGCACGAAAGCAACAAGGCGACAATGAAAACTAGGCAAGAAAACTTGCAACGGAGAGGTCTCTCTTGACTCTGCCGCTAAGTCCATCCTTGGGGCACGGTCCACTGAATATGGGAATCGATTCTGAAGAAGAAAATCCATAACGAGGAAAAGTTCTTGATTCAATCTATCCCGATCGAACGATACCGAAAGTATTTCTTAGTCGCGCTCCCCGTAAATCGGGAACGAGGTACCACACAAAATATCAAAATACTATACATGAAAATATCCCAAACAGTATATTGACGGTATCGACCAGTATATCGACGGTATGCCAGCCCGGAGGCAAAATCCTAATTTGGAAAAGTTCAGCGTTTCGTTCTACGCACGGTTCCTAATTTTGTTTTCATAATAAAACAAAATCCAATTGCGAAAAATATAGCAAATATTATAGACAAAAATACAAAACACAGTCTAAGTAATTTTTTTTTAAAACTTTTAAATACGAAAAATTTAGAAATACGAAATTCAATAATGAAGGTTACAGCTACCAACTAGCTGTAGACATTTGGGTAGCCAAGGTGGCGACGACGGTATGGAACATGCATAAATATAAACAACCATCATAATCGGTCAATAGTAAATAAACATCTACTCAGAAAACATATCAATACTCAGTAGTGCCATCAGCACATAATCAATAGTGGTAAGGGGACCACGCTATCGGGATTATCTCTGCCACCGTGGGGGCCCATAGCGACCCGAGTCATTGGTAGAGCAAAATGGCCTCCCCTCCTAATGATTTATATGAGTTTACTAGTCAATTATCCTATAAGATTCATTTTTAATTCTCAAGTTATGGACACTCAAGAATCATCCTAAAATGACGAGCCTTGGGTACGGGTCATTCGCGAGTATACCACCAACAAAGGGGTTCAGAAAATAATATTATCATTTTGAGCAAGATGTACATGTTTAGGTAAAGATTCCAGCCTAATACTTCTAATCCACCATCAAAGGGGTTCATAAATCACTCTTAGGTCTCAAGACCAAGCTCCAAGCTAAAGGCCCTAGAAACAACTTTGGAGAGGAAAGGAGAATAGAAGAAGTAATGAGAATAGAGAGACAAAAGGGTGTTTTCGATTCTTGGTTGGCATCCAAGGTTACTTTGGGATATTCTTGGAAAAAGCAATATTCATGTCTTATTCTCAAAATCTTCTTCCTTTACAAATATTTAATAAAAATATAAAATAAATACATTAACCTCTCATATATATATATATATATATATATATATATATTAGGATTATTTTGTGTAAGGGTACCACGTTAGGATCTAATTAAATTTGGATTATTTTTAGGGACACTACACTTCTTACTCGAAGGCTGTCAAAATTTTGACAGTCCTTAAAGAGACAATTTTGACAATCCTCACTATTGGAATGACTATCAACAATCATAACAGTCCCGAGTAACTTTTGTAGTGCCCCTAAAAAGACTCTTAGATTTTAGGTACTGGATTTTTCTGTTGACGGATTTAGGTATTCGAAATTTTATATTGACGTATTTTAATAAAAAAATATTTGTCATTAATAAGACTAATTTCGTCACTGAAAGTTCAAATTCATCACTAAAATATGTTACTAAAAAATTTTGAGTACCCAAATTCTTCAACGGACAAATCGAATATCCAAAATATAATTAGATCATAAATTTTGTACCTTTATACAAAATAATCTATTATTTTATGTCTCATCTGTGTCTGAGCGGAACAAAAGCTGTTACCGAACATAATTGAGAAAACCGTACTAATTTAGTCCATTTTTTATAACGTGGTTCCAAAATTATAACATAGTTACCAAAGCAATTTTATGTCACAATCTCTATTATATGGACCCGTGTTTAAAGAAAAGAAGTTTTTGTTGGCTTGAAAATTTATTTTTCTACTCTTCACCTGAACAAGTGTGCGACTGTGGACGATACTTTTGTTTGCGACCGACGTAGCCTACGTGTATAAAGGTACAAGCAACAAGAAGCAAATTGCTCTCTCCTAGTCCTTCCAAATACAAAACTTTTCCTATGCTTTGATGTTTTATAAGTCTAACCATCACGTTGCTATCTCCTTGAAATAAATGACAGATAAAACAAATGTTAATGTCACTCACATAAGAATGACCGATTAGAGTACCAATGAAGTTTCAAGAAATCTAACAGTATGATTTTTTTGTCATAAATATTAACTCCTTTCACAATTTGAAGATTGTCATGATTTTTTGTTTTTGTTTTTTTAATTAACATGCTGAACAACTCAGAGCATTCGGTCTTTTCAATTTCAACCAGACCAAAGTATACAAAATCGAAGCTAGCAAAATCCGAAAAATCCAAATCAAATCCGAACAAAAATGAGCCAATCGAACCAAGTCGGTTCGGTTTGTTCGGTTGCATTTCTTATTATTTAATGGACATGACCTAAAATTGAATTTTTCTAATGTCGTTTGTGTAAACCTCCGATTTTTTTCAAAAATATTAAATTTGGATTTTTTCACAATTTTCTGAAATTTTCTGGGAATTTTCGGTAATTAAAATCAGGGTTTCAATTATTAAATAATTTTTAATTGTTAATAAATAAATATTAAAATATTATGGAAATAATATTTTTGGGTGTAAAATGAAAAACTGGACTTAGGGTAATTTTTCTGGAATTTATTGGGCCCCGGACCTATTTTTAATCACCTAAAAATATTTATTTATTAATTGAGTATTTATTTATTTATTATTTATTTATTTATTATTTAATCCTAATTAAATACCCTAACCCGGCCCAGCCCAGCCCAGTCCGGCCCAGACCCAAGCCCATTAAGCTATCGGGTCGGGTCGGGTCCGCCCGACCGAACCCGCCCGACCCGCGACCCGTTTCCACCCCTCACCCCGCGCGATCCGCTCCGGCACCCGCGTCCACCGCCGCATCCGCCGGCCGCCGCTCCGCACGTCGCTGCGAGCCCCGCGGCCACGCCCGCCACGTCCCCGCACCCGCCGGCCGACCTCCGACTCTCCCGGGAACTCCTCCCCTATTAAAACCCCCCCGAGCCTCTCCGGCCACCTGATCCCCTCCGCCCCTCACCGTCCCGCTGCGCCGTGCCACCGCCTCCCACCCCTGACCTCGCCGTGCCGCCCTCGCCAGCGCCGCCGTAAGCCGCCCCAGCCCTCTCCTCCTTCCTCCTCCTTCCTCCCCTCCTCTCCTCCGGCAGCAGCAGCAGCTGCTCCGACGCCTCCTCCGGCCGTCGTGCCCAGCCACCGCCTCGAGCCACCTCTCCGTGCCGCGCTGCCGCCTAGCCTCCTCCGGCCAGCCTCCCCCGCCGCAGCGCCGGGGCTCCGCCGGAGAACCCCCAAACCCTAGTTCTCCCTTTGTGTCGGACACGTGTCGGACACGAGATTTCCGGGTTTTTTCGGACCCTGTTCAGGTACGTGTATCTTTCTGCTCGTAACCCCGTTTTCGATTCCGTAAATTGCGTTGCGAAGCCTGCATGACCCTCTCGGTGCCCGTGCAACCCGCTCGGGACATCGCGTCCTGTGACCCAAGTTTGGTTCGATTCTGAGAACGTTGACGAAATCGCGTGTCGTGGGCCCCATAGGTCCCACTCGACGGGCGATTTTGTGATCGGCTCATCGGAATTCAATTCTGGAAGTTCAGTTGGGTTCGTATCATCGTTCCTGACCTGTTGACACTAAGTTTGGTAAATTTGGAGACCTTTGACCCTGACACATTTTTCGGTGCAAAGCGGCCCATAGGCGAACCCCGTTTTGACCCGAAATTGCCGTTTTTGCCCTTGTCTTCAAATTGGACTCAAGGACAGGCGTTTTTAGCTATTTGATATCTTCTGAGCATGATGGTAATGTTTATTTCAGCATCTGGACATTTCTGGAAAATTTCTCGAGGATAAAACTGTAATTGGATCCAAACATCAGGCAAGTACCTGCAATTCAAGTTTAATCTTTATATTGTGATAATTAGTTCCTTGCTCTACTAGTACCATTGTATGATTACACTTAGTGTTGGGATTTGGAGTTCATGTCTTGCTTTTCGTGTCGGGTGGGAGAATACTAGGAGGCATGTAGTTTACCCTTCCCCCTGTCGTGACTGCTAGCTGTTGGTACGCGACTGTACCATCAGCCTTATTCTTGATTATTCCTGACTGCTAGTCGTCTATGACGGCCTTATTAGCCTTATAAACCCCTATATGCCAACTATGTATTCTAAATACACACTTACACACACATAGTTTCTTGTCGTGTTGCAGTTCATGTTATCTTGTTGTAGTTCCATTTTCCTGTCTCATTATATTTCCTGTTTACTTATATTCCTGATTTACAGCAATTAACCCTTAGTTATTGTTACTTCTTATTTTTGCATATCCTCAACATGATACTTGTCAGTTCTTTTCTACTTGTCATAAATATTTAGTTTAATCTTTGTTGTGCATTGTGTACTTTGCTCCTTTCCTGACTGGATCCGTTGATTTAGGCGATGATGAGGACTATGCCCCCACCTATTATGGTCCCTATGAGGTAGCAGGTGATACTTTTGAGGAGCCGGTTCCCACTCAAGAGACTACTTCTGAGGAGTAGTTAGCAGATAGTTCTTATTTTTTTTTCTTTCAGTCTAGTAATCGGGTTTGTCCCCGATTTATCTTCTGGTTCTGTAATAAACTATGGATCTGTTTGTCACATTTTGTTTTATGAAATCTTAACATTTCTATTCCCCTGTCATTATCCTTGTCTATTTATTTACTGTGGATGAGCTAGAGATTACCTGTGAAGATGACCTAGACAACGTACTTCCGCCGACACTGCGGCGTAGGCTGGACGTACCCACGTACTCGTGCCCGAATATCCGGGTGCGGGTCGTGACACGTTTTATGGTGGCCCATGCAGGTCTAGTATCCTTAAATAGTATAATATCCTAGGACAGAGTATGAAATAAGATTGAGGATTTTAGGAAAAGTTCATTCACAGAATAGGATCTTTTACTTCAAAATCTTGATATCATTCCTAGTAAAAATTTCCTATCGCCCTTGATTTCCAAGTAATCTATTCTAAATTTTCCTATCCCTTCATCTTTCAGAATGGTTCAGACAAGGAATACCGTAGGAGGCACCTCCGAACCCGCCGAACAGACGGTGCCTAAAACTCTTGCGCTCCCTCCGCCTCCAACTACTCCGACAGTTACTATGGATGGAGCACAGCTACTCGGAGTATTCCAGAGACTTATAGAATCCCAGAAGGAACAGACTACCCTGCTACGAACTAGCCTTTCAGATGCTCTTCGCTCCCAGGAGGCACCACAGAAGAGGCCAGGAAGTGCCAAGGACTTCAAGAACCTTAAACCCCTGGAATTCTATGGGACTGAAGGCATTCTCTATGCCGATGAATGGATAGAGAATGTGGAGCGACTCCTGAAGACTGCTCGGGTCCCTGATGATCTTAAAGTGGAATCTGCAAGCCTGCAACTGTTCGACATAGCTCGGACTTGGTTTAGAGATGAACCTCAGTTATCTGCTCCTGAGCTAACTTGGGAGGATTTTAAGAGACTGTTCAAGGAGAAGTTCTATCCCGAAGTGGCTCGGGAAGCTCTCGAAAGTCAATTCGAGAAGCTGGAACAAGGAAATCTTTCTGTTGATGAGTACACTGCTGAATTTAGCAGACTGAGCCACTTTGCAGAATATATGGTTCGTACCCCTGAGGATAGAGCCTGTAGATTCAAGAAGGGATTGTCTCCTGATATTCGCCTTGCTGTTACCACTAGCCGAGCTCGTACCTACGAAGAAATCTTGAGCGTGGCACAAGGTGTTGAGAGAGACATGGGACATAGACTAAAGCGGGAGAGAGATACTGGAAGTATGGGACCCCACAAACGTCCATTCCAACCATAGTAGAAGGCCCCGCAGCAAACCCAGCGTCCTCTCCCTCGAGCCGCAGCACCCCAACACCAAACTCAAGGACAGAACCAACAAGCTTCCACTTGTGGCTTTTGTCAAAAACAAGGCCACACTTGGCAGGATTGTAGAAAGAGGCTAGGTGCCTATCTATATTGTGGATCAACAGCACATCAAGTGACGGACTGTCCCGCTGCTCAAGGATGCGGACAAGCTTACGTGATGACCGTGGAGAACGCACAGACTCTTGGAGCAGCTAATGCGCGTAAGTGATTCGTAGATACCGTTTCTAGTCTTGTTTTAGCTCGTGCCTATTGGTTCGTGACCTCAGCCCAACCTAGAAATTTTGAACTTGCTAATAACCTGGTATGCTTTTATATTTGATAACTATAGAGATTGTAGAGACTTTTGCTGTTGTGCTTATTATGTGTTGTTTTGTGAACTTAAATAATTTGTACCTCCTTTCATCATCATCTAGCGCACTTAATTTTGCTGTACTTGACTTATGTTGCTATTCTATAGCCTAGTTTTACAAGCTTACTCTTTATCAGGCTTGTTCATGACATATGTGTTAGTGAGGCCTGATCAACCCCACTAATACAAGTGTCTATTCAGAATCAGTGTATTACGGTCTGATCAACCTTAGTGCATTTTGAATCGTACTTCGTACGACTACTTTACGTGGATTGAGATATATAGTTGACTAGTATACTTGCCCCTAAATATGTCCGAGCATATCGTATCAGTTACATAACTGTACTAATACGAGCATACGAACAAATGATTACCAGAATAGAATTTTAATCCATAACCGCTTGACAATTTCCATTAGAATTCTTTAAACGCCTTGATCCCTATACCTCTGTTCTATCACCTCGCCCTTGAACCCTTTATTATTGATCCTCGTCTTCCCTTATTTCGGAAAGACGAAATCTTGTGCTTGGTATAAGTTTGATATATAGATAGTACTAGATATACCCCTCAGACCGGTCGAATAGATGATGACCCTTTATGATTAAAGGAATACCATAGGTGATGTGTTTGGTGTTAATGACTTAAGGATTCAATACCATAATTAAATAAGTTGGGACATAGCTTTATTTGATGTATAGCCTTAGATGATAGATGGATAAATTCTAAGTTGGGTAGAGACCGCAATGTTCACTTGAGAGGAATCCTGTAGGCTGTAATCAAGTGAGATTGGATAGAGAGAACCCTACCATATTTTAATTTCGAGGACGAAATTTTTATAAGTTGGGTAGATTGTAAACCCCCAATTTTTTTCAAAAATATTAAACTTGGATTTTTTCACAATTTTCTGGAATTTTCTGGGAATTTTCGGTAATTAAAATCAGGGTTTCAATTATTAAATGATTTTTAATTGTTAATAAATAAATATTAAAATATTATGGAAATAATATTTTTGGGTGTAAAATGAAAAACTGGACTTAGGGTAATTTTTCTGGAATTTATTGGGCCCCGGACCTATTTTTAATCACCTAAAAACATTTATTTATTAATTGAGTATTTATTTATTTATTATTTATTTATTATTTAATCCTAATTAAATACCCTAACCCGGCCCGGCCCAGCCCAGCCCAGTCCGGCCCAGACCCAAGCCCATTGAGTTATCGGGTCGGGTCGGGTCCGCCCGACCGAACCCGCCCGACCCGCGACCCGTTTCTACCCCTCACCCCGTGCGATCTGCTCCGGCACCCGCGTCCACCGCCGCATCCGCCGGCCGCCACTCCGCATGTCGCTGCGAGCCCCGCGGCCACGCCCGCCACGTCCCCGCACCCGCCGGCCGACCTCCGACTCTCCCGGGAACTCCTCCCCTATTAAAACCCCCCCGAGCCTCTCCGGCCACCTGATCCCCTCCGCCCCTCACCGTCCCGCTCCGCCGCGCCACCGCCTCCCACCCCTGACCTCGCCGTGCCGCCCTCGCTAGCGCCGCCGTAAGCCGCCCCAGCCCTCTCCTCCTTCCTCCTCCTTCCTCCCCTCCTCTCCTCCGGCAGCAGCAGCAGCTGCTCCGACGCCTCCTCCGGCCGCCGTGCCCAGCCACCGCCATGAGCCACATCGCCGTGCCGCGCTGCCGCCCAGCCTCCTCCGGCCAGCCTCCCCCGCCGCAGCGCCGGGGCTCCGCCGGAGAATCCCCAAACCCTAGTTCTCGCTGTGTGTCGGACACGTGTCGGACACGAGATTTCCGAATTTTTTCGGACCCTGTTCAGGTACGTGTATCTTTCTTCTCGTAACCCCGTTTTCGATTCCTTAAATTGCGTTAAGAAGCCTGCATGACCCTCTCAGTGCTCGTGCAACCCGCTCGGGGCATCGCGTCCTGTGGTGCTCGCACACCGCGATCCAAAATCAGGAAACAACGACCCGATTCATCCCGGAACTGGGTACGCCCTGCCAAACGGGACGACTTGGTCGCGCGTGGTCTTCACAGATACGTGCGCACCATCGATACGGACGTGTGGGATTTCGCAGAAGTTGATTCGGGTGTGCGTGCACACCAGGATCAATGCGTATCCGCGGACACCGCCCCGTATCCTCCTTTTCTGAATCATGCCCAAACTTTGTGTACACTGGTCGGATTGAAACGAAACTTGCGCCATCGGACTCGTAGCAATACGCTGGTCCTGTGACCCAAGTTTGGTTCGATTCTGAGAACGTTGACGAAATCACGTGTCGTGGGCCCCACAGGTCCCACTCAACGGGCGATTTTGTGATCGGCTCATCGGAATTCAATTTTGGAAGTTCCGTTGGGTTCGTATCATCGTTCCTGACCTGTTGACACTAAGTTTGGTGAATTTGGAGACCTTTGACCCTGACACATTTTTCGGTGCAAAGCGGCCCACATGCGGACCCCGTTTTGACCCAAAATTGCCGTTTTTGCCCTTGTCTCCAAATTGGACTCAAGGACAGGCATTTCTAGCTATTTGATATCTTTTGAGCATGATGGTAATGTTTATTTCAGTATCTGGACATTTCTGGAAAATTTCTCGAGGATAAAACTGTAATTGGATCCAAACATCAGGCAAGTACCTGCACTTCAAGTTTAATCTTTATATTGTGATAATTAGTTCCTTGCTCTACTAGTACTATTATATGATTACACTTAGTGTTGGGATTTGGAGTTCATGTCTTGCTTTTCATGTCGGGTGGGAGAATACTAGGAGGCATGTAGTTTACCCTTCCCCTAGTCGTGACTGCTAGCTGTTGGTACGCGACTGTACCATCAGCCTTATTCTTGATTATTCCTGACTGCTAGTCGTCTATGACGGCCTTATTAGCCTTATAAACTCCTACATGCCAACTTTGTATTCTAAATACACACTTACACACACATAGTTTCTTGTCGTGTTGCAGTTCATGTTATCTTGTTGTAGTTCCATTTTTCTGTCTCATTATATTTTCTGTTTACTCATATTCCTGATTTACAGCAATTAACCCTTAGTTATTGTTACTTCTTATTTATGCATATCCTCAACATGATACTTGTCAGTTCTTTTCTACTTGTCATAAATATTTAGTTTAATCTTTGTTGTGCATTGTGTACTTTGCTCCTTTCCTGACTGGATCCGTTGATTTAGGCGATGATGAGGACTATGCCCCCACCTATTATGGTCCCTATGAGGTAGCAGGTGATACTTTTGAGGAGCCGGTTCCCACTCAGGAGACTACTTCTGAGGAGTAGTTAGCAGATAGTTATTATTATTTTTTTTCAGTCTAGTAATCGGGTTTGTCCCCGATTTATCTTCTGGTTCTGTAATAAACTATGGATCTGTTTGTCACATTTTGTTTTATGAAATCGTAACATTTCTATTCCCCTGTCATTATCCTTGTCTATTTATTTACGGTGGATGAGCTAGAGATTACCTGTGAAGATGACCTAGACAGCGTACTACCGCCGACACTGCGGCGTAGGCTGGACGTACCCACGTACTCGTGCCCGAATATCCGGGTGCGGGTCGTGACAGTTTGTAAGCAGATGGTTACGGAGTTTGGTAACAGGGGTCTCCTGGCCCCCGTTAGGATGGAGGAAGTTGAGGAAATCGTGCTCAAGGCTAATCCGACGAAGGCGTCAGGCCGGACGGATATGGAATCAAATTTTATAAAGTGCATTGGGAGGTGCTCAAGGACGATGTGTTGGAGATTATACATGATTTCTTTGAGAATGGGCGTTTATTACGACAACTTAATCATACTTTTTTGACGCTTATTCCAAAAAATGAGAGTGCTACTACGTTGTCAGATTTCAGGCCGATAGCATGTTGCAACTACTTGTATAAGTTGATCACACACCTTATGTGTCGGCGTATGGAAGACATCATGCCAGAGTTGGTCTCACCCAACCAAGCAGCTTTCATTAAAGGGAGCGCAATAGCTGACAACAACCTCCCGGCATATGAGATGGTCTGGAGCTTCAACAAGGTTGGGGGACAGAAAGCATGAATTAAGTTGGACCTCCGAAAGGCCTACGATACGGTCAACAGAGACTTTGTCTGTCATATTATGAGTGCTATATGTAACGCCCCGCTCCAAACGGTTACTTATGGAACACTTCGCTGCTTCGACTCGGTTGAGAATCGAGTCTCGGGGAAACCTTACCGACAAATCAACACGGACGAAGTGCAATGAACCCTTCGAATTAATCGAGCGGCTTCTATTGAAATGAGTCCAAGAGTTTTCGTTGGTTGCTTTGCTTTTTGGTTTTGTGTTGCTTTGTGTTTTGAGTTGCTTTCGATGACTTGGTTTTCATAATTTTGCTTTCTCGCTTGCGCGTTCTTTTTGAATCGTAAGGGAAAGAGATTGAAGTATGCTAACCAAGTATTGTTGCATTTTCAGGACGCATAACCAAAGAGTGAACGTCGCCTAGGCTTCCCCATCCTCTCGTTTGATTCATTCGGTGAGTGGCTTAGGCCCTTCGATGAATCCTTTAAGTCTGCATGCCTAATAAAGAATCTCTAGTTCACATAAATATGCTGCCTCACTAAAAAGATAAGCTAAAAAAGAGAAAGAAAGTATTGCATGCTTCAAGTATAGAACTGCTAACTTACTAGTTGCTTATGGAATGCTTATTGTCCCTTGTATGCTATGCCTTGAGTAATGTGGCTGGAAAACTCTGGACTTGATCTAGAAAAGAGAAAAGAGAAAAGAGAAAAGAGAAAAGAGAAAAGAAGAGATAAACTTGTGTGTGCATTGTTCATCAGTTGCATGATAGCATATTTTCTGATAGGGCTTGCATTCATGCATTTGGTCAGGACAACTTGTGCACAAGGATTATCTCTCGAGCGGTCCCTGGGGCACTGGGGATCGTTCGGCCGGAAGAGATCTAGATAACTAAGGCTTGTACGTCCTTGGGTAGACCGAGACAAGTCTATTAGTGAGATGGGCTTGTACGTCCCAACTGCTAATCCCGATGAGGGGACCATCATATAGTTAGGGCGCATGCTAGGTTTACCTTCTTGCATACCTAACACTTGATGCCTTATTGATTCATAAGTTATTCATATGCAAATTGTGGCTAACTTGTGTGTCTACTGCAGGGATAACCGCTCGGCCGTGGGTAAGAATTATCAATATGCATATGCTATATCGTCTATGTTTCCTTACATAAATTGCTAAAAAGAAACTAGACAACGAGAAAGATCACCTAATAATGCTAGCTTCATATGCTTACTTAGTGTGGATTTCTAAGGTGAGTTTGGCCACGGTCGCTCACCAGTACATGTGGTAGTACTGACCCACGTTTGTGGGCAAATATCCAGGTACTGGAAGCGAGAGCTTGGCTAGCATCTTGAATCTGAATCAGCGTGTGCGCACCCTTCCATAGGACTGTGTTCGTGCTGCTTCTCCGTCGCTTACCTCTTCAGTGGGCTACTTCCTCTTCTACTAGATGTTTTGCTATTTTGGTCCTACTACAAGGGCATAATGTAATGGACGTTGTGGCTAGTTTTAGGAATGTAAAAAGAGTTGTAAGCCTTCTAAGGCATATTTTGTAACTCAGGCAAGCAGCATTTTGTAATCCAAATCTTCAAGTATTCAATAAAAAGAAAGTATTTTGTGTGCTATCAAATGTGTTCTACTTTAGTTCTCTGCGTTTTACTCTGTGCCTATAAATGTATATTTTTTCTATCTTGTCTTGTGCAGGTACGTTGCCTGGTGCAAGCGCAACTTAGGCTTGCACGGCATCGCGCCCAAGCGAGGACGAACGGTTCCGTAGGGACCAAGCGAGGACGAATGGTTCCGTAGGGACCAAGCGAGGACGATCGACCCTACGGGATCGGCCCCTACGGGATCGGGGCCCGACATGTGGTATCAGAGCATGGCTTTACATCCTTGGCCTCTTCAAACATCGTCTTCGAAAATGATATAAGTTTTTAAGCGATTTCAAAAGTCCCGAATTTCGAAAATAGATTTCAAATCTATAAGAAGTAAATCGAGAGTATGGAAGGCCCCTAAGAGTGTGAAAAACCCAACGTCCCATGCAATAAGTCCATAATACGTTATGAAGACTAATGCAAGCTACTCTCTTTTGCAGCAAAGATGACAAAAACAGGTGCTGGTAACCCTGAGTCATCGCGCGCAGCTAGCGTGAGCGATGATCAAATGGATAGACTAATTGCAATGTTACAGAATCAAAATGATCGTCATGCTGCGCAACAAGAACGATTCGAGGCTCAGCAGCAACGAGCAGATGCTAGAGCCTCGGCACAACAAAAGCAGCTTGACTCCCTGACTCAAATTGTAACAACACTAGCAGCGCACAGTGGTGCATCGGGCACCGCCGCAACACCTGTGACTGCCCCGACCATGCCTCAAGGCGCGGGATTAGCAGAAACAAATGAGCCTCCTCGCGCGGCCGAAAAGTCTACCTTTAAAGGTGCGGAGTTCCTGAAGTTGAACCCTCCGGAGTTTGAAGGCAGGACCACGCCGGATAAGGTGATGGACTGGATCGCGAAGATGGAGAGCTTGTTTAGCTTTGCTTCAATACCGGCGAACAAGAGGGTGGCGTGTGCAGATATACAGTTGCGGTTACGTGCACACGATTGATGGGAAGTCAAGAAGACAGATCTAGCCACCAAGCATCATGATGGTAGGATCACATGGGGAATGTTCAAGGAAGCATTCCTCGCACATTACCTCCCACCAGCTGTCAGGCAGAGAAAAGAAGACGAGTTTACCGAACTGAAGCAAGGGAGCATGTCCGTCGAAGATTATGAGTCAGAATTCTCCAAACTTGCTAAGTTCGCTAGCTCGATGATTCCCGATGAGGGAGCCCGCACACATCGGTTCATAAAAGGCTTAAACGATAATCTAAGGAAAGATGTTATGAACCGGGAGTGCAAAACATACATTCAAGCATTCGAGGCAGCGGTGCAGAACGAGCAGTTTACGCCGCAAGGTGCTGCAGAAAAGGCAACCGCTCCTCGAAACCCTCCTGCTAAAAGATACCATGATGGAGAAAAGAAAACAGCGGGCGAGCGGCGTCCAGGTCCTATATGCATTTACTGTCGCAAACCAGGCCATACCGTAGATGTTTGTCGGGCTGCTAATAAGGAGTGTTATAACTGTGGGGAAAAGGGGCATCAGGCAGTGAACTGCCAAAACCAGATGGTTCCGCCGCCATACCAGAATGGGAACAATAAGACTGCACGGGTTGAGACTCAGACCCCTCCGGGTCCTGCTCTAGAACCAACTGATCAGACAAGAAGGCCTAGAGTGTATCAGTTGAATATTGAGCGTGATGAGAGCGGACACGATGTTGGTGAGTCTTATTCCTTTGAACTCTTGATGCTTGATCTTTGCCTCCTTGATCTCTTAAGTTTCGTGGATGAAACTTCTTCTCAGGGGGGTAGTATGTAACGCCCCGCTCCAAACGGTTACTTATGGAACACTTCGCTGCTTCGACTCGGTTGAGAATCGAGTCTCGGGGAAACCTTACCGCCAAATCAACACGGACGAAGTGCAATGAACCCTTCGAATTAATCGAACGGCTTCTATTGAAATGAGTCCAAGAGTTTTCGTTGGTTGCTTTGCTTTTTGGTTTTGTGTTGCTTTGTGTTTTGAGTTGCTTTCGATGACTTGGTTTTCATGATTTTGCTTTCTCGCTTGCGCGTTCTTTTCGAATCGTAAGGAAAAGAGATTGAAGTATGCTAACCAAGTATTGTTGCATTTTCAGGACGCATAACCAAAGAGTGAACGTCGCCTAGGCTTCCCCATCCTCTCGTTCGATTCATTCGGTGAGTGGCTTAGGCCCTTCAATGAATCCTTTAAGTCTGCATGCCTAATAAAGAATCTCTAGTTCACATAAATATGCTGCCTCACTAAAAAGATAAGCTAAAAAAGAGAAAGAAAGTATTGCATGCTTCAAGTATAGAACTGCTAACTTACTAGTTGCTTATGGAATGCTTATTGTCCCTTGTATGCTATGTCTTGAGTAATGTGGCTGGAAAACTCTGGACTTGATCTAGAAAAGAGAAAAGAGAAAAGAGAAAAGAGAAAAGAGAAAAGAGAAAAGAAGAGATAGACTTGTGTGTGCATTGTTCATCAGTTGCATGATAGCATATTTTCTGATAGGGCTTGCATTCATGCATTTGGTCAGGACAACTTATGCACAAGGATTATCTCTCGAGCGGTCCCTGGGGCACTGGGGATCGTTCGGCCGGAAGAGATCTAGATACCTAAGGCTTGTACGTCCTTGGGTAGACCGAGACAAGTCTATTAGTGAGATGGGCTTGTATGTCCCAACTGCTAATCCCGATGAGGGGACCATCATATAGTTAGGGCGCATGCTAGGTTTACCTTCTTGCATACCTAACACTTGATGCCTTATTGATTCATAAGTTATTCATATGCAAATTGTGGCTAACTTGTGTGTCTGCTGCAGGGATAACCGCTCGGCCGTGGGTAAGAATTATCAATATGCATATGCTATATCGTCTATGTTTCCTTACATGAATTGTTAAAAAGAAACTAGACAACGAGAAAGATCACCTAATAATGCTAGCTTCATATGCTTACTTAGTGTAGATTTCTAAGGTGAGTTTGGCCACGGTCGCTCACCAGTACATGTGGTAGTACTGACCCACGTTTGTGGGCAAATATCCAGGTACTGGAAGCGAGAGCTTGGCTAGCATCTTGAATATGAATCAGCGTGTGCGCACCCTTCCATAGGACTGTGTTCGTGCTGCTTCTCCGTCGCTTACCTCTTCAGTGGGCTACTTCCTCTTCTGCTAGATGTTTTGTTATTTTGGTCCTACTACAAGGGCATAATGTAATGGGCGTTGTGGCTAGTTTTGGGAATGTAAAAAGAGTTGTAAACCTTCTAAGGCATATTTTATAACTCAGCCAAGCAGCATTT
This sequence comes from Iris macrosiphon, assembly GCA_036927795.1. Classification (NCBI taxonomy): domain Eukaryota; kingdom Viridiplantae; phylum Streptophyta; class Magnoliopsida; order Asparagales; family Iridaceae; genus Iris; species Iris macrosiphon. The sequence goes on from JAYESA010000016.1 coordinate 3,620,952, forward strand.
TGTAATCCAAATCTTCAAGTATTCAATAAAAAGAAAGTATTTTGTGTGCTATCAAATGTGTTCTACTTTGGTTCTCTGCATTTTACTCTGTGCCTATAAATGTATATTTTGTCTATCTTGTCTTGTGCAGGTACGTTGCCTGGTGCAAGCACAACTTAGGCTTGCACGGCATCGCGCCCAAGCGAGGACGAACGGTTCCGTAGGGACCAAGCGAGGACGAATGGTTCCGTAGGGACCAAGCGAGGACGATCGGCCCTACGGGATCGGCCCCTACGGGATCGGGGCGCGACACTATAGGATTTGATCGGAGGTGGGTGGAGATGGTTCGGTAGTGCATCACGACAACGACATTCTCTATATTGATCAAAGGGCAACGACATGGATTTATTCATAGCAATCAAGGGGACCCCTTGTCTTTGTATTTGTTCACCATTATGATAGAATATTTCACGTGCCTTTTGGATGTGGCGGTTCATCAGCATCATGTCATCCCCATACACACGAAGGTGAGGCCACACATCTCGCATTTGATATATGCGGATGTCTTGCTGGTATTTTTGAACCCGTCGTTCGCTGGATTACATGCCTTGGAGGAGGTTTTACAAACTTTTGCAGGGATCACTGGGCTGCATCTTAACAGGGACAAAAGTACGGTGTACTTTAACCTTCATTGTCCAGACAAGGAAGAGCGGGCTAATGTGTTGGGAGTAAAAAAGGGTTAGCTTCCTGTGAAGTACTTGGGTATCCCCCTCTGGGTCAATTATGCCAAAGATATAGAGTGCAAAAGTCTTATGGATTGGAGGGCTGGCATGCTAAGAGCCTATCATTTGGATGACGTATTGAGTTAGTGAAATCAGTTATTACACTTATAGCGATGTATTGGATGCAGGCGCTTATGATCCCCACTGCTACTATTAGGAAGATAGAAAGGATATGTGCTAATAATTTCTAGCACGACAGTATTCATGCTATCAACTGGGAGGACTTGTGCAGGCCACGACATGAAGGAGGAGTCGGACTTCGATCCCGGAGAAATTGTTGTGACATTGCAAGGATAAAGATGACCTGGAAATTCATCTCTCAAAGGTCACTTTGGTCCGAATGGATGGAGAGCAGGTACTTGAAGGGGGCTAATTTTTGGGTACACCGTAGAAATATTAATGATTCTGTCATATTCAAAACAATGTTACTTCATAGACAGGCGGTTCAAAAGAAGGTGCTCAGATTCTTCAAGGATGGGGCGAATACGAATTTGTGGTTTGATCCATGGGTTCAACACAAGAGTCTGGCAAACAGATATGGTCGATTGGTATATGGTCTGGTAACCAGTCATCAGAGAGTTAGCAGCCTCATTATGGACGACGTCTGGCATCCCAAGCATCATGCTTGGGCGAGGAAATTTGTTGACATAATCAGGGCGTTTCACATAAATGTGAATGCCCAGGTGAACACATGGGTGTGGAAAGATTCTCCAGGTGGGAAATTTGTGCATAGCATAGTTTATAAGGCAGTACGGGGCCAACAAGCACCCATGGCAGATGTGGAGTTCATATGGGTGAAGGGGGCGGCCAGGAAGATGCAGTTGGGCATGTACAGGTTACGGCTGGGTCGCTTACTGACTTTGGACCGGTTGGCGAGGTTTAGCGTTCGTGTTGATTGCCAAGGATGTATTTTATGTCTGAATGCTAATGAGTCATTGATGCATTTGTTCTTCAATTGTTCGATCACTGCCCATATTATGCTTGAGCAGGGTAAAAGGATAAACTTGGCATTCGATGGTGTCTAGGATGTTGATAGGGTGATCAATGAGCTGAAGAGGGCACAAGGCAGGGGTGTAGTAAAGAAGCTAGGATACGTCTTGCAGCAGCGGTCTAGCACATATCGAAGGAATGAAATTGACGTGTCTTTGAGGGGATTGATACTTCTATCATATGCATTATACATAATTTAGAGCATGACGTGTGTCACGACCCGCATCCGGTTTAGGGGCACGAGTACGCCGGTACGTCCAGCCTACGCCGCAGCATCGGCGGTAGAACGCTGTCAGGGTCTTGATACTATCTAGCCAATCTCACACAAGCATCCAATCTCCATAAGGAGGCACGGATGACACAAATAAAATGAATACATACTCAATCACAGGATGACAACACGATAAGATATCGAACAAAATTTAAATACAACACAAGTCCAAAAAGTAATAATCTAACTCAACCATATCCAAGTTTCAATAAAATGCCGAAGACAAATCCGGTACCAAAATAGTCTACTAAAAGAACTAACAAAAAATAGTAATTCCGGCTAGGCCTCCCGGAATCACAACTAAACTACCAAGTCTGCAGCTACTCACCATATGGTCCATAAAGTGTCGGACAGAGGTCCTCTAAGGCATAGTCTAGAAAAATGTTTCCAGTCAGGAAGGAGCAAAGTACAAATCTCAAATAACAGTTCCATATAATTGATAAGGACTATAAAGTAATAAACAGATGATGCTAGATACTGAGAAGACAGTGAAATAAATGCAATGGCAATAAAGGAGAGACAGGCAATGTAAAGAGACATGCAAAATAGGCAATGTGATATAGTCAGTGCATAAAAGAAACGGAAAGAATAAGGTACAGTATCATATACGGGTGATGTAGTATATGATTTAAAATAGGGAACTGTAATCTATTCTAAGTGTTTGAAATAGTAGTTTCGAAATATGATCGGCTTGGGAACATGTACGATAGCTATAGGGCCTGGCTAATCATGGGTGAAGAGCATGATTAACACTTACAATTTCTATACTGCAATAAGAGGTTATGATCACATTTCTTACTAACTACTTCCCCGCCCCCAACTAGTACTGTGGATCCAACCATGACACGTCACGATACACGAGCAAGTCCAGTCTATCATGTACGATGTCTAAAATACATGTCGTGTACAATGTCAATACGATAATCAATGTAACATCTCATGACTGCAGATCCAAGCTATACTAGTCCGTGTAGCACAGTGTCAAGGATTCAGATGTAATATTTCTAGATTATTGAACTTTATAGGAATTATCAACAATTGGAAATTATCAGAGAATGTACTTGACTTGGGTCCTTAGCTGGTATTTATGGATGTCCTGTTCCAGAGTATCCCCTGGGTGAACCAACAGTCCTATAAACAAATCACAATTATAACACTTGTATCAGGTGCTATCCTAACACACAGTCTATAAACACTGGCCTCAGGGTCATGCCAGGCAGGGCACTAGTCAGCTAGGGTCAACTAGTAGGGATACATATTTAAATAACATCTCATTAACTGATTACATATAATTTCCATCAATTTCAATAATAGATATATGTAAAAATATATACAAAAAAATAAATAATACTTGCATAGATATAAACATAATAAAATAATACTTGTATATATATATATATATAAACATAATTCATGAAATATATCTAAATATATACCAATATAATTTATACTTGCTATAGTTGTACATTTACCAAAATACGTACATTTATATATTAACATATATCAAATACGTCCATATCATATATGTGCAAAAGTACATTTTTAGAATATACATATATATATATATATATATATATATATATATATATATATATATATATATTGTCAACAACACTCTTAAACACACTAATATATGAATCTAGTTTGTACTAGTATATGCTTTTATTAACTAGTTATCATATATAAAAATAACCAATATATATATATATATACCTATATACAAACCAATTAGAAATATTGTGAATATATTAAGTATACCAAATATGCATATATACATATACCAAATTAAATGCAATACAATATATGTAACGACCCGCTCCGCTCAACCCGGAGGGCCGATTCAAACGGCACAAGTGTAGCTATTCAACCCGCCTTGCTCAGCAAGATGGCTCGTTCGATGCAAAGGCTTTCATGCTGGGATCTTCAATGGAGTCAGACTTAGGCTATCAGAGGCGCGTCCGGAGTCTCGCTCGACCGATGCGATACATCGCTAAGGTGGGTGGCCCCGGTGAACCTGTCTCTACTTAGCTGCACACTAAGAAAATGAATATTACATGCTAGTTTACAGGCGATAACCTTTGCATGCTAATAAAAGAGATGAACGCACATAGCCAAGGGGATAACCCCGCCTTATCATTGAGTAGAACTTGGAAATCTTACTTGCTATTTGCGTAGTCGGGATTGTTGAGTTGGAATGTAGTAATTTCCTTCATATATGCCATAAAGTAGTGTGAGTTCTTACTGAGGCGTTGCACCGCACGGAACATGACACGGGATAGAGTAAAATCAGGTTGCATGCATAGACGTGGAAGACTATCAAATAGTCGTTCCAAGTCAGGAGATGGAAGGAAATGAATGTACTCGGGATATGCAGATCGCCGAGGCAGTCTCTAATCAGAGAGCTGCGTAAAGAAGAAAAGATCCGAGTGTAGTCCTCGGCAAAGATTGATCCGAGTGTTGTCCTCGGCTAGGATTGGAAGTTGGGGGAGTAGTTGCATGGTCACGGACAACTGGTTGCGCACCAGGTAGAGAGAGTCCTCGACACGATTGCTGAGGCATCCGAATCGTGTCGGCCCGGGAGGACGGAGTGCCAGTGTAGTCCTGGCGATACGCTAGCTGATGACTAGCGGGCGAGAGCGAGGCATCCAGCAAGGCTTGCTACCGACCTGGATGGGCGTCGACTCGTTAAACGGCTAGGAGGCCCAGCAAGGCTAGCAACCGAGCTGGGAGACAGCCGTCCATCGCAGATATTGTCCAATATGGCTAACAGAGCCAGTGACCTTCATATAGATAAGTCATGTTTGCATAGCGGCTATCCGCACTGAGAAAAGGAGAAACGGGGAGGAGTGTGTTTGCACGACATTATGTATAATTAGAATGGATGCATGGTATCACACATAGTTCTAGTAAAATGGGTCTTATGAGGCAGAGGCACGGCATAACACTTGGGTTTTATAGTTGCTTCTTGTTATTTCGTAGATAATTGTTTATATTGCTGCATATGACAGGGAAGGCCGAATGGTAAGAAATGGTAAGGTGAACTCAATTGTTCATGAATATGACACTCTTGAGCCGACACGGAGATTACTTTCTTTATATTGCCATGTAACTGATCCTAAGGCAAAAGAATAGAAAGACAACGGAACTAGTCGGTGCACATAACTAATGAACGTGCTTGTTTTGTGGCATGGGCGAGAGGCCTCCCCACCAGTGCATTCAATGTACTGATACCCAACCAGTCTGCATGCAGGGTGCAGGGGGAACTCGTACGGATTCGGAGATCGCTTAACGCAATGAGGCGCCGGACCGCACTTGGCGTCTTGGAGCGTGGCGCACGGACCTGGAGCTCGCATATATGAGACATAATGTATGGAAACATCATCATCCAGATCGTTTGTATTGGTTCCAAGCCTAAGGGCATATTCAATGTAAGAGAGAGAGAGAGAGAGAGAGCATGAGCGATTTGTAATCTCGGCTTAGCGCCGTTTGTAATCTTTACTTCATATCAATAAAGAGCTTAATTTGGATTCAATACTTGTCTTCATTTTTATGTCTCCGCTATGACGACTCTGTGAACTAATTATCAACGGCCGTTTCGGTATTTGCCTTGCGCGGGCGCAACCCTAGGCTCGCGCGGCATCGCGTCCCGATGGAAACGTACGTCCCGCGGGAGTGCTGGCGCGGTGATTCGTGCCTAGCGGGGACGGCCGATTCCGGCGGGAGATCGGGGCGTGACATATTTGGTATCAGAGCACGGCTTTACGTCCTTGGAGATTCGTTTCGATTCTCTCAGTTTTGAACTTGTGTATTGAAGAAGTGGTAGATGCTCTCTCTCGATGTAGCGCCCCGCTCTGCGACGACGCTATGTACAAGTGATTCGCCTTGCTTGCTCGAACGGATGTCTTCTCGGAGAGTTCCCGACCGATTAATCAAAGTGAGTGGGCAGAACTGCATTCTCTGATTCTTGTACGACTTAATAATGAATCTGAGTTTTTGAATGCTTGTTTGCTTAAGAAGAATGTTTTCGTAAGAGAATGATAGAACCGACTCAGTATGCTAAAAAGAGAACTCACATAGCTTGTCATCGAAACGAATCTGCTGCCTAACTAAGAGAATATGAATGCTTGTCAGAATAAGATAGAACCATTGCTATGCTAAAGAGAATAAGAAATATTGCATGCTTAGAAACACCGACACAGCTATCGAACGAATCTCTGCTGTGTTAAGAAAGATAAGTAAATGCATAATTCGAATATGTCCCTTTGAATATGCTAAGAATGAGATAGTTTTTGTATGTTAGATTTGAATCAATCGTGCTTGCCTTTATATGTTTCGTTTGTCTGTCTGCTATATCGATCTGCTAAGAAAATATGTGAGTGCTGTGACTAATAGTACGCCCTGAGGATACGGCTCGCAAGGGTCTAGTGGGGTGTGCTATTAGTAATGTGATAAGATGTGCTTCGTTTCGATAAGATGTGTTTCGCTAAGACCGCATATGTTTTGCTTGATCATTGTTTTGCTTGAACTAAGTGTTTTTGTCATTGCATTGGTCTCGGACAACTTGTGCACAAGGTCTTGTCTCTCGAACGGTTCCTGGGGCACTGGAAACCGCTCGGTCCGGAAGAGATTTTTGGATCGCCCTGAGGTATACGGCTCGAAAGGGGGTCTAGTGGGGCGATATGTCTATTAGTGTTGTGCAGAACCCATGATGTCACAGCTGCTTGCACTCGGGTGTGTTGGTGAAGAGCTGAACCTTGAGTCACAGCTGCCGACACCCGCGCGTGCTAGTGAAGAGCTGAACCTTGGGCAACTGCTGCTAATCACGGGGCGACCCATGGACCGTCATATAGATAGGGCGCATGCTAGGTTTACCTTCTTGCATACCTATCATTTGTGGCACCAAGTATTTTGATACATAAGTTATGAATATGCAAATGTGGCTAACTTGTGTGTCTGCTGCAGGGATAACCGTTCGGCTATGGGGTAAGAAGTATAAGTTTATGCTTAAGTCTGCTCGTTCATTTTGTCTGCATCATAGAGATTGTATAATAGAGCTTCATGCATTGCATCGGTCAGACAATGACTATTAGTGCAGAGCTGAACCTCGGTCACAGCTGCTAATAGAATCAGAATGTGAGTCATTGGATAGCTGGATTACCGCTGCCAAACCTGAGTTTCTCGGGGACCGAAATCATATAGATGTGTCTGCTTTTCTGCTATAAATACATGATATGTTTGCCTCGATTCGATATGTTCAGTCTGCTAGATAAGCTTTGCCCCAAGAGTTAGTTTTGTGTTGCACAATATATGCTGCGCACTACACGATACCGCACTGTCCCTATTCGTATGCTTATAGTTTGAATGTGCAAACTGTTTCAAAGTTATGTTTTCAAAAGATGTAATCTGACTAATAGTTCTGAACAGCATGAAACAAACTTAGGTAAAAGTAGCAAGATCACTAGTAATGCAATGTTTTGCCACATGATTACTTAGTGTGGGTTTCAGGGGGTGTAGCTTCTGTTCAGTTGTTTTATCTCACCAGTACTTGCATAAAGTGCTGACCCACCAACAGTTTGCTTGTTCTCAGGTGCTCGTTCGTCCGAGGAAGCGATAGCCGTGCCTCATCCCAAGGAACCGAAAATCTGAAGACGATGCCTTGAGCCGCATCGAGCTGTGCTGCTTTTGTATAGAGGGACATAATGAATGGAACGGTGTCATTGTATTCGAGAGAAGAGTGCTTGAGCGATCTGTAACCCCGGCCATGCGCCGCTTGTAACAATTTCGATTATCAATAAAAGAGCCTGTTTTCTTATGCCATTGTGTTCTTTACTTTTCTGCAATGTTATGTGCCGCTGCTTCCGTTATCGAATAGCTTACTTGCCCTTGTATCAAAGCTTTGGCCTTGTGCAAGCGCATCTTAGGCTTGTACGGCATCACGTCCCGATGAGAACGATTGTCCTGCGGGAGAACTGTAACGTAGTGATTCACGTTCAGTAGGGACTATCGGGCTCGCGGGAGATTGGGGCGTGACATAATGGTATCAAAGCGACTCGATTCCTTGCCCATTCCGTTGCCTCCGACTCTGAGTTGTGTTGTGCTGCAATGAACGTTCCATACAATAAGTTCATAGATATTCTCAAAGATGCGCACAAAAGTTTTCTGGATTTGTTTTCATTTGTTGAGATATGATATGTGATTTCTGGATTTGCTGTGTTTTGATTAAGGAAGGTGAGGGATGAGGACTATCGCTGCTCTATGTTTTCGTATGAGTTTCTCCTTGAGTTTCGAGGATGAAACTCTTTGTTGGTGGGTAAGTATGTAGCGCCCCGCTCTGCGACGACGCTATGTACAAGTGATTCGCCTTGCTTGCTCGAACGGATGTCTTCTCGGAGAGTTCCCGACCGATTAATCAAAGTGAGTGGGCAGAACTGCATTCTCTGATTCTTGTACGACTTAATAATGAATCTGAGTTTTTGAATACTTGTTTGATTAAGAAGAATGTTTTCGTAAGAGAATGATAGAACCGACTCAGTATGCTAAAAAGAGAACTCACATAGCTTGTCATCGAAACGAATCTGCTGCCTAACTAAGAGAATATGAATGCTTGTCAGAATAAGATAGAACCATTGCTATGCTAAAGAGAATAAGAAATATTGCATGCTTAGAAACACCGACACAGCTATCGAACGAATCTCTGCTATGTTAAGAAAGATAAGTAAATGCATAATTCGAATATGTCCCTTTGAATATGCTAAGAATGAGATAGTTTTTGCATGTTAGATTTGAATCAATCGTGCTTGCCTTTATATGTTTCGTTTGTCTGTCTGCTATATCGATCTGCTAAGAAAATATGTGAGTGCTGTGACTAATAGTACGCCCTGAGGATACGGCTCGCAAGGGTCTAGTGGGGTGTGCTATTAGTAATGTGATAAGATGTGCTTCGTTTCGATAAGATGTGTTTCGCTAAGACCGCATATGTTTTGCTTGATCATTGTTTTGCTTGAACTAAGTGTTTTTGTCATTGCATTGGTCTCGGACAACTTGTGCACAAGGTCTTGTCTCTCGAACGGTTCCTGGGGCACTGGGAACCGCTCGGTCCGGAAGAGATTTTTGGATCGCCCTGAGGTATACGGCTCGAAAGGGGGTCTAGTGGGGCGATATGTCTATTAGTGTTGTGCAGAACCTATGATGTCACAGCTGCTTGCACTCGGGTGTGTTGGTGAAGAGCTGAACCTTGAGTCACAGCTGCCGACACCCGCGCGTGCTAGTGAAGAGCTGAACCTTGGGCAACTGCTGCTAATCATGGGGCGACCCATGGACCGTCATATAGATAGGGCGCATGCTAGGTTTACCTTCTTGCATACCTATCATTTGTGGCACCAAGTGTTTTGATACATAAGTTATGAATATGCAAATGTGGCTAACTTGTGTGTCTGCTGCAGGGATAACCGTTCGGCTATGGGGTAAGAAATATAAGTTTATGCTTAAGTCTGCTCGTTCATTTTGTCTGCATCATAGAGATTGTATAATAGAGCTTCATGCATTGCATCGGTCAGACAATGACTATTAGTACAGAGCTGAACCTCGGTCACAGCTGCTAATAGAATCAGAATGTGAGTCATTGGATAGCTGGATTACCGCTGCCAAACCTGAGTTTCTCGGGGACCGAAATCATATAGATGTGTCTGCTTTTCTGCTATAAATACATGATATGTTTGCCTCGATTCGATATGTTCAGTCTGCTAGATAAGCTTTGCCCCAAGAGTTAGTTTTGTGTTGCACAATATATGCTGCGCACTACACGATACCGCACTGTCCCTATTCGTATGCTTATAGTTTGAATGTGCAAACTGTTTCAAAGTTATGTTTTCAAAAGATGTAATCTGACTAATAGTTCTGAACAGCATGAAACAAACTTAGGTAAAAGTAGCAAGATCACTAGTAATGCAATGTTTTGCCACATGATTACTTAGTGTGGGTTTCAGGGGGTGTAGCTTCTGTTCAGTTGTTTTATCTCACCAGTACTTGCATAAAGTGCTGATCCACCAACAGTTTGCTTGTTCTCAGGTGCTCGTTCGTCCGAGGAAGCGATAGCCGTGCCTCATCCCAAGGAACCGAAAATCTGAAGACGATGCCTTGAGCCGCATCGAGCTGTGCTGCTTTTGTATAGAGGGACATAATGAATGGAACGGTGTCATTGTATTCGAGAGAAGAGTGCTTGAGCGATCTGTAACCCCGGCCATGCGCCGCTTGTAACAATTTCGATTATCAATAAAAGAGCCTGTTTTCTTATGCCATTGTGTTCTTTACTTTTCTGCAATGTTATGTGCCGCTGCTTCCGTTATCGAATAGCTTACTTGCCTTTGTATCAAAGCTTTGGCCTTGTGCAAGCGCATCTTAGGCTTGCACGGCATCACGTCCCGATGAGAACGATTGTCCTGCGGGAGAACTGTAACATGGTGATTCACGTTCAGTAGGGACTATCGGGCTCGCGGGAGATTGGGGCGTGACACTCGATGCTTCGATGGATGTCCCATACAATAAGTCTAAATATTTTCGAAAAGCGCGTGTAAATTATACGGTTGCTTGAACGGGATTATGATGCGAGGGCTTTTGTCCCAACCTGTGAAAGACGTTGTGAGAGTAGGCTCGTGTTAATCGGCAAGTTATATATCGATATGAAAACACCAAGCGAGTAGAGTGCGAGACGGTATATCGTTCAGACAGTGGTCTTTGCACATGGCCTTTTGGCCAAGCTGTGTTGAGTATCGTGCACCAAGACCCTTGGTGCTAGTGAGTTGCAGCGAGATTGGGTATTGTTGGGATGAGAATAAAGTTGACTTGGAGGGAAATCGAAAAAAAAAAAAAAAAAACCTTATCGGATTGCCGCTAAGGCGAGTAATGGGAATCGTGTAGGGAATTTTCAGAAATAGTTTGGACGGTTATTCATAGCGATAAGTTATGATTTGAAGCATAGTCTGTATAGAGGACTATGAATAGAGGTGTGTGCGAGTCTAAGATCGCTAAGGCGATAAATAGGGACTGTGTTGGAGTCCTAAGGAACGAATTGGGAATACGAGTGAAGGATACGAACGCGAATCAGGAGTTATTAGGATAACTCGATTCCTGAGTGGTGTATACGATAGTCCCCTGTTCGATTATGCGAATTGTGGATATAATGAGTTGTAAAGATTCAGGGAGTATAACTCGAACCCTGAGTGGTGTATTGGTCGGCTTAGAAATGCTCGAACGAAGTCGTAGATTCGGAGTTAAGCGAGTCTAGCGGCGAACGACGAGATTGGGTAAAGCCTTAGTATAAATAAACAATGCCTAGCAAGTAAACGAACTTGGAGAAAGCATGCAATATTTGGTTCGAACGAGTTACAATGAGTTGAATAAGAGATAAGGCATACATCGAATAGGAATTCAGGACAATTGAAATTGATATCGTGGTCGGGAAAACTAAGAGGATTGTATGAGCGATTTGAGTTGAAACAAGTGAATTAGAAACTTGAGTTGAGATTGAATAATTTGAGATGCGGTTGGAGTAAGTGCAATTGGAAATAATGGAATGAACGAGTGAAAGCGTGCATGGAAAATTTGGATTTGAGTAGAATATCGGTCGATAGAGTTCGGTTTGAGTACGAGTGCCATGATTTCAAATTTTGGGATTTTTAGACCATAAAAATGGTTGGAAAATAGTATGGAATGATGCAAGTTAGTAAAAATTATGATTTTGGTGGATCGAGTTAAGCGGTAACAGATTTGGCTTGGAGTTTGGAAGAACGATCTTGAAATCAAGTTCGGAGAGATAACATCCGAAATCTGTCCCAGTGAGAACGATTATTCTGCGGGAGCGCCGACGTGGTGATTTTACGTTCGGCAGGGATAATCGAACTCAAGGGAACATGTTCGGTGATTATTCCAAACGAACACGATGAATGGATACGTGTCAAATGGGATAGACTTTGAGTTTGGGATTTGAACTTAGTTGTTTGAGGAATGCTAAGAGTAGACAAAGAAATGTTCAAAATGGTAATATTGAAGTTGGATATTTTGGCTTAGCGAATTTTGATTGCAGTAAGAACGGTAGTTGGAAGAACATGACTTAAGGGATCAATGTACAACTTGGGATAAAACGAAAATTGATGATGAAGTGTCTGTTCGTTCGAGGATAACCATAACGATTGACCTTCTTGTCTTGTGCGGGTATAACTTCTTATTCGCACATGCGTCACGTCCGGATAGGACGATCATTCCGCGGGAGCGTTGGCGTGGTGATATCACGTCCGACGAGGATGATTGAACTAGCGGGAGACCGGAATGTGACAATTGAGGGATCATTCTGACTTGTGGTTTAATACGATAAGACAAGTTTCAGGATAAAATGAGTCTAAGGATTTTCTTGAGGAGTTAGTCTAGAAACGTGAAGTAAGAGATGTTAGATATTTTCATGAACGGATACGTAGATTGTGCTGGACGACTTAGAGTTCATGATATAAATTGATGATTTATAATAGAATTGTGGCTTAGTGATACAGGTGTAGAAAAGGATGGATTGGTGAATTCTATCAACGTGATGGAAGAGATAGTGTGTGCGAATCGATGGGTTAGCCCTGAAACATGGGCGTATCATGGGTTCGGTTGGACGAGCGTGTTGGTGTGATAGGGTGAACTGTGCTCGATGTTTAGAAATCTGAGTGAAACGAGCTTGGGTAGAATACCCGTGTAAAGGAACAATGGTTTGACCTTAGGGTGTTTGGGGCGAGCGTTGTGCAACGCGGTTGCGCGATGAGTCGCAAGCTTGAGTTGTACCTATGACTGTGTGAGCTGACCTAGTGGCTAGGCAGACGACCTTGTGCCTTGAGTTAAACTGGAGTGGCTGACTTCGGAGTATCATTCGGGAAGAACGATAGAACTGGGGCAACGAGACTAAGAGTTAGAATTCGGAATTTGGAATATACACTAGCAACGTTCGCGTTGAAACAAACATAATGCAAGATAGGACTCGGGTGATAATTGATTTGGTTGGATAGGTTACGCGACGGTAAAGGATAAGACGATAGCTGGATCGAACAAGAGTTCGGTCATTCATATAGCAGGACGATCCGCGTTTCGAGAGATTTTCACGAGTAGCTTGTCAGACTTAGCGATATGCATAACTCGGATGCAGCTGCAAATGAAAATGTTCGGATTCGCATGGATGAGTATGGCAACTGAAATGATTTAGCCTCAACCTAAATTTTCATAGAGAAAAGATTGTATCGTTCCTCGTGCTACCGGGATAGTTCTGTGCTAAGGCGCAGTACGAGACTGAGTTTGGGGATGCAATAGTTGAACGAATAGATCATTCGGATAAAATGATTAAGCACTCGGGCGAACGGAACGAGTAAAAATGAATAGGAAGTTAAGTTCGATTGAGCCAAAGGTGCGAAGGACTTGAGCGTACCCCAGGTGGGCAATTTAGCTCTGCGCTAAGGCGCAATATAGACTGAGTCAGAAAACGTAGGTGATTGGGTGCGATTTACTTAGCGAGATTGGACGGTGACTCAAAGAGAGTGATGCAAACGAGATTGGAAAAAATTAGCCCAAATTCAAACCTTTGGTTTAGGCGTAACGATGGGTTTCGATAGGCGACGTCAAGTAAACTGTCGAATGTGTTCGGATGCATTTGGTTCCTATGAGAGGTAATATAACAAGTTGGACAAGTCTACCCAATTGTGAGTTGTAAGTGCCCATTAAGTTATAGAATACCATGTGCTTGGGTATTATAGCCCTGCGCCAGGTGCAGTAGATTTTGAGTCGGGAGCGCAACGAGTGAGTTGAGTATAACTCGATAGCATTGAACGATAGAGTCGTTCGATGAGAATTGGCTAACGTTGGCGTAACGCATGGTAAGAAAATAAATGATTGTGGTATTAAGACAGTCCTTGGAAGTTAGGCAAGGTGTATAGAGTTGGGTTTAGAAGATGTGCGATAGTACGAGTTGCGCTCAGGAAGTCTCGAGGACGAGACTTGTTCTGAGTGGTGTATGATGTAACGACCCGCTCCGCTCAACCCGGAGGGCCGATTCAAATGGCACAAGTGTAGCTATTCAACCCGCCTTGCTCAGCGAGATGGTTCGTTCGATGCAAAGGCTTTCATGCTGGGATCTTCAATGGAGTCAGACTTAGGCTATCAGAGGCGCGTCCGGAGTCTCGCTCGACCGATGCGATACATCGCTAAGGTGGGTGGCCCCGGTGAACCTGTCTCTACTTAGCTGTACACTAAGAAAATGAATGTTACATGCTAGTTTACAGGCGATAACCTTTGCATGCTAATAAAAGAGATGAACGCACATAGCCAAGGGGATAACCCCGCCTTATCATTGAGTAGAACTTGGAAATCTTACTTGCTATTTGCGTAGTCGGGATTGTTGAGTTCTTACTGAGGCGTTGCACCGCACGGAACATGACACGGGATGGAGTAAAATCAGGTTGCATGCATAGACGTGAAAGACTATCAAATAGTCGTTCCAAGTCAGGAGATGGAAGGAAATGAATGTACTCGGGATATGCAGATCGCCGAGGCAGTCTCTAATCAGAGAGCTGCGTAAAGAAGAAAAGATCCGAGTGTAGTCCTCGGCAAGGATTGATCCGAGTGTAGTCCTCGGCAAAGATTGATTCGAGTGTTGTCCTCGGCTAGGATTGGAAGTTGGGGGAGTAGTTGCATGGTCACGGACAACTGGTTGCGCACCAGGTAGAGAGAGTCCTCGACACGATTGCTGAGGCATCCGAATCGTGTCGGCCCGGGAGGACGGAGTGCCAGTGTAGTCTTGGCGATACGCTAGCTGATGACTAGCGGGCGAGAGCGAGGCATCCAGCAAGGCTTGCTACCGACCTGGATGGGCGTCGACTCGTTAGACGGCTAGGAGGCCCAGCAAGGCTAGCAACCGAGCTGGGAGACAGCCGTCCATCGCAGATATTGTCCAATATGGCTAACAGAGCCAGTGACCTTCATATAGATAAGTCATGTTTGCATAGCGGCTATCCGCACTGAGAAAAGGAGAAACGGGGAGGAGTGTGTTTGCACGACATTATGTATAATTAGAATGGATGCATGGTATCACACATAGTTCTAGTAAAATGGGTCTTATGAGGCAGAGGCACGGCATAACACTTGGGTTTTATAGTTGCTTCTTGTTATTTCGTAGATAATTGTTTATATTACTGCATATGACAGGGAAGGCCGAATGGTAAGAAATGGTAAGGTGACTCAATTGTTCATGAATATGACACTCTTGAGCCGACACGGAGATTACTTTCTTTATATTGCCATGTAACTGATCCTAAGGCAAAAGAATAGAAAGACAACGGAACTAGTCGGTGCACATAACTAATGAACGTGCTTGTTTTGTGGCGTGGGCGAGAGGCCTCCCCACCAGTGCATTCAATGTACTGATACCCAACCAGTCTGCATGCAGGGTGCAGGGGGAACTCGTACGGATTCGGAGATCGCTTAACGCAATGAGGCGCCGGACCGCACTTGGCGTCTTGGAGCGTGGCGCACGGACCTGGAGCTCGCATATATGAGACATAATGTATGGGAACATCATCATCCAGATCGTTTGTATTGGTTCCAAGCCTAAGGGCATATTCAATGTAAGAGAGAGAGAGAGAGAGAGCATGAGCGATTTGTAATCTCGGCTTAGCGCCGCTTGTAATCTTTACTTCATATCAATAAAGAGCTTAATTTGGATTCAATACTTGTCTTCATTTTTATGTCTCCGCTATGACGACTCTGTGAACTAGTTATCAACGGCCGTTTCGGTATTTGCCTTGCGCGGGCGCAACCCTAGGCTCGCGCGGCATCGCGTCCCGATGGAAACGTACGTCCCGCGGGAGCGCTGGCGCGGTGATTCGTGCCTAGCGGGGACGGCCGATTCCGGCGGGAGATCGGGGCGTGACAATATACTAGTATATATAAGTACATATATACATCAATACACACATACTAGAGTATACATATACCAATATGTATATAGTACATATATACCAAAAATATTAATTTAATATATATATTTTACCAATATATAATCATACCAAAATACATATATATATGTTTGTACATACATGGAATTAATTTATATACTATATAAAATACCCAATATACATTCATATACATATGCATTTAATTTAAATACATACATTACATTATACTAAGGTATATATATATACTATACTTATACATGTTTAACATTAATAAAATAATACTATACACATACCTACACATTACACATTGCATTTATATACTAAATATATATATATACTATACATATTAAGTAAATAATTATTATACATATATTATACATATATATATAACCATAGGAAGAAAGAAGAAGGAGGGAGAAGAGCTTACAGTGGTGGTCGGGGCTTGGCCGGCCGCCGGACTTGATGGTGGTGGTGGTGATGTCGAGCAGCAGAGAGGAATGGGAGCAGCCGGAGGAGGAACAAAGGAGGAAGAGATCGGTCGCCGCTCGCCGGAGTTGGAGCGCCGGCCGGAGGGGTGTACTCAGGGAGGAATGGGGGAGGAACAGCCGCGGGTCGGAGAGGTGGAGGGGCAGCCAGCGCCGGAGGCGAGGTCGGCCTGGGGGGTTGGCCGCCGGGCGCGCAGGGTGAGGGGGCTGCTGTACGTGGGGCTGCAGCGGCCGCCTGACCGGAGGGCAGCGCCGGCCAGATGAAGTATGGGGAAAATGCACAGTGTTCCCCCCCCCTTCTCCTTTGAATAAAAATAAAGAAGAAGGAGAAAGGAAGAAGGAGAAGGAAGAGAAGAAGAAAAAAGAGGAGAAAGGAAATAGGATGGAGAAAATTTGTGGAGGCTACGGTTTGAGTGTGGGGGATTCCCTAGGTTGGATTTTTGGGGATTAGGACTTGATAGGACATTAAATAGGGAGGGGTGAGATGTGGATGAAGGGTGGTGATGGTCCAATTTCAAATGAGTGGCTAGGATTGTTCATGAAGGAAATTGTTTCATGTAAAGTAGAGTGGAGAAAAATGCAATTTGGTCCACAATTAAATAACCTTTCCATTTGGTCTTGGCCAATGGGGTGATGACACCTACAATTGAATAATTGCAACTTAGCCCCCTTAAATTCGGGAAATTGCACAAACACATAAAATGATGAAAAATTGGCGGGCGATTCAGTGTCCGGTGTCTTGTAGGGTCAGGGGGCGCTGTAAGTTCGGTATGGGCTCAATTTGTAGGGCACTGGAATTAAATTGGGATTTTCAGAATCAGTTAAAATAGTATCCTCAATTTAATTAGAAATAAATACAAGTTGTGTTCTAAAATTAATTAGAAGTACATGGGGCCAAAATTAGGTCAGGTCATCAATACCAATAATGAAGTAGACTCAGAACAGGATATTACCCTAATTTGGGTCGCACGAAAAATAGGTCAAGATTGTCCCCAATTACAATTGGAACGCACAACGATACAAAATAGAGATTTATTAAATAACGTCCGCGACGATTTTTGTGCGGCTAGAAATAATGTACAGAGAGCATAATCATGAGTTGCAAAAATAGTAGAATGGAAGGCGGGCATGTCTAGGGCAAGATTGTGGAATTTGTTGGAAGACAAAAGTCAGGATAGCGCTCCAAATATCGAAGCAAAGGCAATGCGCAATAATTAAATAAAATATGGTAATTAATTACAATCTCCAATAAATAAATTCTAAAATAAAATAATTAAATACCGAATTCCAAAATTCGGACAGGCGTTCTTCTACTGGGCTTCTAGGTCAAGTCTGCTAGTTCAAAATAATGAACACTGCATCTAATACTATATTTAATTACACATCACATAATTATTTAGATTAGATATACTATCATGCAATTAATTAATGGTAACTACAATAATATTAAAATATTATGAAAAGTCGAAAATATCTCTGTTTTCGGAATGTGGTAGTGACAACGTGGAAGTGTTGATGGCTAAAAGAATATCATCATCTAATTAGATGGATTATACGATTGTTCTTTAAATTAATACAATTACCTTTTTTTCAAATATATATATATATATATAGAGAGAGAGAGAGAGAGAGAGAGAGAGAGAGATTATCTAAATTCGTGATGGTATCTTCTTCTAGTAGCGACGTTAAGGTTCCCTCACCAAATCCTAATATATTAGAGGAGAAAGAATGGTCGGCGGATGGATAATTGTCTCACGAATGAAGAAGAAGACAACAAGGGTAGGTCCTCGGTCTCATATGCATGAGCAAGGAGAATAAGGGTCTGCCAAATGGCAGGCAGGGGGAGCTTCGGGATCATGGACCAAGAAGGATGGTCCAAATCAGATAAAGGTGATATCCCCCATGCCTAGGGAAGAGGTGCATCGATCTGTGCATAAGGGAACCTCTCAGAGGGCACGGTCACTAAGGCTACAGTCTATGATGCAATAGCTCAAGGGTAGTAGAGATCTGCGGGTTCTCTCCATTAAAAGAGAGTCTTCTCCTTCATGCCTGCAAATAGAGAAAACCTAGATGGATTCTTTGACCAAGAGCATATGTTGTGGCTGCAAGAAGTAACTCGGTTTCCTGGGCGTCAATCTTTGTTGTGAAACCATGCTCCGTTGCATCGAAGCTGCAATACACGCACGGAGCTAGTTCTAGCTAGTTGACTATGTTAAGTCGACTTAATTATCACGATGACTTAGCATAGGTAGAGAAGAACTTACAAAACACTATTGTGTTATAACTAGTGGGCTCTTAGGTGAACTACGAGGTTCAACTCGTCATTGGCTAGTGCTCTTTGGAAGCCAAAAGGAGAGATGTCAGCCTATTCGAGAGAAAATGGGTTCTATCTCTTCAAGTTTGCCATGGCAAAGGATGTGGATCGGGTGTTGGAGGGAGGGCATGGACATTCCATGGAAAACTCAACATTGTCCGGCAGTGGGACTCATCCATGAGCTTCGAACGGGATAGACTATCCAAAGTTCCCGTTTGGATCCATTTTCTTGGTTATCACTCTCCCTTTGGAATGGAGCTACTATCATGAAGCTGGAAAGTATCATCGACACTCAGCTACGAATGGATAAACCTGCTACTCATCGACATCGGCTTGCCTATGCTAGAGTCTTCATTGGAGTGGAGGCGGATGTGTCGCTGCCGAAAAAAGTCCAAATTAGATTTGCTTAAGGGTGGATTTGTCACCAAGAAGTAGAATATGAATGGGTGCATGTTCAGTGCTCGACATGTTGTTGGTTTGGACACTTTGCTGATATGTTCTCAGAGACACTTAATGTCACGACCCGACGCGTCCCCCCGAGTCGTGACCGCCGTGCGGGCCTGGAGTTGCGTCCGCACAAGGCTTGAATGATTTGCATAGCAAGCACATATTCAGAGTACGCAGATAAATTGAAACACAGATTTGAAACATGAAAAAGTTCTCTTTATTGATAATGAACATCTATTACAAACTCTTGAACGAGTTAGCTAATATGCCGAACGGCTTACAAGGAGATGACTCAAAATGAGATAGCAATCATGTACATTACATCCCTTTATAAACTCAAAATGATAAGGACCTCCGGGCTGGATGACAGCTTTGCCACGGAGCTGCATTTGTGTATGAAGAGTTGCAGGCTCCTGACTCCAAAATGCTTCGAGGGGCGCGGTGAAGATGCGCCAACAGCTGGACTGGATCGGGAAGACGACTTCGGCTCCTCGCTCGGTTCGCCTTGGTGCGGAGAACCTGTTTCAACGAGGGTCAGCATATCGAAACATGCTGGTGAAGGCGAGCTAGCCTGACTATACCAATCAACACGTTGTTTTAATGAAGCATGCATATTTGTGGGTTTCTAGTCTTGCCTTAGTTCATTTACAATTAAGCAGCATATAGAATTTACTGAAATGAACTTGCCACCGTTCGGTGGATTTTACCTGACCGTCTGAATTACCTGCACAATACTTACCTTGCCTTCCCTGCCACGAAGACACAAGTTAGTATGCAACAGGTTTAAATATACACGATGATCACTGGCATGATTGCCATAGTGGACTAGTCCGAGGCAAGGATAACATGCAACGATAGTACACGAGGCGCTGCAAGCCACCTTGTCCCGTACACGATGACTATTACACGAGTTCCGTCCGGACCGGAACGGTGCCAGTGTCCCAGCGACCGTCCGCAGAACTTATCCTTGTGCACAAGTTGTCCATGATCGAACACGATTAACACGTTAACGATTTATGCAGTTGAGGCAACACGATTGCAAGAACACGAGTGCAAGTACACGAGTGTACGACAAGTAGTAATGCATAATTTATTTAGCATAGCCTCCCTGAACAATTATGCACAATACAAGGTGTGTGTCATACTTAGCATAATTCATAGAACGTTTGCACGAACAAGCATACGATAAGGCAACAGTTCACAGGTTTGATTGACAAGCATATAACCAAGTCTATTCCCTTTTTATCTTGGTTTCTTTTATTATTACTTGGTATCGTTTGATCGGGGCAAAGAAGAGTTCAAGCTTTTAGGGTGTGAAGCTTGGAAGCAGGGCTAGCTAATCGGGTTGGTAGTCACTCACTTGGTTGGAAGGAAAAGAGAAGGGAAGAGGCACTTCATGACTCCGCTCGCAAGCCGCCTACTGCTCGTTCACCTGCACACGAACAACTCGATTAATACTTCTTCCTCTCTTTCCAATCTCGGAATAGAAGTGCAAGTCAATGAACGAAAACAATGAAAACCATCAAAACCGTTCAAGGAAAACAAGCAAATCCCAAAACCAACTCAAAGCACGAAAGCAACAAGCGACATCGAAAACCGAGGCAATAAAAGATAGCAGCGGAGAGGTCCCTCCTGACTCTGCCGCTAAGCCGATCCTTGGGGCGCGGTCCACTGAATATGGGAATCAATTCCGAAGAAACAAATCCATAACGAGGACGAGTTCTTAATTCAATCTATCCCGATCGAACGATACCGTCTTGTGTTTCTTAGCCGCGCTCTCCGCACCGAGAGAACGGGGCGCTACATCCTACCCAACTAATTGGAAGTTTCGTCCCGAAACTTAAGGATAGGACCTACCATTAGGGAACATTACGTTGGGGACGACGATCAGGAAGGTTCGGACAGGAATTAATGGCATGGCTTGATTGCCCACACGCTAGGCATAACCCAAGTCTCAAGCGACAATTGTTGGCTGTGTGCCCACGCTTTTTACAGAAATTACACGATGGCCCTGGGTTCCCTCTTTTGTGCCCTCCGTTGTTAGGGCGCTTTAAAGCAGTATTTCCTCTCTCATCGCTTTGGCGTTTGTGACTGGATGTATGCACAGCGCCGGCCGGAACGTGAGGATAATGTGGTTCGAGCGACAGGGCATGATTCATGACTTCACGCATTGTCCGATACTGAGGAACGGCTACGTGCGAATGGATGACAGGGCGTAGTCCACCTTCAAACCTTCTAGCTCGACTCGCTGTATCAGGTAAATAGGCCCTATCGAATTTGGAGAGTCGGTTGAACTCGGCGGAGTACTCTTTAACTGTCATGCTGCCTTGCCGCAGCTGCACGAACTCGTTCTCCATCTGGCGTTGGACTGGAGGGGGTACATACTCCTCTTCGAACGCGGCACGAAAAGTCGTCCACGAGATCACCTCCTCTCCGTGATCAAATTGGAGAGATCGTCGATGCACGTCCCACCAATCGTGTGCGTTGAGGCGAAGCTGTAGTTGTGCGCAGGCGACGCGCTTCTCTTCGGGGACCTCTAGCAGAGCGAAGTGATCTTCAAGTTCGGCCAACCAATCTAGAGCTACGACTGGGTCCTCAGTCCCGTTGAATGGGGTGTTGCAGACTTTCTTAAAGTGGCCAAAGTCGAAGGCAGTCACGTCCTTCTGTCTTGGAATTTGCGGCGTCTCTACTTCAAGCACGGGCTGTTCCACCGGAGTCGTTGTTGTTGCGACGGAATGGTTGGCAGCCAAAGTCTGAACGATCTGTTGCAGGGTATCTACCTGCTTCTGTTGGACTGAGAATCGTGCTTCTATATTGTCTTGAAACTTGAGCTGACTCTCTTCCGCCCGTTTCTCGGCCGTTCATGGCGAGCCTCGTCCCTTTGTTGGTTTTCCCCCAACATCCACAATATTTGCTGAACGGGATCGATGCTTGGCATGGCTCGCTGGCTTTCTGAACTTCCCGAAGTGCCCGAACTACTTCCTTGGCCTTGCATTTCGTCCGGGATTTGCGCTGCAGATTGCGCTGGAGCCACTCCTTCAAAAGAAGGTAAATTACATTAGGATCATAATGTATTATGGACTTATTGCATGAATGTATCTCATTTTGGCCTAGCGAGTTCAAGAGTTCGCACAGGAATTGGTCGTTAAAGGAACTTTTCCAGCACGAAGTCTAAGGAACTTGAATCTGTGCTCTGATACCACTATGTCACGACCCGAGGCGTCCCCCCGAGTCGTGACCGCCGTGCGGGCCTGGAGTTGCGCCCGCACAAGGCTTGAATGATTTGCATAGCAAGCACATATTCAGAGTACGCAGATAAATTGAAACACAGATTTGAAACATGGAAAAGTTCTCTTTATTGATAATGAACATCTATTACAAACTCTTGAACGAGTTAGCTAATATGCCGAACGGCTTACAAGGAGATGACTCAAAATGAGATAGCAGTCCTGTACATTACATCCCTTTAAAAACTCAAAATGATAAGGACGATGACAGCTTTGCCACGGAGCTGCATTTGTGTATGAAGAGTTGCAGTCTCCTGACTCCAAAATCTTTCGAGGGGCGCGGTGAAGATGCGCCAACAGCTGGACTGGATCGGGAAGACGACTTCGGCTCCTCGCTCGGTTCGTCTTGGTGCGGAGAACCTGTTTCAACAAGGGTCAGCATATCGAAACATGTTGGTGAAGGCGAGCTAGCCTGACTATACCAATCAACACGTTGTTTTAATGAAGCATGCATATTTGTGGGTTTCTAGTCTTGCCTTAGTTCATTTACAAGTAAGCAGCATATAGAATTTACTGAAATGAACTTGCCACCGTTCGGTGGATTTTACCTGACCGTCTGAATTACCTGCACAATACTTACCTTGCCTTCCCTGCCACGAAGACACAAGTTAGTATGCAACAGGTTTAAATATACACGATGATCACTGGCATGATTGCCATAGTGGACTAGTCCGAGGCAAGGATAGCATGCAACGATAGTACACGAGGCGCTGCAAGCCACCTTGTCCCGTACACGATGACTATTACACGAGTTCCGCCCGGACCGGAACGGTGCCAGTGCCCCAGCGATCGTCCGCAGAACTTACCCTTGTGCACAAGTTGTCCATGATCGAACACGATTAACACGTTAACAATTTATGCAGTTGAGGCAACACGATTGCAAGAACACGAGTGCAAGTACATGAGTGTACGACAAGTAGTAATGCATGATTTATTTAGTATAGCCTCCCTGAACAATTATGCACAATACAAGGTGTGTGTCATACTTAGCATAATTCATAGAACGTTTGCACGAACAAGCATACGATAAGGCAACAGTTCACAGGTTTGATTGACAAGCATATAACCAAGTCTATTCCCTTTTTATCTTGGTTTCTTTTATTATTACTTGGTATCGTTTGATCGGGGCAAAGAAGAGTTCAAGCTTTTAGGGTGTGAAGCTTGGAAGCAGGGCTAGCTAATCGGGTTGGTAGCCACTCACTTGGTTGGAAGAAAAAGAGAAGGGAAGAGGCGCTTCACGACTCCGCTCGCAAGCCGCCTACTGCTCGTTCACCTGCACACGAACAGCTCGATTAATACTTCTTCCTCTCTTTCCAATCTCGGAATAGAAGTGCAAGTCAATGAACGAAAATAATGAAAACCATCGAAACCGTTCAAGGAAAACAAGCAAATTCCAAAACCAACTCAAAGTACGAAAGCAACAAGCGACATCGAAAACCGAGGCAATAAAAGATAGCAGCGGAGAGGTCCCTCCTGACTCTGCCGCTAAGCCGATCCTTGGGGCGCGGTCCACTGAATATGGGAATCGATTCTGAAGAAACAAATCCATAACGATGACGAGTTCTTAATTCAATCTATCCCGATCGAACGATACCGTCTTGTGTTTCTTAGCCGCGCTCTCCGCACCGGGAGAACGGGGCGCTACACTTAACAAACATTCTAGGGACAACACATCGAGAATGGAGTGTGAAGGTGGGGAAAAAGATAGTCATTCTCCTCGTGACAAGGGAGGATACACTGATCAGCAAGTTCACAAAAACTTTTAGACTTTAAGCCCCCTCGAGGCATACAGGGTGCTATGTGATATAGACTTGGCTACTGGTTCGTTAGATGGGCCACCTAATTGTGATCCATTAACTGGGGTTATTTACGACGACTTCCAAACTTAAATTTTCGTGAATGATCAGGGACATGATTCCAATGGTGTGGGAACAGTAGATACGAAAAAAGGGTGGTGGAACTGCAGGTAGAGCAGCATGCTGCACCTCTTCTGAAGCTATTGGAGGATTCCTTATGGTGCTACAATATGCCACATGTATTCAGGATACGGAGCTCCATTCAAGGTTTCCTAAGGAATCCAATGCCAAAGATTTATCTGAGATACTGTCGCTCCATCCAACATCTCATGTATCAAGTTAGCTATACTCGATCCACAAGCTCAATGCATAATAAAGAACGAACAACAAGGAAAGGAAAAAAATCTGAAGAAAATGTTGGCGACTCAGCCTCATAGTTCCCGTATTACTAACATACGGTCATCATACAAGAAGTATTGCATAGCTTACGTTGTGTAATCTCCAGTGAGTTGGAAGCATATAAGTGCTAAAATATCATTAGTGTGTATTATTTAGATATTCTAGGTTTTGGATCATATATATATATATATATATATATATATATATATATATATATATATATATATAGAGAGAGAGAGAGAGAGAGAGAGAGAGAGAGAGAGAGAGAGAGATATGAAGGAAACTAAAATTTTAATTCTGTAATAAAATCAGATGTGAGAGTATTTATATAATATAGTAATTCTAATTCAGTTGGATTAAATTGGGACAATGTAACAATTTTCATACCAACCGAATCCCTTATTCTATTTTATTTGGTTTGATTCTCCATCTAACTAAACTGAATAATGCTCAATCCTAAATATTAATTAAAATGGGCCAGTTTTGCTATTCTAGCTAGTATTTTGAAGCCGTTAAATTCCACTTGACAATGTTGATGAAAATAATGAATGACCCACAACATAAATTTTCTGAATGTAAATGTTGAATTTTTCACAACCAAAGCATGCAAGTGAATTATTCAAAGTTGCTACATGACCTCCAAGAAATCCATCATTCGGCTACTAATGAAACAATGGCCATGCCCCCAAGACGGAAAGACTAAAGAATTAAAGTTGATATATATTATTCATGCTGGATGCTCCAATCCAATGTCACTAAGCTAGCTGGCTAATAATGTCCGTGTCATATATTGGGATATCCGGAAGTATATATGCATAAAACTAACAAGAGAGTTTGCTTAGTGTACCCCCCCTCTCTCTCTTTTGAGTTCCTTTCTTGTAAGTGACAGTGGAAAGTCGAAATTAATGGACATGAACCACCCGTTCCATCTTCATTGGGCTACTTTTCTTTGTTTATGTCAATGACATACATGCTTCTACAAGAAAGAACCCCCCTAAACTTGGCCAACAGACTCTCTTAACAGAATACACATATATATAATATCTTACCTATATTCGGTAATTCTTACCCACGGTCGTTTAGCCATCCCTTTTTATGAATAAAATCTTACTCTGCTTGTACAAGACATTGGTAGCATGCACCATATCTATATGAAGGTCACTGGCCAAGCCATAATGACTATATTAGAATTTCAGCACCTCGTTCAGTGTAGGGAGTAGTGAAGGTCCTAAACTTCCGATGCAAGTACTTTAGCACCCATGTTCCCCCTAGGCCGAAGCAGTCCCGTGGCCCCGGTGCACCGCGTCTACGAACCTACCCCTTGTGCACAATTTTGTCATTAACCATGCATGGAATGCAACTAGCTAGTAGAAGAAAACATGCAAGTACAAAAAACTTGATATAGTATGCCACCTTTTTATTTTTTGTCATAGCCACAGCCCACCGTACTTACCGCCCAATTCAGGATCTTTGCCTCATAATCATTGTTCTAAAACAGTCCAATTTATAGTAATATAATTATTTATCTTGCTTATCTTTTTGGGTTCATTACTAGGTATCATTGATCGTTTTATTAGGTATGATGACTGAAGGATTCATCGAAGGATTGAAGTCACTCACTAGTTCGGTTCACAGGTCTTCGACGCATCTTCAAGCTCGGTTCTCATTGCTGAGAGAGAGATCTTCGACGCGTCTTCATGATCGGTTCACAGGTTCACCTGCATTGGAACCAACAAGGGTTCATAATTCTTCTTATATTTATCTCAGTAATTCGATATAAAATACGAGATAGTGAAAGCATGCAATGAAAACCATTGATAAAAAACAATCGCGAAAATGCAACCACAAAACCAACAGCGAAAAAAATTAAAAACCAACAACACACGGGTCTTGAGGCTTAGACCCTTATATAAAGTTCACTCCCCAAGACACCATACACTCCATCTTGGAAGCAACTACTAAGTATTCAGCCCATAACGAGGAACGATTCCCATTTCTTTGTCCCGATCAATCGATACTGGTAAAGTTTTCCCATTCTATGATTCTGACTCGGTCAATCGGCCGCCACCCCAATCCGTGCTCTGCAACAGGATCAGGGAACTACACTAGCTTGTGACTTGTGTCTTTCCTTCCTTTAGGATGCCACTAGAGCGGACTCTTGTGATGATTCAACTTGCTTACGCTGGACCTCCTCTTTCAACAAGCTACTTTTGAATGCATCCATCGTGACAACTCCATCAAGCATGGCGTGGCTCATCGATACCACCAATGTATTCCAACATTTCGGTAGAGAACTCAAAAGTAGAAGGGCCTGCAGTTCATCGTCAATCACCGTCTTTATCGCAGACAGCTGATTGATGATACCCAGAACATCGTTCAAATATTTTGCCACTGGGGCACTCTTTGTGTACTACGAGTTGACGAGTTGGTGAATAAGAAACATCTCGTTGCCATTCATCTTTCTTTCGTACAACGAATGTTGTCACGACTCGTACCCAGATGATCGGGCACGGATACATGATACGTCCAGCCTATGCCGCAACATCGACGGTAGAATGTTGTCTAGGTCATGACTATATAACTAACAATCACACACAATAATATCCAACTCTATAAGGATAACAATGATATATATATATATATATATATATATAAGATAAGCACGATGATGAAATAAAGAGAAGAAAATCCAAAGTCTCAAATATCTAGACAACAACACAACAAGTCTAAGTACCAAAATAACAAACCAAGTCTAAGTAACTGCCGGAGACAAATTTGGTACTAAAATACTAATAAAAAAACTATGATAACTAGTAACTCTGGCTAGACCTCCCGACAGTCACTCCAAAGTACTCCTGACCTATCGGGTCCAAAGCTGTTGCTACACCCTCCTCCTGGGGTCCATAATAGATGGGACATCAGTTCTCCAAATTAATACCTAAAAATATTATCCAGTCAGGATGGAACGAGTACAACCCAATAACAGTTCTAATTAAATGGTAAAGTATCTAAAACGATCATAATAAATGTAATACCTGATGAGAAAGCAATAAACGAATATCAAGGAATGACAATAATGAGCGATAAGTGTACAAGAGCAACATGACATAATCAGTACATGTATGAAGTAGAATAGAAAGGAACTGCAACTACACAAAGTTTTATGAAATACTAGTTAGATATGTGATCGGCATAGGAGATTCAATGATTTATATGAAGAAAAAGAAAGCTCAATCATACGTGAAGTGTATGATTTGCTAGTAGCCGATGTTTCACACTTTTTGTCAATGGTTCAGATCATATATCCAGCTAGCACTCCCTACCCCGACTAGTAAGATGGATCCAACCATGTCACTTCATAACAAATAAATCATAATACAATGTCCGATAATAATACAATGAATAATGTCAAAATACGAAGGTAACATCTCATGACTGGGGATCCAATATATATATATATATATATCAAGTCGTATACCATCGTGTAAGGAATCAAGTATAACATCACTAAGTACATGTATCATAAGAATTATGAAGTAAAAAAAACTATCAGAGAATATATTCGCTTGTGATCCTGTGCTGAAAAACTAAACTATGTTTGAAATGGAGTCCAAGTGACCTATATATGAATTTTTATATCAAATAGGTGATTTGGAATCATAATACTGCTCAACTAGCTACATTCTAGGCTTCTAGGTTAAAACTAGGTCACTAGGTTGAAACTAGGTCACTACCTAATTTTAAGGTTCATAATTAACTATTTAGTTTGTCTATATAGCTATATTAGTCAAACCATTCTAATACTAGGTTTTCTAGGTAATACTTGTTGGTTAGATATATTAGATATCATAATATACTATATAGACTCTTATATATCAATAACCTATAAGCCTGATTTAAAATATCTCACTAATACCTTACTAATATCCACTTACCTAGACATAACTCAAGGTAATATCTAATACCTTACCCTCATAACCTAACCCTCACTTGGTATGTGGTACTATAGTACCACAACTCCCTTAATACTCAAGCCTCTACTCCAATACTTATCTTGATACTATATACTCAAGATACAAAACCTAATATCTTAACCAAACTAATCATATCTATCCAATACCTTAGTATCCATTGATACTAACTTAGCTCATGGATACACATTCTCATATATTACCCAATAAGTTACCTACACCACTTACCTATCCTTGACACTAAGCACCCAATCCAGACTCCCTACTGCTCCTGGGATACCCTACTGTGCACTCATGTACAACACTCATGTACACTCGAACACATTACTGCTACCCACTTCACCCAAACTCTATACTCGAACTCACATGAGTATAGTTAACAAATAAATATCTCGCACACTAATAAACCTGATACACGCAGTGGTAAAAATCTGATACCATACTAACCTTATACACCAACTCTACTATCTTACAACCCTCTATTGACACCCAGATCTACACTTAACTATACCCAAAATTCTCTAACTTATCACTGTTAGCTAACTCTCCCTCTCGATACATCCCATATTGAAACACACTCAATAACCCAACTGCAGTCTACTACATCTAGTGACACCAATCCTAATCCTACACTCCGCTTACCTGCAATTGCTGCAAGTACACCTGCAATCCAGATTAGTAGCTTCTCCCAGTGTCCCTGCTACCACTGATCAGTTGCTCCTCTCTATCTACTACAAGCTCCAGCATCCCGACACCCATCTGCTGACCTACAGTGTCCTCACTACTGCTGTAATTTATAGTTCCTCCCTCCTTATTCTCAGGTCTCCCCTCACCCAGGTATGCTAATGGCTGAACATGAATACCCAGCATCATACCCCCTTGCTCTGTACCTAAAAACAACTTGTGTAGATAACAAGTTGCTGCTACAGCTGTATGTGCAGATCACAACAAAGACCCTACCCACTACAGTCCACTCATCTCCATACTCACTAGAGTATCATGTATCCATGAATACCCCTCTACAAACACAACACAATCTAAACACCACCAATCAACCTTACCTACACTCTAATCCACACTCCCAAATACTAACCAAGTCCAAACCTATGATACACTATCACCAAGTGATACACAACTCCAATTTCCCCAAATGAACAAGAAATATAAATATAGAAATGATATGAATACACATTAAAATAATATTTCTATGCAATTATAAAGGAATTGGCATAAAGAGACACATGAAGATCCAATATACACAAATCTCTAAATTTAACCATGCATATCATGGCATACCATGATACAGACACCACGTATCTAATTGTGGACACATGAACACAAACAAAAGTCAATTAGACACTAAAATTTCCTATGGGGACAAGTGTTAAACACTTGGAGGACACAATTCATAATTCTCCCAAATTGAGCACAAAATTTATCATTCTACATGAAGAAATCCTAGATCTACCAAAATTAAGGCTTCTAACACCTATATCTAGAATTAGAGGGCCAATTACACCTATAGGAGGGTTCATATGGCTCCAATGGGTGTTCCTAACCATAAAATAGGTAAAAATGAGATAATTACCTAATTTTAGTGTATCTTCTTTAGAGAATCCCGAATTTAGATACGAAGAAGTCGAATCGGACACGATCCTCCTTGCTTGGACTCATCTTAAAGCTTCATCTTATGCTCCAAGATCCTAGTCTCCAATGGAAAAAGAATGAATGGATTTGGTGGATTATTGGTGAGGAAATTTAAATTCTAGATCTAGGAATTGGTGAAAAAGGAAATAAACTAATGAAGTTTTGCTTGGGAAAGAAGTAGGGGCCTTTGGAGAAATTTTTTTGAACTAGAAATGTCTACCAATAGGAGCATGCTATTTCATAACTAATTGGTTGTTTGGTTAAAGGACTAATTCCCTTCTCCTTCCTAATTTGAAATTTAAATTAATATGAATGGAATATAATTAGTTAGGAAGGAATCTTAATCTAACCAAAAGAGAATATTATATCCATGACAACTAGTGCTAATTAATTCTAATTAGCTAGTATTAATAACTAATACTAATTATTTTTAATCAAAACTAATTAATATTAGACAACACTAATTAATTCTAAACTAACCACTCATATAATATAATATAGAAAAATTAGCAACATGCAAAGTTACCAAAATATCCTTATGGTAGAAAGTTGTGGTTATAATCCTACCCCCTTAGAAAAAATTTGTCCTCAAAATTTAAGGTAGACACTAGTACAAGGAGGAGATAGATTATCGAGATATTATACGTTACCCTTCAAGGTAAACGGAATCTAGAAGAAAAAAATCCTTCATATCATAAAGAATATAAAAAAGA
This sequence comes from Iris macrosiphon, assembly GCA_036927795.1. Taxonomy (NCBI): domain Eukaryota; kingdom Viridiplantae; phylum Streptophyta; class Magnoliopsida; order Asparagales; family Iridaceae; genus Iris; species Iris macrosiphon. The sequence continues at coordinate 3,652,003 of JAYESA010000016.1, forward strand.
CAATAAAGATTGGAGATAACTAGAGAATACAATCAATTATAATAGTTCAGAAAAAGTTTTCCATATATCCTCTGGAATATAAACAAGATGTCTATAACCATCTCAGCCTTAAGTCCAAGAAGAAGGAATAAGAAGTACTTAAATAGATGGAGCCTCTAGAAATGGAAATACCTATTTTTATTGTATACTTAATGATATCAAACCTATGCCCCAATATTACCTATATTTACAGATACCCGATACCTACTTATATTCCCTTATGACACTTGACATGGACACTATGCTTGGCACTGACACTAGTCATATACTCATGACACTCAATACCCCACACTCATGTAATCTGTTGATACACACTCACCACTCTAGGTTACTATTTATAGGAAAGATATCCAATTTACTGACACTATCTATACAAGAAACTAACTCCTACACATGACACTCATATGATACTCTCATACCAAGGTACCCAAGTATCTAATATATACATAATGCATTAGCCAGTAGGTTACTTTTATCATGAGTATCTAAGATACTTGAGGTACCCCATATTTGGAAACAAAATACTCCTATCTGGATACTAACGCACTTGACACTATGATATTACACTAGTACACCTAGCTGATACTATCACAGACAATAGCCACTAATACTAGACTGGCACACTATATATATCATATTACTCACCCCTACCTTGATACACCTTGGTCACTTGCATTCTCCAAGTACTCTTGGTGCACAAACACTAACTTTATAACTATATTGGACACATGCACTTAATACTCTAAGATACCAACTTGACACAATCCTACTCACTACTACACTATTGGTACTACACTATGAGTTGTTTACATGCTTATACACTGATACCTAATGCTTACATACCCACCTACGAACCTCTAACAGACTCACAAGTTAAACTTCCAATATTCAATACTGATACTCAAATTTGACACCAACCTATCTGCAAGTTACCAAATTACTGCACTATTTAAGGAAACTCATGAATTAATGAAGGTGAAGCTCTATAAAAAATTGAACTAGAAGAACAAAAGATGCCAAAGATGTCTCTGTCCTGAGCTAGTAGGGGTGATGGAACAAAATTCTATGATAACAAGATTTAAATTATAGAGATAAGTAAAGAACAAATTTATGATATATTCTGATAACCATATACGTCTATCTAAAATTATGTTACCCAGAATCCTCGTCATGCCAATAAGCATAGTTGCGATAACTATAGAGTCCATAACTAAGGTATATATCTCTATGATCATGTTATCTAGAATTCTCGTCACACCAACTGCTATGGCTACGAGAAACTTTAATGACCTAATTCTGGAAGAGAAATATTTTTGTCATTTCATAATTAGTTATAATTATATAGCTATATTTATATTTGTGTTAGTTATAATTAATTAGTATTAGTTAGCCTGCTATCTAATTAGAAAGTTGTTAAGTTCTAGTTAGTATTAATTATTGATAGTCGTGATATAGTTATTTAGAATTAATTCAACTTAGTACATGGATAGAATATTTTCCTATTGATTTAGTTAGATGCTTTTCTCGTAATAAAATATTTCCTTCTAATTATGGTTTTTTCATTCATTTTATTTCATTCATTAGTCTTCATCTTCCCAAAAATCCTAAATTTCCAAATTTATTCAATTACTACCAATTTCCTCCAACAAATTCTACTCGTTTCTTTTCATACCAATCCTCAAGGAGGCCTAGGAGTTTGGAATAGTAAGGAGGACATTGGAGGAGAGCATTGTTAGGAGGAGTATGTCCACCCTTGGTTTTGTGTCCTTTAGAGGAGTTTTATTGGAAATCTATCTCCCAATAGGTATAAATTCCTATTTCCATCAATTTTATGGTTAATTTATCATAATAAACAAATAGGAACTATCACGTCCTAGTACCGAAATACGGAGAAGGACATGGCCATCTCCTCCGTACAAGGTATGAAACGTCGTATGACGGTCACGATTGTAGAAAGACAAGGGGGTGAATGCTACAATCAAGTCACTTAGGATCACACAGAATATCTATTGGATCAATCAAGCAAACAAGAAGCAGTAAACATAGAACAAGTATGATAAAACAGAAAGGCGTCCTAATTGCTCTGTCAAAATGTTCTAGAAACTAGTTGTACCAAAATGAGGAGCTAGTTGAGTAACAAAAGTACATGACCTTGATTAGTTGTAGTCTAATTAATTACAATCATTTAAAGGAAGCTAATGTCTAGACTTGTCGGCTAACAGGTGTCGGTGGCTAAACTCCCAAAAGGGTAAAATATACAATAACAAGCAGGAAGAAAGAAACCCATGCACGTCCCTCAGTGGCCATCCGTCTAGTGCACGCTATTGTTCATGAAAAAGTAAGCTGGATACTCGGGTACTGGCTTTAAACCTGGCCAAGCAAAACCAGTAGGGTTAGACCCCAAATTGCAAGTACCACAAAGGAGCACGAATGAAAAAACAAAACTAAGGCAATATAAATATACATTATTTTGTCTCATAGTTCGGTTCATAGGCTATCGTGATAGTATGATCTAACTCTACAACCAAATAAGGACAAAGGATAGACCATCGCACCCTGATATTCCATGTCTCTAGGATACTTAGCAGAAGATACAATACACAACCAAGCTTAGTTATAAAATGGCCAATCACTTATACGACTTGCTTAGTGGAGTCTGGATTATCCCAGAAAAAATACATAACTAGAAATCCTCAGATCATGAGTTATTAAGTAGAGCTAGCGGAGCTATGTTAAGCACGTAGCATGTTGTATATGCATCGGTCCCTCGTAAGGCCACCGTGCTAAATCACGTAGAATACTTGTACAATATAGTATTCGGATATTGTCGTCTACTAGTGCGGACGTGACACAATATCCATGGGGGCCAGCCTTGCACGTCATAATGATTGTCTGAGGTGGCTCACATGCACGATCTCGGAATTCCATCCCTCCCAATGGTCTATAAGTTTTAGTTTCCTAGTTAACCCTATGATAATCTTGAATCAGATGGCGTGGTCACATGTTACTCTTCTAATATTTCATACAATAGTACGGGCACGCTAGATACGAACCCACTTTGTCACTTAATAGTGCAATTTGGATTCACCCGAGAGTAATGCAATAATAAAAAAATTCCTAACCACTCTTGGTTATTGACTAACAATAAAGTCAATGTTGGAGAAGTAATATTGTATCACATGTCACGTAGGATAAGGGGGATCTCAGTAAACAACCCAGAACAAGTAACACATAGCACATAGCAAGATATATCGTATCTCAGTGCACATGTAACACATAGCACGTATGAACGCATAACAAGTAGTAAATACATCAGCATGGATATGAGTAGTCGAGTCAAGTTACCAATCATTAGTTATTTATATGAGTTCTAGCACATCGCAACACCTAGGTCATGTCATGCACATGGGTTCACGTAGTCATTTGGCGCATGGTCTTGTTCTGTACCTAGTCGGGTCAGGTACATAGTCAGGTCTAAAACATGGTAACTTAGTTTTCATACACTTATAATCATCAAGATCACATATAAAATCACAAAACCAAAAAATATCCAAACCAAGGAAAATCAACAAAACATGTGTATAGGGTCGCATGCGCCCATAAGGTTGTCATGTGGATTTAAGCCGCATAGAAGTCATGGAGGCATGGTCTAGCTGGCGCATGAGTCAAGCTGACACATGCTCAAGGCAAAGCCGAATCCTAGGGACGAGTGCTAAGTGACAGACATTTAATGCATGTCAGGGATGTGACTGATGTAACATGCCATAAATGCATGTCAGAGGAAAAGACAAAAGCATAAAAGGTGTGCACGAAAAGACGTTCAAGAAAGAGATGCATATGTCATTTCTAAGTCCTATGTCAAGCTGGAAGCATGGATTTTTGGCCGCATGAGCTCCTAGCGCATGAAGTCTTAGCCTTGTGAAATCTCATGCATTAAGTGATCCTTGCATTCGACTTAGGAGTGCATATGCAGAGATAGTCATGAGCCCAACATAACAGGTGCATAATGGAAGGGGCGTATGAAGCTTGGCCGCATGAGGCTCATTCGTCCCAAAACAGCACGAATTCCATAAAAAAAGCTCCAAAAATCTGAACACTTATTTTCTTCATAAAGCATTCATTTTAACTCTAAATTAAATGAACCAAAAGCTAAAACGCCTAAAATTGAATGCTCAATAACATGGAATAACTAGTTTTATAAAATAACAAGTTTTAATAGATCAAATAAAAAACTATTGGAACTCATAAAAATCCTTAACTAAAAATGTAGATCTACTCAAATCCATCCATGAAAACCGAATACCCCAAGTGCTAAATATCTTAAAAATTCATGGCACACATATTAGAATAACAATATGTTACTACCATATTTTATAGGAAAGGATATTTTGGTAATTTCATAATTAATTAAATATTATGCATATTATATAATTATTTATTATATTATTTAATTATTTTTAGATGTTAGTTTATTGTTTTGGACTTGTGTTAGTAGACCTAACTAGTTTAGATTAGAAACATAGACCAACATTTATAATTAGTTAGAATTGAGCCTAATTAGATGTTCATTCATTAGGAGAATATTTAATTTAATTAAACCATTAGACTACAACCTTCCCTCCTTAATTATTTCTTCATGTGAGGCCCCAAGGGGTATAATGGAAATTACATAGTGACTTGGGGAGGGGGTCAAATGGTCGGCTGATATAAAAGAGGGAGAAAAGTTTCTCTCTCCTCTTTTTATTTTAAATCTAGATCTAGAATTTCTCTCAACCAAATTCCTTTATTTTTACATCATTTTCTTACCAAATTTCTTTCCAATTCATTCTTAAATCACCATTGGAGACTAGTATAGCAAGGATCTTGAAGGAGGAAGCAAGGATCTACGAAGAGGAGCAATGATCTACAAGTTGAAGGAAAATTTCATCAAATTTGGAGGTTACAATGTAATTCAGTTTTTTTTCCTTTAATTAGGTTCTAAATCTAAGATTTAACCATGAAAAACTATTCCACATGCATAGGCTACCCATAAGAATTGGATTTAGGTTCATAGGAGGCCTAAGGAGAAAGTTATGCTGCTTTTTGTGTCAATTTTGGAAGAATTCCGAGATTGACACTTGTTGTATTTGTCAATTGGTCATATAGACCAAATGGACATGTGTTTGTTTGTTTGTGGCTAGTATCGTGTCCATAATTGGATACGTGTGGGTCGTATCCCAATATTTTCGTGATACGTATTGGTTTAGGGGTTTTCTCTCCAACATGGGGCTTTGTGAATGTCACATTTTGACACGGACACGTAGATGTGTGTTTGACTCTTCGTATTGTTTATAAATAGTAATTGAGACTTGCTCGTGTCCTTCGAGGTACATTTGGTTTTTTGGGTGGACTCGTATCGCAAGCGTATTATAGATTTAGTGTGATACGGGTGCGTTGCACTCCACGTGCTTGTTGTGTTGCATTTCTAGATCCAATTTCCAATTTTTATTTGTATTATATATATATATATATATATATATATATATATATATATATATATATATATATATATATATATATATATATATATATATAAGTGTTAAGTGTATATGTTTGAATATATCTATATAGATGTATATATACATGTTATAGAAGTGTTTATAGATGCTAGTAGGTGTGTATGTGATAAGAGGGGGGGGGGACTCGATCAGTGAGCAACAGCAGAGCCCGAGTAGCATCTAGACAGCTAGCCCGAGCAGCAGAGCCCGAGTAGCAGCTAGACATCTAGCTCGAGCAGCAGAGCCCGAACAGCAGCAGCTAGGCAGCGAGCTTGAGCAGTAGAGCCCGAGCAGTTGCAGCTAGGTCAGTGAGAAACAGCAGAGCTCGACCAGCATCTAGGCAGCTAGCTCGAGCAGCATAGCTTGAGCAGCAGCAGCAGCTCGGTCAGTGGCACAACAACAACATTCCAGTATCAACATGAGCAGCCAAGGTTCGAGCATGGCTTCAGCAGTAGCAAGCTAGGTGAGTTAGTTTAGTTAGTTTTAGCTAATGGTTAGTAGTATCTTGTTAGTTAGTTATATATTATATATATCATTTATGTGTATCTCTAAGTTATACATGTATATGTATGTGTATATATTTTAGTTGTATTAGTAGTTGGTGATCAGTTAGTAAGAGGTATTCTTATATACATATATTAGTCATTAGATTGGGTAGCTACTATATAATAGAGTGACATTACCTTGAGATACCAAGGTAAGTGTCAAGGTATTATGGGATACTCAAGGTATTTGGGTTTGAGTATCAAGATGGGTATTTAGTGGTGCGATACCAAGTTGGTTCAAAGCCAAGGTGTCCATTTATCAATTATAATTAGGATTAGTATATTAAATATTGATTAAATATGCATATATGCTATTTCCATATCTCTTGTTTGTGTATCTTGCGGTACGGTATCTTAGTATCCTAGTTTAAGCTTGTATGGCCTAGATTCTTAGTGTATGAACCCAATATCATAGGAATAGACTCATGCAACCTAAAAATAGGTAGTTTGACCATGTGTGACTGTTTTGACTTAGAGTTGACCTAGTTTGACTATTTTGACTTAGAAATGGCTTTATGACCTAGAAGTTGACTAGTTTAACTTATTTTTAGTTTGAAACCTTGTATTGATATTATATTCCTTATCTAGGTCTTTGAGGCACCGTACTAGACATCTGTGATACTAATTATAAGACTTCAGGCGAGTATATTCTCTGATAGTTTCTTATTTATGATATCCTCTTTGTTTATTGTATCTAGTGTAGATATCCTTGATTTATCGATACGATGGTTACACGGATTGGTATATCCGGATCTCGTCATGAGATAATATTCCTTGGTATATATGGTGTATCTTGTGTAAGCCTTATTTTTTTGTTCTTCTTGTACATGTACAGACACTAATTCTTGGAGAGACTTGCTACCTTCCTAGAGAATCCCGTGGCATAGTGTACCATGCTTGGATCCACTATACCAGTCAGAGTTGGGGAGTATGTAGTATAGATATGTGATCATACCCTCCTTGTCTCAAGTCTTATTTATTGAATAGTGTTAATCATATACCGCACGTATGATTAGCCAGGCCATAAATCTTGTATCAAGTTTCCAAGTCGATCACATGTTAAAGCTGGTACTCACTCACTTAGTCTTTTAGTATTCTTGTTCATTGCCATATTGTTCATTCTTGTAATTATTTTTATTATTTCGTTTATTGTGTATCTCTTGTATCTGTTCTTGCATCTTGTATATTCACATCTATTTACTGTTATATAGTTTATATCATTGATTAGAACTACTGTTAGAGATGTACTCTGCTCATTTCCTGACTGGATATATTTTTCTCAGATGACACTGAGGAGTGGTACCCTACTCATTATGGGCCTCAGGATATTGTGGGCTTAGAGTCAGAGACCCTGGCTCAGGAGGGACTAATCCCGACTGGGACAAATGATCCAGGACTTATAGTATCTTAGTTATTCTCTTGTACTGGATTTATCTTCAGCTTATCTTTTAGTATTTTCTCTAACTCATTATTATTTTGACTAATGAGTTGTATTATGACTATTCTATTCTTTTATCATATTCGTGCTATTCTCCATCTTAGATCTGTGATTGATTATATTGGTATTGTTGGTGGCTCATTATTTTGTTCGATAGATTGCCCAAATAACGTTCTACCACCGATTCTGCGGCATAGGCTAGGCGTTGTTCCCGACTTGCATCCCTACACCTGGTGCGGGTCGTGACATAATATTAAAGAAAAAAGAAATAAAAATAAAAATATTATGTTTCTCCTTTCTCATGCAATATGTACTTGCCTAAATGAATAAGAAAGAGAAGGAAAGTAAAGAATGAGGGAAGAGAGAGAGAGAGATGATGGCTTATATAGTTAGGGTTTGAGATTTAGACCATAGGTTCAAACCATGACCAAACCCAACCACACTAATAAACCATGAACCAAGTTGAACCCAAGAATGGGTGTAGTCTCCATGCAACATAATTATCATTCAAGCAAGAAATACTATATTTCAAACACGTATGTCGGGAATGGGGAGTGAAATCTCTACCCACCTTAGAATTTATTTCCTTGGAATTCAAATCCAAGGCTAGCTAGAGAAATCAGAACAAGCAATACACTAACTACAAGAAAATCTACACATGCAATCAAATCCATTTATATAATAAAAAAGCAACATGAACTACATAGGTAAGCAAATCACGAGATTCAAGGTACAAAGGCATATGAACGAATATACCTTTTGAGTCGAAGATGTGCGGATACCGATACCGGATATCGTCATCAAGTTTCCACGTCGACTCTCCCTAAGAGTGATGAACCCAAGCAACCCGGACAAGACGAATAGTCCAATTCTTGAGCACCTTCTCCCTTCGGGCCAGAATAGATACGGGTTGCTCCTCGTAAGATAAATCGGTACCAACTACTAACTAGAAATGGTCAAGGATATAACTAGAATTTGGGACATTCCTACGCAACTGAGACACATTAAATACATCGTGCACCTTACGTAGCAAAGGCGGAAAGGCAAAACGATAAGAAACATCGCCTACCCGCTCGAGGATATCGACGGACCGACATATTGCGGACTAAGTTTCCTGCAGACCCTGAATCTAATGACTCTACGGGTCGGCAAAATCTGCAAGAATATGTAGTCACCGAAAAAAACTCTAAAGGACTATGATGCTTAAATGCGCAATGACGATGCCTATCTTGCGCAACCCTAAGTTTTTATCTGATCTGGTGGACAACCTCTACTGTCTACATGATCATTTCTGGGCTCAATATCTTCTGTTCACCAATATCATCCCATGCCAATGGTGAACAACATTTTCTCCTATAAAATGCTTCAAACGGTGCCATCTGTATACTTGCTTGATAACTGTTGTTATACGAGAACTCGACTAGGTGATGGTGTTCCTCCTAAGACCCTCAAAAATCTAAAGTACAAGATCGTAACATCTCTTCTAATGTCTGGATGGTTCTCTTCGATTGCATGTCTGTCTGATAAAGGTAAGCCGTATTGAACCTCAACTTGGTACCCAAAATCTGATGCAAGCTCTTCCAGAAATAATAAGTAAACTGAGTATCTCGATCTAATATGATACTCACTGGAACACCGGTGCTGCCATACTATCAATCGCATATATATCTCTACTAACTGCTCTATGGACTGTCCGACTCAGAAAAGAAGAAACTTAGCTACTTTCGTGAGACGATCTACTATCACCCAAAATGTATCACAACTAATCAGGGATCTGGGTAGACCGGTCAGAAAGTACATCTTGATATGCTACCACTTCCACTCCAGGATAGGAAGCGACTACAACAATCCTGCTGATCTTTGCTAGTCGGCCTTCACTTGCTAACATACCAAACATCGAGAGATAAATTACGCTATCTCCCTCTTCATCCCATTCCACCAGAAATATTGCTCTATATCTTGAGATATCTTGGTACCTCCTGGATGAATTGAATATTGGAAACTGTGCACCTCAGTCATAACTTTCTGCCGGATATCTTTGCTCATATATAGAGATAATTTCTAAATCTAAGTGTTCTATCATCGTGAATTGTTAACTCCTTCCTTAGACCAGACTTATATTCTGTATGAAGTTTCTGCATTTGTGGGTCCTATGCCTGAGCTTCCTTAATCCTCTCAACCAAAGTAGACTGTATTTGTAAACTGGCTAAAATCCCTGCATCCTGCGAATGTACTATCTCGATCCCTATTTCTTGAAGATCCTCTAATATATTTTGTTACAATATGAACATATATGCACTACCTCTCCTTCTTAGAGCATCCGCTACCACATAAGTCTTGCCTTGATGGTATTGGAGTCCTATATCATAATCCTTTAACATTTCTAACCACCTTTCCAGCCTCGTTCAGGTCTTTCTGGGTGAATAAAAACTTCAAGCTCTTATGATCTTTAAATATATCTACTCGATCACCATATAGGTAGTGGCTCCATAGTTTAATTGCCAATACTATCATCGCCAACTCCAAATCATGAGTTGGATAGTTCTTCTCATGATTTCAAAGATGTCAAGATGCATAAGCTATCACTCTTCAGTGTTGCATCAAAATACACCCTGGTACCCTACCGAATGTATCATAATACACTGTAAACCCTCCGAAACCTACGAAAAGTGTGAGAATTGGTGCCTAAAATAGCCTCTTCTTTAACTCCTTAAATAATGTCTGACATTTTGTGGACTAAATAAACTTAGCCTTCTTGCGCGTCAAATGGGTCAATGGTGCTGTAATCCTTACAAAGTCTGCTACAAACTGTAACGACCCATTCCGTTCAAATGGACATCCGATTCAAACGACACAAGTGCAATGACCCGACCCAATTTGCTCAGCGAGAAGACTCTTTTGAGGAAAATGATTTCCAGACTTGGCCCTTCAAGAATTCAGACTTAGACTTTCAAAGGCTCACTCGGAGTATCGCTCGACCAAGGCGAATCATCGCTAAGGTGGGTGGCTATGATAAACTTGTCTTTGCTTAGCCAACACACTTAAAATATGGACGATACATGCTAGTCTCTAGGTAAATCACCCCCTGCATGCTAATAAAAAATACAACGCATATAGCTAAGGGAATAATCCCAACTTGTATTGCTTGTGTTAGAATATGGAAAAAAGTTTTTACTTAAAAATTGACCCTCGCATGGTACCTTTGCCTTGTGCAAGTAGACCCCGCTATGCCTCGAGTAGATCGATATATATTCTCCGTAGTGCACTATTTCACTTTCTTACACTGTATGCCCATAGGTTATGTTGCTCGATATGTTCCATTTACGGTTTCACTTATCGCTTTACCCTTAGACCCGTGCCAAACGTAAATGCTTATGTTTACACAAATACAATGCTTGCCTGCTTATATGCTAACTAATACTCGTTGCCTCGATTTAATGCTTGTCACTTATATGCATGCCATAATTCATCGTATTTCACTATCTGTGATTCACTCAGTTGAGGCAAAAAGGCGATCAAGATGGTCGTTCTGAGCCAAGTATAGAACATTAAAAGTATTTGGGACCGTTAGGTAGCCAAGGCATTTCCCGAACAAGGGGACTACATCAATGGACTGTTAAGCAAGATAACATCACAACATCTCTGAAAATTAATACATATTATATAATGAATCCAACGGTTCGGGGAGTCGATACTGTAGATTGAATAATCTTAACTTGAACCCTTATTTGTACCCGAATCTGTAACTGTATCTATACCTGTGAGAATCTGGAAAACTTGAGGATACGCATGGTTACGGACAACTTGTGCACAAGATGGGTTTTCGAATCCAGTTCTGCGGTGGGTCGCCTGGGCACTGGGGCGATCCGATCTAGACGGAACCATCTAGTAGTCGTCTGTTATCGGCGAGATGGGTGCAATGCCGCCCGTATTATATTTTGCTTGCACTCTATCTTCGTCTCAAGACTACACCGTCCACTATAAAAGATATGCCAGTGATATTCTGTCATATAGATTAAGTTGGCTCGATTGCGGCACCCTGCGTGCGAGTTATTTTGTGGGAATAGACTCGTGCTAGAATTTTATAAATTATGTGCAAACCTGAATGCCAATATATAATTACCCATATGGTTAGTATTCGAAATATAATATCATTTTAGCTATGCACACAGCCTTTCGGCTAATTTGTGTTGAGTATCGCGCGCCAAGATCCTTTTGGTGCGAGCTAGTTTACAAGCAATATTGGGATATCATTCAGATAAGGATAAGTCAGACATAGAATGGCAGCCGATAGAAACATTATCAATTTATCGCTAAGGCGAACATAGAGATTCGTGCTTGGATTTTGGGAAATAGCTCGATTGGTATTTTGTGTTAGAAGATACAAATCAAATAAGGTTTACTTGGATGGCTATAAACAGGATATATATACGATACTAAGATTTATCAGACGATGCTTAGCTATCGTATAAGAAATTCTAAGGAATAGCTTAGTGAATATGCTAGCGATTGATGCGAATATCGATTGAGGATTTAAATAGGTGACTCGATTCATGAGTGGTATATGGATCATTTAAAAATATCCAAACGGATTCGTAGGCCTCGTGCGATAGTTGGATTGAACGCTTTGAGAATATCTTGAGCAAGTGATAAGGCTTATATCGAATAGAAATTCATGAAAACGGAAATTGATATCTTGGTTAAGAAAACTTGTTGGAAACATGGAGCATCTTGCGAGCGACTTTGAATTGAATCAAATGGATTGAATTTGAATAGAAAATCGCTCGAATAGAAGTTAGCCGAGAATGAATGTTTTGGTTCGATAAAAGAGGTAGGCGATAACGAATTTGACCTAGAGTTTGGAAGAACGATCTTGAATCTAGTTCAAAAAGGTAACCTTTAAAATCACTCCCAACGAGTATCCTGCGGGACCGCCGTCGTGGTAATTTTATGTATGGCGGGGATAATCGAACTCACGGGAACATGTTCGGTGATTATTCCAAACGAACTCGATGAATAAAATGTATCAAAAGTGGATAGACTTTGGCTTGAATTTTTGAAACTTAATTGTTTGAGGAATGCTAGAAGTGGACTATTGATTTATCAAACGATAATATTAAAGTCAAATAATTTTGCTAAGATAAATTATAATCACAGCATGAACGAACATGACTTGGTAGATAAATATATATAACTTGGATTGGGAAAAGTGAAATGATAAGGTGTCTCGATCATTTCAATGATAACCACAATGTTAGACGTTCTTGTCTTGTGCGAGCGTAACTCTATGCTTGTACATGCGTCACATACGGATTATGATAATTATCCAGCGGGAGCGTTGGCGTGATGATCTCGTATCCAACGAGGATGATCGAACTTATTGGAGACCAGAGCGTGACAACTGATTGATCATCTTGACTTTTGGTTCAACACGATAAGACAAATTTTGGAATACAAGTAAATCATAAGTCTTTTAGGGATAAGTTAGTCTAGAACCTAGAGTAAATCATGCTTGATTGTTTCGTTAATGGATACATGAATCATGTTGGACGACTTGGAGTTACAATCAAAGGTTTAGAATTGAGTAATGGCTTGGTGGTCTAGACTTAGAAATGGGCAAATGGGTTCTATCGAAACATGTTTTGAGGAGATAGACTAAAATTGCTAGGCTTGTCCTACAACTTGGATATATCATGAATTACCTGAACGAACTCAATCCCTGTACAAATGAATGTGTTAATGAGAGTAGGATGATCCGTGCTCGATGTTTAGAAATATGAGTGAAACGAGCTTGGGTAGAATATCTCGTACAAACGAACACTAATTTGACCTTTGGAATTGGGGCGAGCATCATCCAAAGAATTTATACGATGAATCGTGTGCTTAAAATTGTACCTATGACCATGTGAGACAACCTAGTAATTAGGCAAATGACCCTGTGCCGAGTGAAAGAACTTGTATAATCGACTTTAGCATATTGCTTGAACAAGCCATAGAACTGGGGCAGCAAGACTTAGATTTAGACATGGAATGGTTAGTGTATGCTATATTTGACCCGAACAGATGGACGCTAGTCGATTGATCAGATAGATCGTGCTTAACGGTAGTTCAAAACTTGATTTGAGTTGGAATGGAAAATGACTTGGATTTTATTGACCCTATCGGAAGTATCCTTGTGATTCATAAAATGAGAACCCTTGAGATTTTTTCAAGTAGCTTGTTCAATTTTACTATTGCTAAGTTTGGTTGAATGCATATGTTTGAGGGATACCTTGAACGTGTATACGATCCAAGACCCAGTGATATGTTGAACTAGAGTACAAAGACTTCACTATCGCTAAGTTGGTTGCCATACATATGTTTGAAGGACGCTTTGAATATGTGCACGATCCAGACTCGCGATATGCTGATCTAGAATGCTAGTGCAAGTGAATATGTTAGATTCGCATGAACAAGTATATCAATTTGGATAAATTTGCCTCAGCCTTAGATCATTATTCAAGATGGATCATAACGTACCCCATGTTAAGAGACATATGTTACGTGCTAAGGCACAATTAAGACCGAGTCAGAACTTGGATTGAATGATAGAGTCATTCAATGAGACCGACCCAGCAAACACACGCTACGGTATAAGGAACGATTAGAAAATTGTGTTCGAACGAATCTAGGGGTACCGATTGCTATGCTTGGTATAGATACGATAGTGTGATAGAATGGCTTGTGATCAGGAAGTCTTGAGGACGAGACTTTTTTTGAGTGGTGTATAATATAACGACCCGTTCCGTTCAAATGGACAACTGATTCAAACAGCATAAGTGCAACGACCCGACCTGCTTTGCTCATGAGAAGACTTGTTTGAGGCAAAGAATTTCCAGACTTGGTCCTTCAGGAGTTCAGACTTAGACTTTCAAAGACTCACTTAGAGTATCGCTCGACCGAGGCGAATCATCGCTAAGGTGGGTGGCTACGATGAACTTGTCTTTGCTTAGCCAACACACTTAAAATATGGATGATATATGCTTGTCGCTAGGTGAATTACCCTATGCATGCTAATAAAGAATACAAAGCACCTAGATAAGGGAATAATCCTAATTTGTATTGCTTGTGTTAGAACATAAAAATAAAACTTTGCTTATAAATAGACCCTCGCATGCTACCTTTGCCTTGTGCAAGTAAACCCGCTATGCCTCGAGTAGATCAATACATATTCTCCATAGTGAACCGTTTCACTTTCTTACACTGCACGCCCATAGGTTATGTCACTCGATATTTCTCTTTACGGTTTCACTCCTCGCTTTAGCCTTTGACCCATGCCAAATGTAAATGCTTATGTTTACACAAATGCAATGCTTGCCTGCTTATATGCTAACTTGTACTCGTTACCTCAATTTAATGCTTGTCACTTATATGCATGCTATAATTTATCGTATTTTACTATTTGTGATTCACTCATTTGAGACAGGAAGTCTATCAAGATGGTCGTTCCGAGCCAAGTATAGAACACTAAAAGTATTCGGGACCATTCGGTCGCTAAGGCATTTCCCAAACTAGGAGACTACATCAATGGACTATTAAGCAAGATAACATCACAATATCTCTGGAAATCAATACTCCTTCTGTACTGAATCCAACAGCTCGGGGACTCGATATTGTAGACTGAATAATCTTGACTTGAACCAGTACCTGTACCCGAATCTGCGGCCGGGGCACTCTGGCCGATCCGATCTAGATAAAACCATCTGATAGTCATCTGTTATCGGCAAGATGGGAATAATGCCGCCCATATTATATTTTGCTTGCACTCCATCTTCGTCTCGAGACTAAACCGTCTACTACAAAAGTCATGCCAGTGACCTTCTGTCATATAGATTAAGTTGGCTCGATTGCGGCAACCCGTATGCGAGTTATTGCATTATAGGCTATCGCTCTGTGAAACACACATGTACATATAATTGCATCTGAAATACCTGAACAATTTTAATATGACACACTTATGTATAATTTAACACTTGGATATCCAATACATCACACATGAGTAATCCTTATAACTCGTTCTTCTGAAATAGAACCTCGCTCACGACACTTGGTTGCTTATGCTATTGCCCTGGATTTTATTATATATGCTCGTGCTTGATTTAACTTGGTTTGCCTTGGACAGAGAAGTACAAATGGTAAGTTGGTAAGTTTCGTCGTGTTACTCTTATATCGCACGATGCACTGCCATACGAGTTAGGTTTTCATAAATGCCATAAAACTTATCCTAAGGCAAGATTAGAAAGATAACTTAATAGATGGTGCACAAAACCTATATAACATGTTTGGATTTATCGAGCGGGCGAGAAGCCTCCTCACCAGTGCATTCATGTACTGATAACCCACCAGATTGCTTACAGGGTACGGAAGAACCTCGTTCGGTACAAAAACTCCCTTCGTGCGTGCTAAGACATGGAGTTCACTCTGAAGCCTTAGAGGATTGCGTCCGGAACTGGAGAACATATAGAAGACATAATGTTGGAACTTTGCCTATGTATTATTCCATAAATGTAGCCACTAGGCACGCTTTTACTATTTCAGAGAGAGAGAGAGGCTTATGTGTCTTGTAATCTCGGCCTAGCGCCGCTTGTAACACTTGTTTAATATCAATAAAGAGCTTATTTTAATTCTATACTTATGTTATTCAATGCTTCCTCTATTGACGACTCTGTGAACTTCTTACCAATCGCCTGTGCATTTCTTATTCCGCTGCACTCGGACTATCTGTGCGACTCTGTGGCTTAGTCATCTTACCGCCTGTTCAGATTTTGGCCTTGCACGGGCGCGACTTACGCTCGTGCGATATTACACCCAGATGGGAATGATAGTTACGCGGGAGCACTGGCACAATAATTCACACCTAGCGGGGATAGACAATTACCTGTGGGAGATCGGGACGTGACATATTGGTATCAGAGAATGTCTTTACGCCTTTGGACTTCTTATCAATTTTTTTAGTTTTAAAAGCTCGTTCGTGGGTTATGTGCATACACTCTCTCATTGACCCGATGGAATGTACCATACAATGACTGTTAATACTTTCAAAAGTGTATGTGAATGATGTGATTTCTTGTACAAAATTTTGATACGAAGGCCTTTGTGCCATCCTGTGTTAGGCCTTGTGGGAATAGACTCGTGCTAGAATTTTATAAGTTGTGTGCAAACCCGAATGCCTATACCTGATAACCCAACTGGTTAGTGTACAAAATAGAATATCGTTCAGACAGTTAGCTATGCACACATCCTTTCGACTAAGTTATGTTGACTATCGTGCGCCAAGACCCTTTTGGTGCAAGATAGTTTGCAAGCGACATTGGAATATTGTTCGGATAAGGATAAGTCAGACATAGAATGGTAGCTGATAGAAATACTATCAGTTCATCGCTAAGGAAAACATAGAGAATCGTGCTTGGATTTTAGGAAATTGCTCGATCCGTATTTCGTGTCGGAAGATACAAATCAAATAAGGTTTATATAGATGACTATCAACAGGATGTATATACGGGACTAAGATTTATCAAGCGATACTTAGGTTTCGTATAAGAAATTCTAAGGAACGACTTGATGAATATGCTAGCGATTGATGCAAACATCGATTAAGGATTTAATTGGGTGACTTGATTCTTGAGTGATGTATGGATCATTTAGAAATGTCCAAACGGTTCGTAGGCCTCGTGCAATAGTTGGATTGAACGCTTTGAGAATGTCTTGAGCAAGTGATAAGTCTTATATCGAATAAAAATTCATGGAAATGGAAATCGATATCTTGGTTAAGGAAACTTGATGGAAATTTGGTGGATCATGCGAGCGATTTTGAATTGAGTCAAATAGATTAAACTTGAATAAAATATTGCTCGAATAGAAGTTAGCCGAGAATGAATATTTTGGTTCGATGAAAGAGGTAGGCGATAACGGATTTGACCTGGAGTTTGGAAGAACGATCTTGAATCTAGTTCAAAAAGATAACCTTCGAAATCAGTCTCAGCGAGAACGATTATCCTACGAGAGCACGGTATGGTGATTTCACGTATGGCGGGGATAATCGAACTCACATAAATATGTTCAATGATTATTCCAAACGAACTCGATGAATAGAACGTATCAAAAGTGGATAGACTTTGGCTTGAATATTTGAAACATAGTTGTTTAAGGAATGCAAGAAGTAGACTATGGATTTATCAAATGGTAACATTGAAGTTAGATAATTTTTGCTAAGACGAATTATAATCACTGTATGAACGGACATGACTTGGTGGATTAACATATATAACTTGGATGGAGCAAAGTGAAATGATAAGGTGTCTCGATCATTTCGATCATAACCATAACGTTCGACGTTCTTGTTTTGTGCGAGCGTAACTCTATGCTCGTACATACGTCATGTCCGGATTAGAATAATTATCCAGCAGGAGCATTGGTGTCATGATCTCACGTCCAACGAGGATGATCGAACTTGCAGGAGACCGGAGCGTGATAACTGATGGATCTTCTTGACTTGTGGTTCGACACGATATGACAAATTTGGGAATGTTAGTGAATCAGAAGTATTTCAGGGATAAGTTAGTCTAGAACCTGGAGTAAATCATGCTTGATGGTTTTATGAATGGATACATGAATCATGTTGGACGACTTGGAGTTATAATCAAAGGTTTAGAATAGAATAATGGCTTTGTGGTCTAGACATAGAAATGGACAAATAGGTTCTATCAAAATATATTTTGAGGATATAGACTATACGAATTGCTAGGATTATCCTGCAACTTGGATATATCATGGATTGCCTGAATGAACTAAAACCCGGTATAAACGAACGTATTAATGAGTGTAGGATGATCCGTGCTCGATGTTTAAAAATCTGAGTAAAACGAGCTTGGGCAGAATATCACGTGCAAATGAACAATGGTTTGACCTTAGGAATTGGGGCGAGCATCGTGCGACAAATTTGTATGATGAATCATGTCTTGAACATGTATCTATGACCTTATAAGCTAACCTAGTAATTAGACAGGCAAACTAGTGCCGAGTAAAAGAACTTGTTTAACCAACTTTAGCATATTGCTTGAACAAGCCATAGAACTGGGGTAGCAAGACTTACAGTTAGACTTAAAACGGATAATGTGTGTTATGTTTGACCCAAATGGATGGACGCTAGTCGATTGATCAGATAGATCGTGCTTAACAACAGTGAACAAATTAATTTGAGTTGGAATGGGAAATGACTTATATTTTATTGACCCTGCAGGAAGTATCCTTGTGATTCATAAAACAAGAACCCTTGCCATTTTTGCATGTAGCTTGTCCGATTTTACTATTTCTAAGTTTGGTTGAATGCATATATTTGAGGGACGCCTTAAACGTGTGCATGATCCAAGACCCAGTGGTATATTGAAATCGAGTGC
This sequence comes from Iris macrosiphon, assembly GCA_036927795.1. Classification (NCBI taxonomy): domain Eukaryota; kingdom Viridiplantae; phylum Streptophyta; class Magnoliopsida; order Asparagales; family Iridaceae; genus Iris; species Iris macrosiphon. Next base: position 3,670,997 of record JAYESA010000016.1, read on the forward strand.
AAAGACTTCGCTCTCGCTAAGTTGGTTGGCATGCACATGTTTGAAGGTCGTTTTGAATATGTGCACGATCCAGACTCGCGATATGCTGATCTCGAATGCTAGTGCAAGTGAATATGTTAGATTCGCATGAACGATTATATCAATTTGGATAAGTTTGCCTCAGCCTTAGATCGTTATTCAAGATAGATCATAATGTACCCCGTGTTAAGAGATATATGTTCCGCGCTAAGGCGTATTTGAGACCAAATTAGAACTTGGATTGAATGATAGAGTCATTCAATGAGACCGACCTCAAACACACGACATGATATAAGAAAAGTATAGGAAATTATGTTCGAACGGATCTAGTGGTACCGATTGCAACGGTTGGGATATATTTGCCAGTGAAATAAAATGGCTTACGCTCAGGAAGTCTCGAGGACGAGACTTTTTTTGAGTGTGTATATTGTAACGACCCATTCCGTTTAAACGAACATCCGATTGAAATAGCATAAGTACAATGACCTGACCCGCTTTGCTCCGCGAGAAGACTCGTTTGAGGTAAAGGATTTCTAGACTTGGCCCTTCAAGAGTTCAGACTTAGACTTTCAAAGGCTCGCTCGGAGTATCGCTCGACCAAGGCGAACCATTGCTAAGGTGGGTTGCTATGATGAACTTATCTTTGCTTAGCCTGCATATTAAAATATGGACGATATATGCTAGTCGCTAGGTGAATCATCCCCTGAATGCTAATAAAGAATACAACGCACCTGGCTAAAGAAATAATCCAAACTTGTATTGCTTATGTTAGAACATGGAAATAAAATTTTGCTTATAAATAGACCCTCGCATGCTACCTTTGCCTTGTGCAAGTAGAACCCACTATGCCTCGAGTAAATCAATATATATTCTTTGTTGTGCACTGTTTCACTTGCTTACACTACACGCCCATAGGTTATGTCGCTCGATATGTCTCTTTACGGTTTCACTCCTCGCTTTACCTTTAGACCCGTGCCAAACGTAAATGCTTATATTTACACAAATGCAATGCTTGCCTGCTTATATTCTAACTTGTACTCGTTGCCTCGATTTAATGATTGTCACTTATATGCATATCATAATTCATCGTATTTCACTATCTATGATTCACTCAGTTAAGAAAGGAAGGCTATCAAGATGGTCCATTTGAGCCATGTATAGAATAAAGAAAGTATTCGTGACCGTTAGGTCGCCAAGGCATTTCCCTAAGTAGGGTACTGCATTAATGGACTGTTAAGCAAGATAACATCACAACATCTCTATAAATTAATAATTATTCTGTACTGAATCCAATGGCTCGGGGAGTCGATATTGTAGACTGAATAATCTTGACTTAAACTCGTACCTGTACCCGAATCTATAACTATATCTATACCTGCGAGAATCTAAAAAACTTGAGGATACGCATGGTCACGGATAACTTGTGCACAAGGTAGATTTTCGAATCCAGTTTCGCAGATGGTCGCCGGGGCACTGGGACCGATCTGATCTAGACGGAACCATCTGGTAGTCGTCTATTATCGGCGTGATGGGTGCAATGTCGCCCGTATTATATTTTGCTTGTACTCCATCTTTGTTTTGAGACTACACCGTCCACTATGGAAGTCATGCCAGTGACCTTCTTTCATATAGATTAAGTTGGCTCGATTGCGACAACCCGCGTGCGAGTTATTGCATTATAGGCGATCGCTATGTGAAACACACAAGTACCTATAACTGTATCTGAAATACCTGAACGATATGAATATGATACACTTGTGTATAATTGAACACTTGGACATCCAATACATCACACCTGAGTAATCCTTGTAACTTGTGCTTCTGAAATAGCACATCGCTCACGATACTTGGTTGCTTCTACTATTGCCCTAGATTTTATTATATATGCCCGTTTTTATTTAACTTGGTTTTCCTTGGACAGAAAAGGACAAATGGCATGAAACTGATAACCCACCAGCATGTTACTCTTATATCACACGGTGTACTGCCACACAAGTTAGGCTTTTCATAAATGCCATAAAACTGATCCTAAGGCAAGACTAGAATTATAACTTAATAGATGGTGCACGGAACCTATATAACGTATTTGGATTTTTCGAGTGGGCAAGAATCCTTCCCAACAGTGCATTCATGTACTGATAACCCACCAGATTGCATGCAGTGTACGGAAGAATCTCGTTCGGTACGGAAACCCTCTTCGTGCATGCTAAGGCATGGAGTTCACTCTGAAGCCTTGGAACGTTGCATCCAGAACTGAAGCACATATACAAGACATAATGTTGGAACATCGTCTATGTATCATTCCACAAATGTAGCTACTTGGCACACTTTTATTATTTTAGAGAGAGAGGCTTGAGAGACTTATAATCTCGGCCTAGTGTCGCCTGTAACACTTGTTCAATATCAATAAAGAGCTTATTTTAATTCTATACTTGTGTTATTTAATGCTTTCACTATTGACTAATCTGTGAACTTATTACCAATCGCCTATGCATTTATTATTCTGGTGCTCTCGGACTATCTGTGCGACTATGTCGCTTAGTCATCTTACCGCCTGTTTAGATCATGGCCTTGCACGGGTGCAGCTTACGCTCATGCGGTATCACGTCCATATGGGAACTATCATCCCGCGTGAGCCCTGACGCCATGATTCGCACCTAGCAGGGATGGTCGATTACCTGCGGGAGATAGGGGCATGACACAAACCTTCTATAATATCCCGCCAAACCCAGGAAACTACGCATCTCTGCTACTTTCTTCGGAACTGGACAACTTTCTATGATCTCAACCTTCTTTGGCTCTACCGCCACTCCTGCTCCTGAGATGATGTGCCGCAAGAATGATACGTGATCTAACCAAAACTCGCACTTACTGAGCTTCGCTTACAACTGGTATTCCCTTAAAATTTGTAAGACCTTCTGAAGATGCTCTTCTTGCTCCTCTTCGCTACTAGAGTAGACAAAAATTTCATCTATGAAAACTACTACTAATTGATCCAACTACGGCATGAAGATGCGGTTCATCAAATCCATAAATATTGTCGAAGCATTAGTCAAGTTCGAATAACATAACTAAGAATTCGTAATACCTATATCGTGACCTAAAGGCTGTCTTGGGTATGTCTTGTTCTCGAATTCTTACTTGGTGATATCCTAACCAGAGATCAAGCTTAGAGAAAACCTTAGTTTTTCTTTACTGATCAAACAAATCATTTATCCTTGGTAATGGATACTTATTCTTCACCGTCACCGCATTAAGTTGCCTGTAGTCGATACACATATGTGTTGATCCATCCTTCTTCTTTACTAGAACTACTGGCGCTCCCCAAGGTGATTACTGTTTTGGATAAACTTCTTCGTCTTCAGCTCTTCTACATGTTGGTATAACTTATCCAATTCTGAAGGTGCCATTTGATAAACCTTACAAGATATTGGTCCTGCTCCAAAAATCTATTATATACAAAATTCTACATCTTTTACTGGGGGTAACCCTGGAAGATCTTCTAAAAAAATATCTAGGAACTCCTTGACTATCTTGGGAAGCTGTTCTTCTGCTATCACTATTGCGATCCTCTCTTAATGCTGGTCTCCAACAGATTTATCAAAGACGAAGTCTTCCATGTGTAACACCCCGTTCCGCTCAAGCGGAATGCCGTTTCAATCGTCAAAAGTACAACTGTCCCGACCCGTTTTGCCTCAACGAGTAGCAAAGGATATCCATACTTGTCCCTACAGGAATCCGGCTTAGGCTTTCAGAGGCTCGCTTGACGTATCGCTCTACCGAGACGAATCATCGCTAAGGTGGGTGGCTACGGTAAACTTGTCTTTGCTTAGCCAGCACACATAAAATATGGAATATTCATGCTAGTCGCTAGGTGAATCACCCCTGCATGCTAATAAGAATCCAACGCACCTAGCTAAGAGAATAATCCTAACTTGTATTGCTTATGCTAGAATATGGCAATGAAATACTGCTTTTATATATGTTCAGACCCTCGCATGCTGCCCTATAACATGTTGCTCGGGAAGTCCCCTAACGATCTAACTCTCGGCTTACCTTCGGGCCCGAGCTAACATTAATACTTGTGTTTAATACAAATGCATGCTTGTCTGCTGGTATGTTGCCTTGTCTTCATCCAAACCCCGGGAGACTACTAAGTAGTCGTTCCGTGCCTGAATGAACCTGCAAGTGTCCGGGACCGTTAGGTCACCAAGGCAATTCCCGAACAAAGGAATTTGCACCCTAAATGAATAAATCACTGAATCACAGCTCGTGGAGCAAACTACAGAATCAACTGGCCTGGCCTGGCAATTGACTACTGTGAATGAATCCTGCCTCAACAAGTTCTGTATATATACTGCCTCGAACTCGTTCCATACCGGACTTGTTCAATATATACACAAACTACCTCAAACTTGTTCCTGTACCGGACCGAGACCCTGACCTGCATGTCGCGGACAACTTGGAAACAAGGTCACTGGTTCCACGGACGGTTTTTGGGGCACCGGGGCCGATCCGATCTGGGTGGAATGTCACGTTAGTCTACTGCATCTGGACAGGATGGTTTGCAGCCACCACTGAACTTTGTTGCTCTCCATCCTTGTTCAAGACTAAACTGGTCCTTTATGGCTATGCCAGCGACAACTGTTCATATAGATAAGTCATTCTCACTTAGCGGCTATCCGCGTGCGAGTCACGGTATCGCATCAATGAACAACTAAATACTTGAACGATTATGTTAAAATGACTCTCGTGTTTGCATATGTTATTGCCCCTGAATGCTTATACTTGCCCGTGCTTGAATTAATAATGTTTGCCTTGGACAGGAAAGGATAAATGGTAAGTTGGTAAGTCTTGCCGTGTTCCCCTCATGTTGCATGGCGTACTGCCACACGGATTAGGCTATTCAATGTTTGCATGAAACTGATCCTAAGGCAACTAGAAAGACAACTAAATAGTTGGTGCACGGAACTTATATTACGTGTTTGGATTTATCGAGCAGGCGAGTAGCTTCCCCACCAGTGCATTCAATGTACTGATAATCCACCAGTTTGTATGCAGGGTACGGAAGAACCTCGTTCGGTGCGGATGCTTCCTTCGTGCGTGCTTAGGCCTAGAGATCACTCCGAAGCAACGGTGCATCCAAAACGGAAGCACATATACAAGACATAATGTTGTGAACATCGCCTGTACAATTATTCTACAATTGTAGCCACTTGGCACGCTTTTACTGTTTCAGAGAGAGAGGCTTGAGCGACTTATAATCTCGGCTATACGCCGCCTGTAACATATATTTATATCAATAAAAGAGCTTCTTTACTTCAACTTATGTTATTCAATGCTTCCGCTATATTGTCAACTCAATAAACTTGTTACCGATCGCCTATGCGTTCATGACTCCGCTGCACTCTGACAATCTGTGCGACTCTGTGGCTTAGAACTCTTACCGCCAGCCAATGGACCACGGCCTTGCACGAGCATAGCTCATGCTCGTGCGACATCACGCCCGGATGGGTCAAGCGATCGTTCCGCGGGAGCGCTGGCGAAGGTAATTCCCGTCTAGCGGGAACGGCCGATTTGCCTGCGGGAGATCGGGACGTGACATAGTGGTATCAGAGCCTGGATTCTATGCCTTTGGACTTCAATTCGATTATCTCAGTTTTAAAAGCTCGTTCGTGGGTTATGTGCACGCTCTCTCTCAATGCCTCGATGGGATATTCCAACAATAAGTCTAAATACTTTCAAAATACGTTTTGAATAATATGATTGCTTGTATGATATCATGCTGCGAGTGGCCTTTGTGCCAACCTGTGCGGACCCTTGAGAGTATCACTAGTAGCTTGTCCGATTTCGCTATCTGTAAGTTTGGTTGAATGCATATGTTTGAGGGATGCCTTAAACTTGTGCACCATCCAAGACTTAAGAAAATGTGAAACTCGAGTGCTAAGACTTCTCTATCACTAAGCTGGTTGACGTGCTCACACTAGAAATGCACTTCGAAAGTGCGTACGATCCAGACTAAGCGATGTGCTGATCTCGATGCATGTGCAAGTGAATATCCAAATGAAATAAGTAAAATGACTTGTGTAGGTTTGCCTCAGCCTTGTATAGTTAAATCAAAATTGATTGAAACGTACTGCTTGTCCTCAGTAAATTCTCGAGGATGAGTCTTTTTTTGAGTTGGGTAGGATGTAACACCCCGTTCGGCTCAAGCAGACTGCCGTTTCAATTAGCAAAAGTGCAACTGTCCTGACCCGCTTTGCCTCAACGAGTAGCAAAGGATATCCAGACTTGTCCCTACAGGAATCCGACTTAGGCTTTCAAAGGCTCGCTTGACGTATCGCTCTACCGAGGCGAATCATCGCTAAGGTGGGTGGCTACGGTGAACTTGTCTTTTCTTAGCTAGCACACATAAAATATGGAATATTTATGCTAGTCGCTAGGTAAATCACCCCTGCATGCTAATAAGAATCCAACGCACCTAGCTAAGAGAATAATCCCAACTTGTATTGCTTATGCTAGAACATGGAAATGAAATACTGCTTTTATATATGTTCAGACCCTCGCATGCTGCCCTAGAACGTGTTGCTCGGGAAGTCCCCTAATGATCTAACTCTCGGCTTACCTTCGGGCCCGAGCTAACGTGAATACTTGTGTTTAATACAAATGCATGCTTGTCTGCTGGTATGTTGCCTTGTCTTCATCCAAACCCCGAGAGACTACTAAGTAGTCGTTCCGTGCCTGAATGAACCTGCAAGTGTCCGGGATCGTTAGGTCACCAAGGCAATTCCCGAACCAGGGAATTTGAACCTGAATGAATAAATTACTGAATCACAGCTCGTGGAGCAAACTACTGAATCAACTGGCCTGGCCTAGCAATTGACTACTGTGAATGAATCCTGCCTCAACAAGTTCTGTATATATACTGCCTCGAACTCGTTCTATACTGGACTTGTTCAATATATACACATACTGCCTCGAACTTGTTCCTGTACCGGACCGAGACCCTGACCTGCATGTCGCGGACAACTTGGAAATGAGGTCACTGGTTCCACGGATGGTTTCCGGGGCACCGGGGCCGATCTGATCCGGATGGAACGTCACGTTAGTCTACTGCATCTGGACAAGATGGGCTGTAGCCACCACTGAATCTTTGTTGCTCTCCATCCTTGTTCAAGACTAAACTGGTCTATTATGACTATGCCAGCGGTAACTATTCATATAGATAAGTCATCCTCGCTTAGCGGCTATCCGCGTGCGAGTTACTGCATCGCATCAATGAACAACTGAATACCTGAACGATCATGTTAAAATGACTCTCGTGTTTGCATATATTATTGCCCCTGAATGCTTATACTTGCCCGTGCTTGAATTAATAATGTTTGCCTTGGACAGGGAAGGATAAATGGTAAGTTGGTAAGTCTCGCCATGTTCCCCTAATGTTGCACGGCGTACTGCCACACGGATTAGGCTATTCAATGTTTGCATAAAACTGATCATAAGGCAACTAGAAAGACAACTAAATAGTTGGTGCATGGAACTTATATTACGTGTTTGGATTTGTCGAGCGGGCGAGTAGCTTCCCCACCAGTGCATTCAATGTACTGATAATCCACCAGTTTGTATGCAGGGTACGGGAGAACCTCGTTCGGTGCGGATGCTTCCTTCATGCGTGCTTAGGCGTGGAGATCACTCCGAAGCAATGGTGCATCCAAAACAGAAGCACATATACAAGACATAATATTGTGAACATCGCCTGTACAATCAGTCCATAATTGTAGCCACTTGTCATGCTTTTACTGTTTCAGAGAGAGAGGCTTGAGCGACTTGTAATATCGGCTATACGCCGCCTGTAACACATATTTATATCAATAAAAGAGCTTGCTTTACTTCAACTTGTGTTATTCAATGCTTCCGCTATATTGTCAACTCAGTGAACTTGTTACCGATCGCCTATGCGTTCATGACTCCGCTGCACTCGGATAATCTGTGAGACTCTGTGGCTTAGAACTCTTACCGCCAGCCAATGGACCATGGCCTTGCACGGGCGTGGCTCACGCTCGTACGACATCATGTCCGGATGGGTCAAGCGATCGTTTCGCGGGAGCGCTAGCGAGGATGATTCCCGTCTAGCGGGAACGGCCGATTTGCCTCCGGGAGATCGGGACGTGACACCATACCCGGGATACTAAATAATATCTTACCCTTATGAAAATATATCATAGCATGATTGTCTATCAGTCAGTCCATGCCTAAGATAACGTCAAAGTTACCCATATGGAACTCGATAAATCTTGCATGTAATGAACATCCACACACTACGGCTGGATACTTTATACACACTCTACTAACTTCTACGATCCTATTACTAGTGAGTATATTCAACCTCTCTAGCAATGCCTCAAACTCCAATCTAATTCGTGTCACAAATCGAGAGAGATACACCCGAATCAAATAATGCTACAACAGGTCAGATGTTAGAGAGATGTTACCTGCCACCACGTCGCTCGATGACAAAGCCTTCTCCAAAGATAAAGTGAATACTTGTCCCTAGCCTTGTTAAGCTCCTTGCTGTTGTCTCCCTTGGAAATGCTATTGTGGCCTCTGTTGGCCCTGCTGCTGATCCTATTGTCGAAATATCTGAGCTATTGGCAGCACTACTATTGCCGACCCTCTGTACTATGCTATCCCTGGTGTTGGCAATGCCAGAAACTGCTGAACCGGCCCTACTGGCCTCATTAAAAGACAAGTAGAAACCAGGTGATCTGGGATCCCATACCTCAGACACAACCCATTAGCCGCTCAACATAAATGTCTAGTGTGACCTCCCTTGCCATAGTAAGTTCAACCTATCGGTATTCCCTGGCGCTATTGTTGTTGTTGTTGTTGCCTTGGCTGCTATAAAGCTGGTGCCATGACTGTCGAAGCTGCCTTCCTCTGTGGTACTGAATCATGGATACGAACGCCAAGGGATGGTGTTAAAGTCCAGGGTACTGCTCCTCCTCCTCCTTCACTCTGAACATGAGACCTCTTCTGGTCTCCAGTTCTTGATGCCAACCTTTCAATAATCAGCTCGTATCTCCCATCCGCTACCAACACGGCATCAAAAGTCTGGTAGTCGTGCCACATTATCATTTGTAAGATCTCCAGATGAAGTCCTTGCTGGAACCTCATTGCCCTCTATGCCATCGTAGCTACCAGAGTCGGTGCAAATCTACTCAACCTGCAGAACTCTGCTGCATACCCGTCCACGGTCCTACCGACTTGCTTGAGGCCAATAAACCATTATTATATCTCGTATTGTGCCACTACTCAAAAATACTTAGCCCTGAAACGGGTCTTGAATCTGTCCCAAGGGAAAGGTTGCCTCAAGCCAATCTTTATATACGCCCACCAATCACAAGCAAGGTCCTGAAGCTGTAGTCGGACCTGGTCAACTTATTCATTAGCAGAAACCTTTGTCGCCACCAAAATAACCTCAATATCTTGCAACTATGCGTCTGCCGTGGTGGCATCTTCTGTGCCATCAAAGTACCTCGGGTTAAGTAAAAAAAACCTGACTGACGCCCCCGAATCTGTCATTCCACCTCTCTCTAGAGCCGTCTATAAACTTTGGTTTAATAAAATATTCTGCTCATGTTGCTGAAATAGTTGATGCTGCTGGGTTGCTAACATCCCACGGATGATTTCCAATAATGTCGGAGTGTCAAGTACCGCTAGTACTATTAGTGGTACCAAGATCTCTGGGGTCTGTTATTCAACATGATCCACTACTGGATCTACTATGTCAACCTGCTCAATCTCTGGCTCTATCCAGATTTGACTTTAAGTAGGTGTTGCCTCTCGCTACGGCCCAGGGTGACCTCGACCTGCCAGATCTGTTGACCCAGAAATTGAAGAAGCACAAAAGAAAAGAACAAGAAACATCAAGAATAGGACGGGAAAGATCAATGAAATAATTGATTCGATAGTCAAATAGAGCACCGAGAGGAATAAATTTAAGATTTTGATGGCACGTTTGATTGGGACTCCTAGGACCATGACACCCCACAAGTATGAACAACACAGATCTGCATGGGCCACCACTAAAACCTTGTCATGGTCTAGTACCAAAATACAGAGACGGACATGGTCAGCTCTTCCATACAAGGTATAAAATATCGTACGGCGGTCACGGCTGTAAAAAATAAGAGGTGCATGCTACAATCAAATCACTTAGGGTCACACAAAATATTTATTGCCTCAATCAATCAAACAAGAATAAGAGAACATAGAAAATATATGATAAAGCAGAAAGGCGTCACAAACGCTCTATCAAAATATTCTAGAAACTAGTTGTACTAAAATGAGGAGCTAGTTGGGTAACAAAAGTACATGAACGTGATTAGCTGTAGTCTGAATAATTACAATGATGTAAAGGAAGCTAATGTCCAAACTTACCGGCTAGCAGGGGTCGGTTGCTAAATGTCCAAAAGAGTAAAATATATAATAACGAGCAGGAAAGAACAAACCCACTTGTGTCCCTCAATGGCCATCCGTCTAGTGCACGCTATTGTTCAGGGGCTATTATTAAGGGGGAATTAGCGGGATCCTTGGGTGTTGGCCCTAAACCTGGACATTCAAAACCAAAAGAGTTAGACCCCAAATAGCAAGTACCACAAAGGTGCACGAATAAAGAAATAAAACCAACGCAGTATAAATATACATAATTCTGTCTCGTAGTTTTGTCCATTGCCTATCGTGACAATATGATCTAATCCTATAACCAAATAAGGACAAGGATTAGACCATCGTACCATGATAGTCCATGTCCTTAGCCTATATAACAGAAGATACAATACACAACCATGCTTAATTATAAAATAGCCAATCACTTGTATGGCTTGCTAGGTGGAGTTTGGGTTATCCCAGAATTAATGCATAACTAGAAATCCCTTGAACATGAGTTGTTACGCAGGGCTAGCCGAGCCATGTCAAGCACGTAGCACATTGTATATGCACCGGTCCCTTTTAAGGCCACCGTGCTAAATCACGTAGAATACTTGTACAATATAGTATTCGGATATTGCCGTCCACTAGTACGGATGTGACACAATATCCATAGGGGCTAGCCTTGCACGTCATGACGATTGTCTGAGGTGACTTACGTGTATGATCTCGGGATTCCACCCCTCCCAATGCTCTATAAGTTTTAGTTGTCTATCACATATCTAACTAGTATTTCAAAATACTTAGTGTAGTTGTAGTTCTTCTATTCTAATTTTAATAATTTACTGGTTGTGTCATAATGTTCTAGATTACCTGTCTCTTTTTACTGCTATACCATGATATATGTTTACTGTTTCTCTCATCATGTATTACATGCACTATTAATATTCATAGTCATTATTAATTAAATTGGAACTGCTATTGGGTTATTTTCGTTCCATCCTGACTCGATAATATTTTTAGGTATTAATTTGGAGGATGTGTTTGACCTATTACGGACCACATGAGGGAGTATGTAGCAGCTTTGGACCCTGAATTTCAAGAGTGATTGCCAGGAGGTCTAGCCGGTGTCACCAATTACCTTAGTATCTTTATTTAGTATTTTGGTACCAGATCTGTCTCTGACATTTACTTGACATTGGGATGTTATATTTTGGATTCTCCTAAACTTGTTACTGTGTTGTTAGAAATATCTAGACTTGTGACTTTGGATTTATCTTGCTTACATCTTATCGTGCCATATCATTTGTACTAGATTTCTGTGATTGAGTATTATCATAAGATATTGTCATCTTGTCCTCCTTATGGAGTTGATATATCATTGACAGTTTTAGTTTATATTATTGTGTGATATTTATAGTTAGTTATTATTGACCTAGACAACATTCTACTGTCGATGCTATAACGTAGGCAGGACGTATCATGAACTCATACCCCGATCATCCGAGTACTGGTCGTGACATATTTTTATGGTGGCCCATGCAGGTCTTGTCTTAACAATTAGTGTGATGTCATGGTAGTACTACGGCTTAGTCGTACTACTTTGAGCCTATGATAGGATATATGACGTAGGATAAGAGAATACTCAATCATAAATTAGGATTTCTTGAGAGATTTCTGGGATGACCCTTGAGAATCTTACTATAAATTCTATTTCAAAATCTGATTCTAGTTGTTTTCATTCACCTTCGCATGTTCATTGTTGAATTTGATTATTGCATCGAGACAAATTTTAGGGTCTAAATTGAGGTATATTTTGATAACGTATTTGGATAAAAACAGTGAGAAAGGTAACAATCTACTTTAGTTATGGAGTCTAGATTTTATTGCATCCATACTAGCTGATGTTGCAAAAATATAGAGACCTGATTTTGGATATACTTATCTTGGTTATGGAATTTAGAGTTCTCGTGGCCATACTAGTTGACAACGCAAAAATTCTAAATAACATGATTATAGTGGTATATACCTTAGTTATGGACTCTATAGCTTATTGTAGCGATGCTTACTAGCACGACGAGAATTCTGGATAACATGATTTCAGATAAACATATATGATTATCAAATTGTATCTTAAAATATCGTCTCTATCATTCATCCCTATTATTATTGAATTCTATTCCATCACCCTACTAGCTTAGGATTGGGATATCTTTAGCACCTCTAGTTAATCTAGTTCAGTTTCCTATAAGAGCTTACCTTTATAGTTCCTGAGTTCCTTGGATTGTGTAATATCTTGGTAACTTACAGAAAGGATGTGTCAAGCTTGAGTAAGTATTGATTGTTGGGAGTGTAGCTTGTGAGTCTGCTAGTGGTTCCTGGTTGGGTAGGTGAGCATTAGATATGAGTGTATAATTTTAGAAGTAACTCACAGTATAATACCATTTGTAATAATAGTTCTAAGGAAGGTGTCAGAATATAGTTAATAGCTGGTATCCTAGAGTATTAAGTGTATGTTTCTAGTATAGCTATAGAGTTAGTGTCTGTGTCACGCCCTAGTTCTAAAATACGTAGGACTAGAAAATACATAAGCATGTCAGCTACGTATCAAGCAGACTCCAGTCTAACTCAAATACGTATAATTTTTGTACAGGGCAAATATAATTATCTAAATTGTCAAGTCAACTATGTCTCAATAAACATAAAATAGTCATACGAGGAGTGAACCAAGTGCACTAAGTTTGATCAGACCATAATAAAATGATTCTAATTAGATAAATCTATTAGTGTGGGTTCCAATAATACATATGTCATGAACAAGATCGATAAAAGAATATGATTGCAAAACTAGGCTATACAGTAGAATAAGTCAATAAGAAATAAACGTATTATTGGATAAAGATGAATATAAATACAAATAAATTAATCTCATCAAGAATCTAAAAGACATCCGGTGGAGACAAATCCACTACTAATAGATGGAAAAATAATGGCAAGAGAATAAAACTAAGTCTATGTTAAGACTACGATGGATAAATCTCTACATCAACTGCCCAAAGGTGCAATTATGCCATGACCTGCTCCGTGCTTCTATACTCAACCTGGAGTATTCACTTGGGGAAAAATATGGATCCAAGTCCTCAGTGGGACGTAACAAGATACAATAAAAATATGCCAATATGTAACAGTAAAATAAATATGCAACTGAAAGAGGCAATGACATAAGTAGAAAGTACAGGTGATGGAAAGCGAACGAAAGTAGTGCTACTAGGTATGGCTAAAAGAAAATTGTAACCAATTCAAGGTGCATGCCTAGCAATCTATAGACGGTCTCCATCGTATCACGGTGTGTGCCTACCGATCGAGAGTGATCAATAGCCAACGCCTAAGAAGGGACAGGATAACAGGTCTTTATCGCCTTACGGTGCGTGCCTAGTATTGACAAAGAAAACAAGGTGACATGTCAAGTTAAATACAAGTATTAGGAATACATGATCATGTCAAGTTGCTCAAGTAAATAATACTATAGAACTAATACTATCAAATTCATGCAAGGAAGTATATATAATTAAAAGGCATGTGATATAAGGTATAAGACATGGAAGTAAATCATGGCAAGGCAACAAGTGCCTCATAGAAAGGAGACAAGTACAAACAAAAATAATGAAAAGTATGCATGTAAATAAATTGTACAAGTTGGCAAGGTATCTTGTATGCGGTCCCGAAGTCGCTCTTAAGTCTTAGTCCAAGTCCTAATAAATAACACATATACAAACATAAAAATTAATATTTAATATTATATGGATTACCTTATTATTTTGTCTTAAAATTTTATAAGTGCATTATCTAATTTATACTTATTACTACCTATCTTATTCTAATTTTATTTATAGATGCATGGAACCTCTCAAACAAGCATCTTAAGATTATATTATACTAAACTAAATATTTTTAGTTATTCATAAATAACTAAAAATAACTAAAACATCATTAATGCATGCGAGGGAGTCTCTTTGCACTTCGACTAGGTATCTTCATAACTTGACAACTAGTTTGTGTATACAACTACCCAAATTGCATACAAACCTAATTTAATATAAAAATATCATATTTAATATTCTGAAATAATAATATATTAATTTCTAAAATTTTATTTTATGTAAATATTATGGCAAAAATAATTAAACAACAACTAGCCATGGTGCGACGTGCTTGTGTCATGCTTTTACCTCAACTTGGGGTAGTTTTTGCACCTAAAATTATGGGTTTTTATGAATCGAGATAATTCTAATAATTATCTATTATTAACATGGTTTTACACAAGATTTTGTTCATAAAAAAATAGAAAAATAGTCAAAGTTGGAAAACTTACGCGATTGCGATTACGGCGAGGACCTTCTTTGCGACTACGGACTTTTGGAGTACCAAACAACTTCCAAAGTTTGTTTCATTTGATAGAGCGCTAGGGGAATTCAAATAGATGTAGAAAATTAGGTTTTTTTTAGTGTTTTTGCTGCTGCGAATAGCAGGAACATGCTACTTCACCTGGCGGCCTGCTAGGGGTGTTGTCGGTTGCAAGGTTGGCCTTGGGGTCAGCCTTGGGGTGCGTAATGGTGTGGGAAAGGGAGAGAAAATGAAGGAGGAAGGAGGAAGCAAGGGAGATGTTAAAAAAGGGAAGGGGTTCTGTGGTCGCTAATAAGGGAGGGGGGCAGCTAGGGTACGGAGTAGGAGGGGAGCATGTATATATATATATATATATATATATATATATATATATATATATATATATATATATATATATATACACACACACATTTTGGTGTGGGCTTTGGTGTTGGTTGTTTGGAGTTTGGTTTGGTCCAACATGGAGGTTTGAATGTGGACCTATTATGGTATTCTAGGCCTCTAATGGTCATTGGGCTCATTATATAGTTATTTATTTTAATTTAATTATGGTGCACAAAAGATATGCAAAGATGCAGTTTTCTAAATAAAAATATGGAATTAAAAACTAGGATTTGAACCATGCAAAGTTTATGGAGCATTTACGAATTTAAATAAATGTGATACCCTTTATTATAGACATAGTAGATCCAGTTAGGCTCATGATTATAAAATTGGTTGGACAAAAAGGATTGGTGTTGCACATTAAAATTGTACTCAATGACAAGGTGCTAAATAGTCAATTTCTTGTTTTTGCATCACGAAAGTTGTGCGACCAAAACAAAGCATGCAAACTGAAATTTATGAGTGACAGTCAATTCATGAGCATAATTTGGCTCATCTAAATATAGTATGCAAAGTTGGTTGGACGGTAAGGGCTAGTGTTGTACTCAAAATCTCAAGACCATGATAAAGGGTTTCTAAAGTTCAATAAATTTGCCAAATGAATATTTAAATTAAATAAAATAATAAAAATAAAAATAAATATTAATTACCAACCTAAATAATAATCTGAGAGCTCATTGTTTATGTACCTAGAGAGTGCAAGTGTCCAAGGTATATCAGGATTGGTGAGTAATAAGTGATAGGTATAGCGTATTTGTTTAATATCAGTGAGTATTATTGTGGGTAAAAAAAATCAGCTAGGTATATCAGTATAACATTGAGGTAAAGGGGCCAGCTAGGCCACCTGTGGCACAACAAATTGCTCCACATCACCAGAGGGAGACACACCAGCAAGACCAGGATTTTGCGATAACGGTCAAGGAGACCAATGCTATAGGTGTTGGGTTAGCAGGTTCTGTTCTTTTCCTTTCTTCTTTTATATCCATTTATCTGTGTGATTCAATATTAACTTATTGTTCGTATTAGTAATTTTGTGCTATAGTATGGTTAGTAGTAAACCCTTGACAGAGACTGCAATATCATGACAAATAGAGACCATAACCAAGCATGATTGAATGATTTCTCTTTCTATAGAATAGTATGTTGTATGATTTTAGATAAGGCCTTTTTAGATCATGAATAGATGGGCATTATGACCATAGAGAGGATTGTGATAAATAGGTTGTAACTAGTTAGAACAGAGGAGACGAGAGGTTTGAGTGATACCCTATCTTTTGAACAATAAGTTATTCCTTCAGTTCGTGCCTACGACTATCTTAAATTTTGAGAATGAGATTTTTCTAAGGAGGATACGATTGTGACCACCTAATTCTGTTAGAGGGGTATTTTTGTCATTTTATAATTAGTTGTAATTATATAGATATATTTATATATGTGTTAGTTATAATTAATTAGTGTTGGTTAGCCTGCTTGCTAATTAGAAATTTGTTAAGTGCTAGTTAGTTTTAATTATTATTAGTCATGACCTAGTTATTTATAATTAATTTAAGTTTGTGCTTTGATAGAATATTCCCCTATTAAATTAGTTAGATGCTTTTCTCCTAATGAAAGATTCTATTCATGACAACTCCTAAAGAATAGAGAAGGGTAAACTTGACTTTGTAGTATTTTCCAAACCCTACTATAAAAGGCATATTCTAATTAGGGTCTATCTATTCATTTTATTTCATTCATTATCCTCCATCTTCTCTAAAACCCTAAATTCCTAAATTCATTCAATACCTACCAATTTTTTCCAACCAATTTCACTCATTCCTTTTCATACCAATCCCCATGGAAGCCTAGGAGTGTGGAATAGCAATGGTGATATTGGAGGAGAGCTTTGCTAGGAGGAGTGTGTCCACCGTTGGTTTTGTGTCCTTTGGAGGAGTTTTATTGGAAATCCATCTTCCAATAGGTATAAATCCTAATTTCCATCAATTTTATGGTTAATTTGTCATAATAAACCTATAAGAACCCACCCATGACTAAGGACCACCCTTAGGGAGAAGAACTAGGTGCTAGAATGCCCTATTATAATAGTTAAGTGGATTTTTGTGTCCAAATTTGTGAAAATCTGAATTTCGACCACCAAGTATTTGAAAGAATGATCTCTTAGTAGTTTGGGAGCCTATT
Source organism: Iris macrosiphon (assembly GCA_036927795.1). NCBI lineage: Eukaryota > Viridiplantae > Streptophyta > Magnoliopsida > Asparagales > Iridaceae > Iris > Iris macrosiphon. Next base: position 3,688,406 of record JAYESA010000016.1, read on the forward strand.
TCATAGTTTGGTTGTATGTACATTGTAACGACCCAATCCGGATCAATGCGGATAGTCGAATCCAATGACATAAGTGCTACGACCCGTCCTATTTTTCTCAGTGAGAAGACTTGCTTGAGGCAAAGGATTTAGACTTGACCCTTCAGGAGTTCAGATTTAGAATTTCAAAGACTCGCTCGAAGTATCGCTCGATCGAGGCGAATAATCGCTAATATGGGTGGCTATGATGAACCTGTCTTTGCTTAGCCTGCACACTTAAAAATACGAACGATACATGCTAGTCACTAGGCGAATCACTTATTGCATACTAATAAGAATATAACACACATAGCTAAGGGAATAATCCCATCTTGTATTACTTGTGTTATAACATGGAAATGAAACTTGGCTTATAGTTAGACCCTCGCATGCTACCTTAGCTTTGTTAAAGTAGACTCCACTAATGCTTCGAGTAGATCATTATATACTCTTTGTAGTGCACTGCTTCACATGTTTACACTACTAGTCTTATAGATTATGACGCGATTCAACGACACCTTCATGCTCGTGCTAGTCTTACTGTTTATGTTTCAAGTAGACTTTTATATGATCAAGTATAGTATTTTATACTTTATATATGTCGTGCTTATCTCGTAGATTGTACCACAGCCTGGGGCATAATACGAAATATAGTTCACTTACTTAAGGCAGGAAGACTATCAAAATTGTTGTTCCAAGCCAAGTAATAAAAAATATCGAAAGGCATCGGGACCATAAGGTCGCCAAGGCGGTTTCTCGTATCGGAAATGACATAATAAAATATTTGAAGAAACTAAAAGAAAGTAATAGAAGTATCAAGTAAAAGAACTGAACTGTACTAATAAGTAAGAAATAACTAGAATCATGGTTCGGGGTGGCTTGTGGCGGGTTCGTTCCTGTGTCTACAACTATCATTGTTCATGCAGATCATGAGATAAGATAAGAGAACAAGATCAAGAGAAGAGACTTGCATCGTCGTAGACAACTTGTGCACAAGATTTTGTGATTCCTGCAAATGGCCTCCGGGTGCATCGGGCCCGATTCGACCTAGGTGGAATCCTGATAGTAATGGGTAATTCAGAAACTTACAGCGGGACTCGCTATCCATATTACAAAGATTGTCATCTAACCCGCTATAATCTATAATGGCTTATAGTGCCAACGATATTCATATAGATTAAGTGAAGCTCGATTACGGTAATCCATGTGCGAGTTATTGCATTAAACCAAGTAATCTGTCTAACCTGAGTTTTGTGATTATTTGAATAACCTAGTAACACACCTGAATCTAAAAAATAAAGTAATTTGTGTATCACAATCTAAACAAACTCGTGCACCTGAATTACAAATACGCCCATAGCATACTTTTGTTCACCATGTGATTCCTTGTTTTTATTATACATATATTCGTGTTTGGCTAACTTGGTTGTGTCATTGGACATAGAAGGATGAATGGTAAGTTGGTAAGTTATGCCGTATTTCATCTTATATCGCACGATGCACTGCCACATGAGTTAGGCTTTGTATCTTATGCCATGAAATAGATCCTAGGGCAAGACTAGAAAGACAACTTAATATATTATGCACAAAACTAATTGAACATGTTTGGATTTTTCGAACAGCCGAGAAGCCTCCTCACCGGTGCATTCATCTATTGATAACCCACCAGATTGCTTACATGGTACGAAAGAACCTCGTTTGGTGTGGAGTATCCCCTCGTACGCGCTAAGGCATGGAGTTCACTCTGGAGCCTTGGAGTGTTGCGTCCAAAACTGAATCAGATATACAGGACATAATGTTGGAACACCGCCTACGTATCATCCCATGTTGTAAGCCGCTTGGCATACTTTATCGTTTGAGAGAGAGGGAGAGGGCTTGAGCGACTTGTAATCTCGGCCTAGCGTCGCTTGTAATAATGCTTGATTATCCATAAAAGAGCTTGCTTTGTTTCATACTTGTGTTCATTCGATGCTTCTGCTATAATAACTTTTAAAATAGTTATCGAACGGCCGTTTACTCGTGTCGTTCAAATTTTTGCTGCATTTGAAACTTTCTGTGTGACTCTGTGGTTAGATATTTCTTTGCCTGTTTGGATCATTTCTTCGTGCTGGAGCAGCTGTTGCTCGCGCGACATCACGTCCTAATAGGAACGATCATCCAACGGGAGCGCTGGCACGGTGATTCATGCCTAGTAGGGATAGCCAATCCAACGAAAGATCGGGCGTGACATGTACATTCCCACAGTTGGATACGTGTAGGCCGTATCTTGATATGCCATGATACATAGAGGGAATTTGGGTATTTCTATGTTTTGGTGTCCTAGTGTGTCATTTTCCTTTTATTGAATTATAATTACCTATTCTAGTAATATAGATATCATAATTTATATTTATATGTGTTTTATGTGATTTAGAGGTTTGGTATCATTGTGGTGTGGAGGTTGAGGGTGTATCATGGAGTTTTATGACACTTGTGTTGAGGCACTAGGTATTACACACTAGGTGGTTGATTATTTGGTTGTTGTTGTGTGTTAGTGTTAGTTTAGTAAGTGTTATGGGTAACAGAATAGTGCATGTGCACACCAGACTTGAATGTGCAAGATTGAGGGCTTGGTAGTAGTTGGTGAAGCTATGAGAAGTGAGGACTGCACAGATGGTTGTAGGTGGGTGCAGGAGTATAGGTGGTTGTTGTGCTCAGTAGGTTGATAGGGAAGCAATAGCTCCTGCAGCAGTTAGTAGGGGAGTTATAGCTTTACAAGTGCACAACAGCGCACTTGTATATAATTGCAACCTGAATAGAGGTATGGGGGAGTGTAGTTTTGCCTGTAGTTACAGTATGCAACAGACAATAGTAGTAGCAGTCCATGGAGTGACCTACTGCTCAACATACTTGAAGTGGGTCACGTCAATTTATAATAAAAGGGGGAGCACAACACTTAGGCAGTGCATAGGTTATGTGTTAAGGAAGTGCACAAGTTTTGTTAAGGCATTGCTCAATTATAGGATGATGGAATAATTTGAGTTTCAACTGAGAGGGTGTGGTATCAGTAGGTAAATTATGTGTGTCGAGTAAATAATATTATAAGGTGTGTACCTTGATTGATGTTAGTATCATAGGTTATCAGTGGTATGTTTTCAAGTACTTGAGCAGTTATGAAGTGTATGCAATGGAGGAAAGGAATATGGGTATTTGGGAGGAGTTGGATCAGGGAAGTAGGGGATGGTAATTTGCGTGTGCAAATATATGTGTTATCAATAGAGATAAAGGTAGATTTTATGTGTAATCATGTGTATCCAAACCCATGTATCATTAGGAGCTAGGACATGTAGGTAGGAGAGTGAAGATACCTTGTTGTGTGGCAATGTGGTGTTAAGGATGGAGGCTCGGGTTTTTTAGTTTGGCATATGAGACGATTGTGCCTATGCACAAGTAGGTGCACAGTCCAGTGGACACATGTGTCCAAGTGTTGGAGTGAGCTAACAGGTAGTTGTGAGTGTATTAGAATTTATGTACAGCATGGGAAAGTGTCACTACCACATTTCTAGAGCAGGGGCCTTATAGTCATTTACCATATTTATTTATTACGTTAATAATTGTGATATATATATATATATATATATATATATATATATATATATATATATATATATATTGTGTTCATTAGTAACATAGGTTAGAAGACCAGGCCTAACAACCCACTAGATAAACCCCTATCCTATTTAATTAGCACCTAGTTTAATCCCTCACATGAATTACTAAACCCCTCATTAAAATGGTTCTGCATGACAAGCCATGAAGGGCAAAATAGACTTTATGCATTAGAAACCCTAACCCTATGGTCGACCTATATAACTAGAGGGAGCCTCCCTCAAAGCACCATCCTTCATGAAGAAACCCTAAACTAATAGCCTCCAAAGAAAATCATTCTTCCCTCCACAAATTTTAGAATTCCTAGCCCAAAAATGTCTCATTCTTCCCTTATTCAAGGAGACCTAGAAGCTTGGGAATAAGAAAACTTGGAGAAGAGGAAACTACATTGGGAATCCATCTCCCAATAGGTAAAAATCTGAAAAAACTCTCATTAATTCTGTTTTAATAAATTGCTTGGCCATTAGGAGCCCACCCATTGATTTAGGGATGACTATTTTGGGAGAGCATGAGTCTCTTTTGGTTGCATGATGATTATCCATAGTGTCATAGGTGTTTTTGGGGGTTTTGTGATCTAATGATGCATTTATGGAATATACGTATATGGTTTATTGTATTTGGGGAATTATGCATGAGGATTTATAGTGTACCATGAATATCACTAGGTGTTTGTGGAAATGCTTAATAGGAAGAATATCTATTTAAATAATCTAAATCTTATGCATTTTGATATGTATTGATGTACATATATATGTATATATATGGCATGGGACAACATTGGGGCATCGGGTTCCTTAGCCATCAGTCTCTGTGCAATCGATTCTTCACTGTGACACTGTGCAGACTGTTGTATCAGGAACTGAGGGAGAGCTCGGGCCCTAAAATTGTGTATCATGTATCTGTGTTATAGTGGATATCAGTGTTCATGAGCATTTTTAAGTATCGGGTTATGGTGTATCAGCAGTTGGTTAGTTAACTGTGAGCTTAGTGTATCGGTTTTCAGTTAGTATCTAAGTAGTGTGTAGGTGTATAAGGAATGCATCAGTTGTTAGTTGATGGTGTAAGCTAGGTTTTAGCAGGGGGTACGAGCCGCTGCAGACAATGACATGATACCTAGTGTATCAGTGAGTTTAGAACTGTGCAGTATTATTTTCTCAGTACTGTGCAGTATCGAGTTCCTGTGTGTAGGTGATCATGTATGCAGTGATAAGATGTGTAGTGAGAAAACACATAATTTATATGCAGCATTGGTAGTACATATGTGTATCAGTAACTTGTGATAGTATACACACAGTGTGTTAAGGTGTAGAGTGGTGAAAGGGTATGTTTTCAGTTGAAACGATAGCAGGAGTTCAAGAGTGGGGGAAATATCGTGTTCAGTTTGAACTCGAGGCTAAGCAAGGATTTTGTATCATATGTGCTTGTTTGTGCACTTGGGGATTGGAGTTGTGTCATTGAGAGGGTATATGTTGGTTGCATTAGTGAGTAAGGTATTTCTGATGCCTGTGTGTGTGGTGTGTTGTGTTGTGTAAGGGACTTGGGTGTTATATAACTGCGACAACAACAAATTGACATAGTAGTAGGAGCTCTATACTCAGATAGTGCCAGTTGATTAGGATTCCTCGAGGAGTTGATGTTGTATTGAGTATCACTCTTGTGCTCTTAGTGTGAGGTTTTAGGGTAGTATTTTAGTCAGGTATTGAGAGTGATATCAGTGTGGAGTATATGATATCTGAAGTCTAGACGTGTCGACTGTAAGGTGTAGAGGTGATTGATGTGCAACAGCAACAATATCAAACAGGCAATTAGACTGATATGTGCACTTGTACAGGTTGCAAGGAGTAGGGTGAAACCTAAATACAGTCAGATACAGGCATGTATTTAGGAGTTAGCATCGTGTACAGGTAAAGGGGGAAGATCTGGGCATAATGTACTGATATGTGCATAGTCAGGTAGTTATAACAGCAAATTGAGTATTAGTATTGTATGATGGTAACCATTAATCATGAGCTAATCAGTATCAGACTTGTGAAAGAGGAGGAGGTATCATGTGTTATGGGAAGTAACTGATCTAGAGAGCAGCATCCAAGTCTGCTTGGAGTGAGTGTGGGCACTGATACTCTCGTATCAGTAAAAGTGTGGTTGACAGTGAGCATTACCTAGTTCCAGTTGTTGTAGGCCTTGGGCAATTGCTTTTGCAGTCCTTGTATGAGGTCAGTTAGGAGGCCTTGTACTAATAAAACATGTTGGGGGTATGAGTGGTCATTTAGGTAAGGAATACCAGTATACAGTGTCAAGGTATCTCACTAGTGAGTTAAGTTGATGAGAGGGTATCTAATATGTATATCAGCTATAGTTATATAGCAAAGGTAAAATAAGTTAGATACTATATTATTACTAAAATAGATATGAATTATAATTACTAACTAGTATAGTTAGGTATGCCAATTATAGTTAATATTGACTAGTATAGTTAGGTATGGCATAGTCACCTTATCAAAGACCTAGTTCTGGCCTAAAATTATATTTTAACATAGTTAATAACATTGTCCTCCTAGAATACCAATTAATATTATTATTTCATCCTTAGTTCTGAGTGATTCCACCTTGGACATCGATCCTCACTCCTTGCTCAGGACTACAGGCGAGTACATTCTCTGACAGTTTTCATTATGTTGATTATTTCTATGATTTTAGTTGTAGAGTATACTTGATTCTGACACTGTGGATACACGGGTTAGAATCATAGATACCTGTCATGAGGAGTCGTGATTGGAATCCATCGTGCTAGCTAGGGGCGGGGAAATATTAGCAGATTATGTGATCATACCCCACTTTATATGCATCATAGCTCACCCCATATATCATGTTGGGTGTAGCCTGACCATTTACATGCCTCATAGCCTGTTATATATGATTAGCCTGACTATTGTTCGCATCATAGCTAACCATATGATTAGCCTGACCTCACATGTATTATAGCCAATTATATATAATAAGCCTGATCAAGTCCCAAGCCGATCACATCACAAACTGATATTTCAAATACTTAGCTAGAGATTCTATTTCTTTATTCCAGTTCAGTTATTCTAGCATTCACATATTTATATTTATTTCTAGTTAGGCTATTGCTGATTACATATTTTTTAGTATTCCTTATTTCTGGTATTTTTCTTCATCTTGTATTTCCTTACACTATTTTATAGTTTTGTCAATATAAATAAAACTGCTATTTAGTGCTTGTGCTTCACTCTAATCCTGACTGGATAATATTTTTCAGAGGATCTTGAGGACTTCTGTCCTACTTACTATGGCCCTGGTATAGAGAGAGACTACGTACCAGAGATCCTAGAGGAGTCACTCTCCTTAGAGGAGACACCACCTGCAGTCATTTAGACAGTTCTTTTATGTATTAACTATTCTAAAACTTGAGACTTGGATTATATTATTATTGAGGCTATTTATGTTGGACAGCTAGACTCTAGATTATTGTTGTATTTTGGTTGTTGTGCTTGACCTATGTTAGTACTTCCTTATCTTTATATCTTATCGTGCCAGCTACTTCTTATAATTTTATGATTGATTATATTATAAATTGTTGATAAATGTATTATTCATTGTCCTTCTTATGGAGTTGAGATCATTGACAGGTTATGAGTTATGTTTGGTAGTCTTGAGACCTACACAATATTCGACCGTCGATGCTGCGACGTAGGCTGGACGTAGCCACGGCTCATACCCAATTTTCGGGTGTGGGTCGTGACACATTTTTAGTGTGGCCCCTGCAGGTCTAGATTTACGATTAGAGCGATGTCGTAGTAGTGCTCTACACTTAGAGTATTGCTACGAGCCTGCTTTAGAAAATAAAATTTAGGATGAGAGTATGCTCAATCACAACTAGAAAACTTCTAATTTTTAAATTGCTATTCTGAATAATTGTTTCCTTTAAATTTTACTGTCCTTCCTAGATGATATCGTATTTATTGCCTTAATTGATTCTTTTTTGGTCTGTCTTCAGGATGCCGCCGAAGAATAGGTCATTGAGGTTGGGACCCACAGCTTCAGAGAGGTCTGCCACCTCCACCTGACGGACAGACATCTGGAGTTCCTCCTACATCTCCTGTTCATGTGGGAGTATTTGCAGTTTTTGGGGGTCCTCCTCCCCCACCTGTCCAGAGGGTAGTCACGGCTGTGACGGAGCACCTTCCACCACCATCGACTCCGTTTCCCGAAGGTATGCCCTTTGACGGGGCACAGATGTTCATGCTGATCCAGGGCTTGGTAGATGCTCAAAGAACGTCAACGGAGGCTCAGCGAGTCCAGGCTGAGGCTCAGAGGGTACATGCAGAGGCGCACCAGGCACAGACAGATCTGATGAGAGAGAGCATAAAGAATGTACATCAGGTGGCTCTCTAGGCTGTGGAGAGAGTCGCACAGCACCAGCAGCATCTTGGCCAGCAACACTAGAGGCCGGGTACTATAGGGGACTTCAAGAGGATGATGCCTCGGGAGTTCAAGGGCATCGAGGGGATACTCTACACCGACGACTGGCAAGAGGATATAGAGGGAAAATTGTTCTTGGTGAAGATTCCAGAGATTCTACAGATCAAGGTCGCCGGCAGTCAAATGTTTGACATCACGCTGACATGGTATCGTACGGAGCCGAGACTCACTGTCAGAGGACTTACTTGGGAGGCCTTCAAGGAGATTTTCAAGGAGAAGTTCTTTCCCGACGTAGCGCTGGAAGCCTTGGAGAGTTAGTTCTATGACTTGCTCCAAGGAAGCATGCCGGTCGACCAGTACGTCGCGGAGTTTTGCCGTTTGAGTCATTTTACGCCATCGATGATTCGGGACCCAGGAGATCTAGCCCGAAAGTTCAGGAAGGGGATGACGAGAGAGATGAAGTCTCGCATTTCTGGACGTCGCACTTCTACATTCGAGGGCATTCTGAGGGATGCCCAGATTGCTGAGGATGACTTGGACCTCAGGTCCAAGAAAGGACGCAACACTTCTGGAGGAGCGAGTAGTAGCACGGGACCGGCCAAGCGTCCATATTTTCAGCAGCAATAGAGGCCGTATCAATATCAACATCAGCAACACCAGGCACCAGCTCGGGGACACACCCAGCACCAGCAGCCTTAGAGGTAGACTTAGCCCACTGTCCAGTGTGCGTACTGCGGGAAGGCATGACACATGAGGGACATCTGCAAAAAGAGGTTGGGTATATGCTTATCCTGTGGATCGTCAGCACATCAATTGAAGGACTTTCCATCCATTCAGACTCGTCCAGGTCTGGGTAGAGCAGCCACTCAAAGGGGACCAGCCAGGGTACCTACTGTACCATAAGGCCAGTAGAGGGGACCTCCACTTCTGCCACAGTAGCAGAGGTTTGCTCAGCACCAGCAGCAGCAGAGAGGTACATCATAGGGTCGAGCATACGTCATGACGATCGAGGAGGCCGAGCCAGCCGGAGACGTGATTTCAGGTTCAATTCTTCACGATTCTATTCCAGCACTTGCATTATTCGATTCTGGCGCTTCCTATAGTTTCGTGTCTATATCATATGCTCTTAAGCATCATTTAGAGGTGAAGCCATTAGATAGGACTTGCAAGATCATGACTGGCGGAGGCATTATCCTAGTCAGTAATTATTGCAAGGATCGGAGAGTATCATTGGGAGGCCGAGGGTTGAGCGTGTGCTTACTCGTCATGCCACTTCCGGGATACGATATTGTACTCGGAATAGACTAGTTTTGTAGGTACCATGCTACTCTAGATTATTGTGGAGGTAGAGTGATATTTTGACCTCTAGGAGAGCCGGAGGTCAAGGTCGCCAGAGGAGCAGCAGAGCAGAGCAGGGGCAATTTTTGCGGAGCCAGGATGGAAGAAGAGGAGTTGACATATCCTTTGATAGCGAAGTTCCTGGATGTATTTCCAGAGGAGTTGCCAGGATTGCCGCCAGACAGAGATGTTGACTTCTCTATAGACTTGGTGCTAGGAGCGGAGCCTATTTTATAACACGTCTATAAAGTCAACAATAGCGAGCTGGCAGAACTGAAGAAGCAAGTTGAGGAGTTGCAGGACAAAGGCTTCATCAAATTTAGTTCATGACCATAGGGAGCACCGGTATTGTTCGTACCAAAGAAGGATGGCAAGGTACGCATGTGTATCGATTATTGAGCTTTGAACAACCTCACTATCAAGAACAAATACCCGCTGACGAGGATAGATAATCTCTTCGATCAGTTGAGTGGAGTGAAGATATTTTCAAAGATAGACTTGAGGTCAGGCTACCACCAGGTGAAGGTGAAGAGGGAAGACATTCCGAAGACAGCTTTTCGGACCAGATATGGCCAGTTTGAGTTTAAGGTAATGCCATTTGTTTAAACCAATGCACCGGCAGTATTCATGAACTTGATAAACAAGGTGTTCCACCAGTACCTTGACAAGTTTGTGGTGGTGTTCATCGACGATATTCTTGTGTATTCGAAGACCCCAAAGGAGCACGAAGAGCACCTGAGGATGGTCTTAGAGACTCTCAGGAAGGAGCAGCTCTACGAAAAGCTTTCAAAGTGCGAGTTCTTCCTTGATAAGGTTGAATTCCTTAGGCATATGGTGACGGGTGACGGAATCTCAGTTAACCCAAAGAAAATCAAGGCAGTGGAGTCGTGGGCTACTCCCAGTTCAGTAGCTAAGATCAGAAGTTTTCTTGGGCTAGCAGGATATTACAGAAGGTTTGTGCAAGACTTATCGAGGATTGTAGAGCCAATGACTAGGCTGACTAGGAAAGATGTGAATTTTTTTTGGATGGAGGATTGTCAAGCCGTATTTGATGAGCTGAAGAAGAGATTGACGACAGCTCCAGTATTGACGTTGCCATCGGGAACAGGTGGATTTACTATCTACAGTGATGCTTCAGGGAAGGGTTTGGGTTGTGTTCTTAAACAGTACGGGAAAGTGATTGCCTATGCTTCCAGGAAATTACATCCTCATGAAAAGAACTACCCCACCCACAATTTGGAGTTGGCAGCGGTTATCTTTGCTCTAAAACTATGGAAACACTATCTGTACAAATAGCGTGTGAAGATCTTCACAGACCACAAGAGCTTGTAGTACGTGTTTATACAGAAGGAGCTGAACATGAGGCAGAGGAGGTAGTTAAAGTTGATGAAAGACTTCGACATCTCATTACAGTTGCACCCAGGAAAGGCCAACGTAGTCGTCGATGCCTTGTGTCACTACCACATTCTAAAATTGGAGTATTTTTGTCTTTTTATTATTTATAAATATTGTGTTTATTTATTTATTTATTTATTGCATGATATGTGTATATATATATATATATATATATATATATATATATTATTTATAGTGTTCCTTAAATGCATGAGTTAGTAGACTAGACCTAAAAGCCCACTAGATGAACCCCTGACCGAATTATATGATTGGGGATTTTAATTAGCATTTTTGGGATTTAATTGTTGAGGTTGTAATTTATTATTTTAATTTTATTTAATTATTGTACCTTATCATTGCTTCGATATTGGGAGTGCTACACTAGCTTTTGCCTTCCAATAAATTTTATACCCTTGTCCTAGACATGCCAGTCTTCTATTTTGATCCTTGTGTAACTCATAAATATGCCTTCTTGTGCTTCATTTTAGTCGCACAACATTCGTCACAAATATTTATTTTTAAATTCCAAATAAATTCAACTTTGTATCTTTGTGCGTTCCAATCAAAATTGGAGACACAATCTTGATCCATTTTGTGCAACCCAAATTATGATAATATTCTACTCTGAGTCATCTACGTCCATGACACTTGTGTCCCACCTAATTTTAATCCTATATACTTCCAATTAATTTTAGAACACCATTTACATTAATTTTAATTAAATTAATGTAAGGACCCAACTTAACCAAAAACTACACCCAATACAAAACCAAACCCCCATTCATACCTTAAGACTCATACTAAATACCACACACCCTTTTAGCTAATACATCATACCAAACATGGTATTTTCCCTCATTTAATCCAAAAACCCACTTTTTGTACAATTTTCCAATTGTTGGGGACTTTATAGCAAAAGTGCAATGATGTGTCACCATCCTATTAGTCAAGCACATAAAGAAATTACCCCCTCCTTCCTTTGACCGTTCAACTCTTTCTCCCCTTTTGTTGTACTCTCCCCCTCATGATTAATGGCCATACATTCAAAGGGAGCATCATCTACACCACACACACCCGTATATATATATATATATATATATATATATATATATATATATATATATATATATATATATATATATATATATATATATTTCCTCATACTAACCCCTCTCCTAATGCAAACCCCATCCAAAGGAGTGCCAAATCGGCCCTAATCCCAAGGTTGTCATCTTCTCTCTCCTATATGCAGAACTATCATCACCATTATCTCTTCAACACCTCCACCTTCTTCCTTTCAAACAGAACCCTAACCCTAAACCTCCTACCTCCGGCCTCTTCCCCGGCCATCTTCGCCCTATCAGCCGACCACCGGCCTCCCTCGTCGACTTCCTCGCAGGCAGCAAGCCACCCGGCCGTCCCCGTTCACCCGACGAGCCCCGGCCAGACAACGCCACCCTCGTCGACTTCTCCTCCACCCGACCTCGCCTGAACCCGATTGGATCGCAGTCTCCTCCCTGTTCTCCTCCCAGCCACTGACAGCCCTCCCTCGACGACTGAACTGTCGGCCATATCCCGCCGGGCCTGTCGACCCCGCCTGAGCACAATACCACTATCGTCCCCATCTTCTCCACCCTGCCTAAACCGACTGTCCCTGACTTTCCCTTACCATCGATCATCTTCCCCGATGAGGTCGACCACAGCGGCCACCCCGACCCGACGTTCTCCTCCTCCCTCGCCTGAACGATACACCGGAGCACCACCCACATCGCCTCCGTCCCCTCTTCCCTGTTGTTCTCCCCCGTTCATCTCCTTCCATCTCTAGCCTGAGCATCCCGACTTCAGAGCAGTCTCCTTCCTCCCCTCGCCGGACCTCCCTGACCGCCGGACTCCGGCAGCCTTCATCATCATTATCATCATCATCATCCTCATCATCACCATCATCATCATCGTTATCGTCGTCATCGTCGACCCCGAGGTTTATTCATGTCCCCTCTTCCTTCGTGATTTTATGTGTGTGCATGTGTGAATAGTATAGGGTTTAACATATTGCTTAATGGTAAGTTTAGTTAATGTGATTGCAGACCCGTAACGGTCAACCTAGTGACCAGTTGCGTGTGCGTGTGTGTGTGTGTATAATATTAGTTTAATATATATATGAATATATGGATATATATATATATATAAGAAATTAAATGCTTGTAATATGTTTGACTGTAATATATAAGTTGTATGGCCATAAGTGTTAAGTGTGGATATCCCGTGTATTTGTATTGACTGTATGACCCTGAGTGCTAGTGAATTGACTGTCGTGTGTACCCTAACCCACTAGAAATATGTTAGTGCTAGTTACTGTATGATTTTGTACAACAATTGAAGACGTGACACCCGTGCAGTGAAACGCACATTTGACCCTGCTAGTTGACCAGTGTCATACCTGGAGTAGCCCCTGAGTTTAGTGTATTTATGATTGTGTGTATGTTAGTGTATCGACTGATTTTGTATTACTATTATATGATGTCTATAGGACTATTGGATTATACAGACAAGACTTCGAAAATAGGATATTAGTTTTCCCAGCAAAGGACCCCAGGCGAGTACATTCTTTGACAGTTTTTATTATATTAATTATCTCTATGATTCTAATTATATAGCGTACATGATTCTGACACTATGTATACACGAGTTGGCATCATCGAGACCTGTCACGAGGTATCGTGATTGGAATATATCGTGCTAGCTGGGGACAGGAAGATATTAGTAGATTATGTGATCATATCCAACTTTATATGCATTATAGCTCACCCACACCTCACGTCGGTGCAGGTTGACCATTACATGCCTCATAGCCTGTTATGTATGATTAGCCTGACTATTGCTCGCATTATAGCTATCGGGATTGTTAGCCTGACCTTATATGAATCATAGCTAATCATATGTAACAAGACTGATCAGTCCCAACCCGATCACATGATATGTTGATATTTCACACACTTAGCTAGATAGTCTCTACATGTATCTCTAGTTTTTTGATCTATCATTTCTCTATGTTCTAGTTATTGTTCTAGTATTGACTTATATTCCAGTTTACTGTTCTAGCATACACATGTATTTTTGTTCATTGCTAGTCTTACCATTGATGATGATATATGCTCTCCAGTATTCCATACTCACCAGTATTGCTTATTACAGTATTTACATCCATCTTGTATTTTTTTATACTGTATTATAGTTTTTATCAATATACATGGAACTGCTGTTAGTGCTTGTACTTCACTCCATCCCGATTGGAAATATTTTTCCAGACTGCGACTTAGTGGACTTATTTCTGGCATACTTGGAGATTGGATATTATTGTTTGCAGGTTAGACTATTTTGTTGTTTAGACTTGTGTTGTATTTTATTTATTTTTTTCGATATCTCATCGTGCTTTAGTTTCTGTGATTGAGTGTTTCCATATTATATTGTGATATCTGTGTCTCCTTATGGAGTTGAATATTCGTGTGAGATTGATTAGATAGTATTGTGACCTAGATAGTGTTCTACCGCCGATGCTGCAGCGTAGGCTGGACGTACCTACATACTCGTGCCCCTATATCGGGTGCGGATCATGACACATTTTTAGTGGTGGCCCATGCAGTTCAGGCTTCGCAAGTAGTACGATATCGTGGTAGTGCGATGTCTTAATTGTACTACTGTGTGCCTGTTATAGGATATAGGATATAGGATACTAGGATGAAAGAGGATACTGAATCCAAAATTATTTGAGAGATTCCTGGGATGACCCTTGAGAATCTTATTATAATTTCTAATTTAAATTCTTTCCCTTATTTTTGTCCGTTCTCACGTGTTGATATCGAATTTGATTCTTGTTGATCAGTTGTTAAATTTAATTATTGGTGTCGTTGTTGAGTTTGATTTCATATCGAGATAAATTTTATTGAATAAATTATGGTATTATCTGATGACATAGGTTGATGAGGATAGTGAGAAAGGCAAAACGTTTGGTTTGGTTATGGAGCCTAAAATTTATCGCAACTATATTAGCTAGCATGTCGGAAATATAGGTACCTGACTTCAGATGTATATATCTTAGTTATGAGATTTAGAATTTCTCACAGCAATACTAGTCGGCACAGCGAGGATTCAATATGACATGATTATAGAATTGTATACCTCAGTTATGAAACCTATCGTTTATCGCAGCTATGCTTACTGGAGTAGCGAGGATTCTGAGTGTCATAATTTGGGACAGACGTGTATGATCATCAGATTCTATCTTAAATTGGTTCTTAAAGTGTCATCTCAATACTTATCTACTTATGTTATTATAGGACCTTGTTTCATCATTTTTGCTAGCAGTAGAGATACCTTCAGTCCTTAATCCAGTTCATTTTTGAGCTTTAATTCATTAGGGTTCCTTGTTAGTATGATAATTGGTGACTTGCAATTAGGTCTGTGTCTTGTATAAGTGTTGACTGAGTATGGCTTAAGAGTCTGTAAGTATTTTTTGGTTTGACATGTGAGCAATAAGCATCAATCTAGAGATAACCCATAGCGTAGTACCTTATAGCAATAGTTCTATGATAGGTGCCATTATAGTTAGTATCGGTACTATAGGTAGAAGGAGGAGTAAAGAGTATCACTGATGGTTCCAAGAGTAAGTATCAGAGTCAGTATACCAGTCCTGGATAATCATGAATTTATGTAGCTGGGTGATCCATGTAAATAATTAAGTATCGAGGAAATTTTATTAAAAATTAATGGAGCATGATTTTCAATTCGATGGTTGATACTTGGGTGTATCAAGAGTAAAGAAATGTAAATGCGTACAGGGTATTAATGAGTGTGCCATAGTAGGAGAGTACCCATAAGTGTATAAGCGAGTGTGAGAGAATAAGAATACATTGTGCTAAGTAGTGAGACTTGTGTTACAAATAAAAGTAGGACCCTGATATGAGTAGATATGAGTATACCAATAAATAACTCGAGATTGATGTATCACCTGATATTGAGGCCAGTGACGGAAGTGGAAGCAATAGGTGGAAAGGTGTCTAGAAATGGTGTGCATGATGCATAGTGGGCGTTGAGTGTCAGTACGAAAGTTCATGAAAGTAGAAAAATAAGTATTAGAAAATTTAAATAGTGTACCATGGGTTGAGAAATATCATGATTGGTCATGGAAGGTATGAAGTGTATCATTGATTAGTGTATCGGTCTGTAAAAGGTTAAAGGGAGAAACTTATATATGGAACCATATGCCTGCCTTTGAGAGTGAAGTAAAACATGTGTATTATAGAAAGTGCAAGTGATCATGAGTTCTAGTGAGTATGATGAGGTGATCTAAAGATGAAGCTAGTATTACTATACCAAGAGTGCTAGTATTTCTATGTCAAGGATTAGTTGAGCAATGTGCTAATAACAGAGAGTACCTTGTGTGATAATATTAGATTGGTGTATCAGTTAATATGGATAGAAAATTATTGGGAGTGATGGTGCAAGTAATCCAGGCAGTGCAATTTTCAGTACACAGTTGATTGTTGTAGACAAATTGGTATATTTGTGTGTACCTTGAGTGTTAGAGACGGTGAATATATATGTATACTTAGATAGATATGGATTTAAATTTATAATTTGAAGATTGGAAATAAATTTTAATTTTTAAGAATTTTTGAGGAGTTGAGATTTTATGTTATTAAAGTTTTTGAGGATTCAAATTCAATTCAATAAATATAGTCAAAGCTATAAAGATTTTTGGAAGTGATTAAAATTTTATTTTAATAGTTGAATATTTGACTTTTTAGGAAAGAATATACATTTTATTTTAAATTATTCGAGAAGTTAAATTTTGAGGATTTTATTTTGAGGATAAAATTTTATGTTGGGTAAGAAATGTATAATAGTATATGAGTGGTTGAAGTGCATGTGAAAAGATTTGTTGGCTTGAGCATGCCTGAGATGGCACTGCAAACTGACTTGGGTGTCCATCTAGAGTTGTATTAGAGGGAGCAGTACTTAGTATATTGTGTTGCACTTGGCATGCACTTGAGTGATAAGAATAACTAGTATAAACAATTATAGTAGGTGAGAGAGTTAGCAGTGGGTGTGCTTGTAGCAGAAACAGTGGTACTAAGGGATAGAGGTATTAAACTTGGATGCAATTGATCTATGGTTGTGTTAGAGGTTCTTGGTATCAGATTTTGGTATTAATAGACATGTGTGTTCCATATGGATGTATCCATGGATATCTTGTGTACTAGTGATTAGTTGATATGGGTATTAGTGTATAGGGATAGGAATTTGTGAATGAATGTGCCAGAGTTAAGTGTATGATAGAGGTTGAAGATGTCCAAGTAATGGGTTAGAAGGCTATGTTCGGTTCTTTCCTTCTGTTCCTTTTCTGTCTGTTTGATTGATTGATTGATTTCTTAGTACCGTAGTTTGTATCAATGATTCTCTTGCTTGAATGTAGTTAGTAGTACACCCCGACAGAGACTGCAATACCATGACAAAAGTGACCATAACCATGTATGTTTTCTCTATATTGTATGTTGTATGACTGTAGGTAGGATTTTCTTAGACCTTGATTGTTGGGGGTTTGACCGTAGTGAATATTAAGGAAGGGGTTAACATTGGACAACGAGAGACAAGGTACCTTACATTTTGAGAATAAATCTTAATTTAAATAAAGAGTTGAGAACTTCGACTTTGTTAAATCATTAATTTTTATAAAGATTATGATATGATTGAATTGGTCATTAAATTTTGAGAAATTTAAGAAGATTATCATTATATTTATTTGACTTTAAGATATAAATTTAAAATTTATATTATGAATGTTGCATTTGAAGATTTCATAAGTATGGCATTGTTTGAGTATTTTGTGGAAAAAGAAATCGAGGAATAAGATCACTAATGGATTAATGTTTGAATTTAATTTTTGGGATGAGGATTTAAATTTTATAAATATGCATCGTTTGGATTTAAATTAGAGGAGTAAGATGATTAATGGATTAAAGTTTGAATTCAAATCTTTGGATGAGATTTAAATTTTATAAATATGCATTGATTGGATTTTAATTGGAGGATTGGATATTAAATTTTTTGAGTATTTAGTTATTAACTTAAAATTTTAGAGGAGATTGTGATAAGAATGGAATTTGATTTTATATTTAAAGATTTTCAGGAATATGATATTTATAGAATTTTGAAGATTTTGTGTAATAACAATATGGATTTAGTTCATGATTATATGGCTTGATGAGTTTAAATTTCGATGGTAAAATGAATAAATAAATGTATATATACAACTATTGAGGATCTTAAATTTCGAGGACAAAATTTTTCTAAGGAGGTAGACTTGTCACTACCACATTCTAAAATAGGGGTATTTTTGTCTTTTTATTATTTATAAATACTGTGTATATTTATTTATTTATTTATTGCATGATATGTGTGTATATATATATTATTTATAGTATTTCTTAAATGCATAAGTTAGTAGACTAGACCTACAAGCCCACTAGATGAACCCCTGACCGAATTATAGGATTGTGGATTTTAATTAGCATTTTTGGGATTTAATTATTGAGGTTGTAATTTATTATTATGATTTTATTTAATTATTGTACCTTACCGTTGCTTCGATATTGGGAGCGCTACACTAGCTTTTGCCTTCCAATATGGATTAATTCATGATTTTATGTGTGTGCATATGTAAATAGTGTAGGGTTTAATATATTGCTTCATGGTAAGTTTAGTTGATGTGATTGCAGACCCGTGTCGGTCAACCAAGTGACCAATTGTGTGTGCGTGTGTGTATGTGTGTGTATAATATTAGTTTGATATATATATGAATATATGTATATATATATAAGAAATTAAATGCTTGTAATATTTATGACTGTAATATATAAGTTGTATGGCCACAAGTGTTAGTAGTGGGTATCTCGTGTATTTGCATTGACTGTATGACCCTGAGTGCTAGTAAATTGACTGCCTTGTGTACCATAACCTACTAGACATATGTTAGTGCCATTTACTATCTGATTTTGTACAGCAATTGAAGATGAGACACCCATGCAGTTAGACGCACATTTGACCCTGCTAGTTGACCAGTGTCATACCTAGAGTAGCCACTGAGTTTAGTGTATTTATAATTGTGTGTATGTTAGTGTATCGATTGATTTTGCATTACTATTATATGATGTCTATAGGACTGTTGGATTATTCAGATAAGACTTCAGAAACAAGATATTAGTTTTGCCAGCAAAGGACCCCAGGTGAGTACATTCTCTGACAATTTTTATTATGATGATTATCTCTATGATTCTAGTTGTATAGCGTACATGATTCTGACTATGTATACACGAGTTGGCATCATCGAGACCTGTCACAAGGAGTCATGATTGGAATCCATTATGCTAGCTGGGGATGGGGAGATATTAGTAGATTATGTGATCATATCCAACTCTACATGCATAATAGCTCACCCATACCTCACGTCGGTGCAGCCTAACCATTGCATGCCTCATAGCCTGTTATGTATGATTAGCCTGACTATTGCTTGCATCATAGCTATCCGAATAGTTAGCCTGACCTTACATGAATCATAGCTAATCATATGTAACAAGCTTGATCAGTCCTAAGTCGATCACATGATATGCTGATATTTCACACACTTAGCGAGATAGTCTCTACATGTATCTCTAGTTTATTGATCTAGCATTTCTTTATGTTCTAGTTATTGTTCGAGTATTCACAAATATTCTAGTTTATTGTTCTAGCATGCACATGTATTTATGTTCATTGCTAGTTTTACCATTGATGATGATATATGCTCTCCAGTATTTCTATTTCCAGTATTTTATACTCACCAGTATTGCTTATTGCAGTATTTATATCCATCTTGTATTTTTTTATACTGTATTATAGTTTTTGTCAATATACATGGAAATGTTGTTAGTGCTTGTACTTCACTCCATCATGATTGGAAATATTTTTCCAGACTGCGAATTAGAGGACTTGTTTCCGGCATACTTGGAGATTGGATGTTATTGTTTGCAGGTTAGACTATTTTGTTGTTTAGACTTGTGTTGTATTTCATTTATTTTCTTCGATACCTCATCATGCTTTAGTTTCCGTGATTGAGTGTTTCAATATTATATTGTGATATCTGTGTCTCCTTTTGGAGTTGGATATTCGTGTGAGATTGATTAGATAGTATTGTGACCTAGACAACGTTCTACCGCCGATGCCGCGGCGTAGGCTGGACGTACCTATGTACTTGTCCCTATATCGGGTGTGGGTCATGACACATTTTTAGTGGTGCCCATGCAGGTCAGGCTTCGTAAGTAGTACGATATCGTGGTAGTGCGACGTCTTAGTTGTACTACTGTGTGCCTGCGTGTAAATCCCCTGATTTTTCAAGAATTTTTAAGTTAGATTTTTCACAATTTTCGAGAATTTTTGGGATTTTCTGTAATTAAAACCTAGGCCTTTAGTAATTAAATAATTTTTAATTGCTGTTAATTAATATTTAAAATATTATGGAAATAATATTTTATGGTGTAAAATGGGAAACCGGAGATAGGGTAATTTTCCGTGAATTTATTGGCCTCCGAAAACCCGTTTAAAGCCTGAAAAACTATTAATAATTAAACTGTATTTAAACCTAGAAATAAATCGGGTTTATTTCAAATAAACCGAACTAAACCAAACCGGGCCGACCGGTCTAAGCAAACCCAAACCCAATTCTTTATTGGGTCAGATCCGGGCCCAAAACCCGACCCGACCCGCTGACAACCCGACCCGACCCGAACTGAGCCCTAATCCCCAACCGGGTCAGAACAGTGTTCCGACCCGGCGGTGCTGTATATAACCCCCTCTCTCGACTTGTGTGCCACCGCCGCAAACCCTAACCGCCCGCACCGCCGTCCCCTGCAATCGACTCCGTCGCAGCCGACGATCTCCTCGTCTGAACCCTAGCCGCCGCCCTAGCCTCTCTCCACCACCCTGCCAACACCCCCATCACCTCGCCGTCGACCATCGACCTCCACAACTCCTCCTCCGCTCAGCCACGACCCCTCACGTCGTCCCCGTCGACGAAGAACCCTCACAACCATCGACCTCTATAACCCCTCCAGCTCCGCCTCCGGCCCCTTCACCCCTCGATCCGTCACCACCTCCCTCCTCAGCCGCCACCGACCCCTGAACCCTAAACCACCCAGCCGCCATCCCCAAACGACTCTGCCACCGCCTCCAGACACCCGCAGAGCCTCCGCCCAGCCCCGCGCAGCCTCGTCGACCTCCGTCCAGACCCCGCTGCACCCCGACGCTACAACAGCCTCCACCACCACGTTGACCCCCACCGGAGCTGTAACCTCCGGCTACCCCCTTCCGTTCATCTCCGACTTCCTGTTCAAACCGATCCCGACCCGCAAACCCTAGCCGTGGACACAACAGACCCTAGAAGCACTGTGGACACAGGACTCGAACACGACACGAACACGGAGAAATTCAGCTTCCGGAGTCCTGTTCAGGTATTCTTTTCTCCCTCCTCGTAATTCCGTTTTTGATTCCTTCAGTTGTGTCGTGTAGACTGTATGACCCTCTCGGTGCCCGTACAACCCGCTCGGGGCATCGCGTCCTGTGGCGATCGCGAACCGCAATCCAAAAACAGGAAAAATAACGCCCTATTTCACCCCGGAACTGAGTGCGCCCCGCCAAACGGGACGACTTGGTCGCACACGACCTTTACTGAAACGTGCGCGACGTTGATACGGACGTGTGGGATTTTGCAGAAGTCGATTCGGATGTGCGTGCACACCGGAATCAACGCGTATCCGTCGACAATGCACCGTATTCGTCTATTCTGGAATACGCTGTAACTTTGTGTACACACGTCGGATCAAAACGAAACTTACGCCATCGGACTCGTAGCGATACGTTGGTCCTGTGACCCAAGTTTGGTTCGATTCTGAGAACATCGACAAAATCACGTCTCGTGGGCCCCATAGGCTCCACTTGACGGGCGATTTTGTGATCGGCTCATCGGAATCCAATTCTGGAAGTTTCGTTGGGTTCGTATCATCGTTCCTGACTTGTTGATACTAAGTTTGGCAAATTTGGAGACCTTTGACCCTGACACACTTTTCGGTGCAAAGTGGCCCACATGTGTACCCCGCTTTGACCCAAAAATGTCATTTTTGCCCCTGTGTCCAAATTGGACTTAAGGACAGGCGTTTCTAGCTATTTGATATTTTTTGAATCTAATGGTGATGTTTATTTCAGCAACCGGAGTAGTACCTGCAGATCACACTAAGACCAGAGCTACAGTTGGAGCCAGAACCACAAGCAAGTGTACCTTGCCAAACTTTGCAGTCTTGTTACATATTTTTTTTGATTCTTTTACATTGTTGTGCATGATTAACCTAGGACCGTGTGACTTACTTAGCGTCCGATTATAGTTGGGTGCCAACATCGTACGTGGTGTTGTGTATTGTCATCTAGAGATGGACATTCGTGACCCTTTTCATTCTCGTGCTTGTCTTATCAAGTACATTATACCCAGGACACTTGACACTATTCATGAGACAAAATCTTCTTGAGATATTCATGGTGATTCTGTATAGGATACAGGTTTATGACATACACAGTTTATATGCTTAGATTATATCCTGACTTGTTGCATTAGTTTTGATCCTGCGTGTCTTGGACATGAGACGTGAGATTTCATTGGGTAGAGAGAGTATTACCATATCAAAGGCTGATTATATTATATATTGTAATTTGGATGTGTCTTAGTCTCTGACACAGAGCTATGGCACCAGTTCTGGCCCTTCGAGAAAATACTGCTATGGATTTCTCCGACACTGATCCTGTAGTAGCCTCAGCCCGAGTATGACTAAAACTCTCAACTTGCATATCACTTAGCTGGTTATATATTTACCCTATTGTTCATTTATTGCTGCACTGCATCTATTTTGGCTTGTATTTTTTGTACCTTGCTGTCCCCTGAGGACCTGGATCCGGACTATGTCCCCAGGTATAGCTGACGAGATCTATCCCGAGGTATACGGGACCGGAGCTTTAGCATTAGCAAGAGCAGGTGCCTACCTTGGAGCAGAACCAGGATCTGAGGACGAGATTGTACTAGAGGACTTCTCTTGAGTATTGGATTGGGATACTTATTTATTTTAGTTCATAGTTATTTTATTTCCATTCTATTTCATTGATGTACCAGACTTGTACTCGGATTATTCTCCGAGATACTTTTATTGAGACTTGTTAGTTTATATTTATTTATATTATTCTGATATTTGATTTATGATTATCTATTATGGATGAGATTAGTATAGATTGTGACTTGTATCTTTGTACCTACTTATTGTTGTATTACAGCTTAAGCATGCCCCGATGGATCCATTAAATTAGGTTTGTCCATCGGTGTGTGCTGCTGGCCATTGCCACGCGTTCGGTCCCTCGGTATTTTGGGACTGGGGCATGACATGGTTTTTGTGGTGGCCCATGCAGGTCAACGACTAAATTGTTCGGTTTCAACTTAGGGACCGAGCAAGCCTGCAATAAGAATAGGATAAGTTTTAGGATCTCATCCACTTGCTTGAAAATGTTTTTGATATCTATATTGTATTCGAATTAAATTTTCTTGCATCTTGTCTTGATTCCTGTGCGCCTCTTATAGTTTAATTTTGATGCAGAGTAATGGATCCAAGAGCAAACGACGAAACTCCAGCAAACACACTAATAGGTGCGGTAGCCACCTAAGGAGAAGATGAAGTGACACCATTGAGTGGAGATCCCTCGACTCACCAAGGCAGCCAAGCAGATCAGCAGGCTTCTAGATTTCGGCGTGACGACATCCCACCGCCTCCGCAGTTCATTCCACCAATGCCTGTATTCCCACCCGGATAGCCTATGGACGGGCAGCAGATATTCCAAATGATCTAAGCAATGATGCAAGCCCAACAACATATTTATCAAGAAGCTCAGCGTCGTGAAGCAGATTACTAAAGGAACACCATAGTAAATGCACTGGATCAGGCCAACCTACCAACTCGACGGCAACCGACGGGCTCTATCACCGACTTCCGCCAGCTGAAGCCCCATACCTTCTCAGGCAAGGAGGAACCTACAGAAGTTCATGAGTGGCTTACCAATATACGACATCAATTAGAAGTAGCAGAGCTACCAAAGGAACGTTGGATGATTACCGTCAGAATGCAATTGATGGACAATGCACATCACTGGTGGCTATCCGAGGAGACCCGACTCGGACCAGACCGAGTCACCTGGGAGGAGTTCTCCAGACTCTTTCAGGAAATGTACATTCCATCTACCGCTCGATCAGAACTCATAGATAAGTTCAACCGCCTTATCCAAGGCAATATGACAGTGGAAGAGTACAACGCAAAATTTATTCGTCTAAGTCGCTTTACCTTGATTCCGACAGAGGAAGAGAAGGCCGAGAAGTTCTTCGATGGACTAAACTTCGAGCTACAGAAACTAATTGGATCCATTGCGCCCACATCTTACTCGGACGTCCTTGCGGCAGCCCGACGCATGGAGCGCGTCACCAAAAGAGAGACCAGTCTAAAGCGGCCTTCCACATCAGCAACAACCAGAGCACCACATGAAGAAGCTGTAAAGAGACCTCACCTACAGCAACAGCAGAACGCATCTATACCACAAGTAATAGTCCTTTCTACTTGTCACTACTGTGACAAAGCAGGCCATCTCGCCAAGGAATGCCGACGCAGGTTAGGACTATGCTTAGGTTGCGGATCTAGACAGCATGCAGTGAGAGATTGCCCTGAGCGTAGAGAAGGAGCAACAAGGGCAAACCAGCAAGCTCTACCAGCACCAGGAGGATATCAACCACGGCCATCCTTGGCACCTCGACCAGCACTCTTCCAGCAGGCCCAGCAACAGCAGAGGGCACCACCTCAAGGACGCGGACAAGCTTATACAATAACTTTAGAGGATGCGCAGATTCATAGAGTAGCTAATGCACGTAAGTTTTATAGTTTTCTGTTTCTAGTATTTTTTTTATCTCGTATTTAGTGGTTCGTGACCCTAGCCTTGACCTAGTAATGTTGAACTTGATAATAACCTTGTATGCTTTTATAATTGATAACTTAGTATGATCTTAAGTGATAACCTTATTTTCTAAACTGTAGTCTTCTAAATCTCCTTTATACGGGAGATTGCATAACTTTTTATGCTTAGGGAAATAATTTTTCCTTTGTATTATTCTTATACCCTCAACCTTGCTCTCCTGGATCATGATGTGCTTCGAACAATATTTGCAACCGTGTCATCTCTATTCACCGGTTATTCTTTGATTGCGAGGATGCAATCCTCTTAAGGAGGGTAGATTGTAAACCCCCTGATTTTTCAAGAATTTTTAATTTAGATTTTTTACAATTTTTGGGAATTTTCGGGATTTTCTGTAATTAAAACCTAGGCTTTTAGTAATTAAATAATTTTTAATTACTATTAATTAATATTTAAAATATTATGGAAATAATATTTTATGGTGTAAAATAGAAAACCGGACATAGGATAATTTTCCGTGAATTTATTGGCCTCCGAAAACCCGTTTAAAGCCCGAAAAACTATTAATAATTAAACTGTATTTAAACCCAGAAATAAACCGGGTTTATTTCAAATAAACTGAACTAAACCAAACCGGGCCGACCGGTCTAAGCAAACCCAAACCCAATTCTTTATTGGGTCGGATCCGGGCCCAAAACTCGACCCGACCCGCTGACAACCCGACCCATCCCGAACTGAGCCCTAATCCCCAACCGGGTCGGAAACATTGTTCCGACCCGGCGGCGCTGTATATAACCCCCTCTCCCGACTTCTGTGCCGTCGCCGCAAACCCTAATCGCCCGCGCCGCCGTCCTCTGCAATCGACTCCGTCGCAGCCGACGATCTCCTCGTCTGAACCCTAGCCGCCGCCCTAGCCTCTCTCCACCACCCTGCCAGCACCCCCATCACCTCGCCGTCGACCATCGACCTCCACAACTCCTCCCCCGCTCAGCCACGACCCCTCCCGTCGTCCCCGTCGACGGAGAACCCTCACCACCATCGACCTCCACAACCCCTCCAGCTCCGCCTTCGGCCCCTTCACCCCTCGATCCGTCACCACCTCCCTCCTCAGCCGCCACCGACCCTTGAACCCTAAACCACCCAGCCGCCGTCCCCAAACGACTCCGCCACCGCCTCCAGATACCCGCAGAGCCTCCGCCCAGCCCCGCGCAGCCTCGCCGACCTCCGTCCAGACCCCGCTGCACCCCGACGCTACAACAGCCTCCACCACCATGTTGACCCCCACCGGAGCTGCAACCTCCGGCCACCCCCTTCCGTTCATCTCCGACTTCCTGTTCAAACCGATCCTGACCCGCTGACCTAGCCCGGACACGGCAAACCCTAGCCGTGGACACAACAGACCCTAGAAGCACCGTGGACACAGGACTCGGACACGACACGGACACGGAGAAATTCAGCTTCCGGAGTCCTGTTCAGGTATTCTTTTCTCCCTCCTCGTAATTCTATTTTTGATTCCGTCAGTTGTGTCGTGTAGACTGTATGACCCTCTCGGTGCCCGTGCAACCCGCTTGGGACATCGCGTCCTGTGGCGATCGCGAACCGCGATCCAAAAACAGGAAAAATAATGCCCTGTTTTGCCCCGAAACTGAGTGCGCCCCGCCAAACGGGACGACTTGGTCGAACGCGGCCTTTACCGAAACGTACACAACGTTGATACGGACGTGTGGGATTTTGAAAAAGTCGATTCGGATGTGCGTGCACACCGAAATCAACGCGTATCCGCCGACAACGCCCCATATCCGTCCTTTCTAGAACATGCTGTAACTTTGTGTACATATGTCGGATCGAAATGAAACTTGTGCCATCGGACTCGTAGCGATACGTTGGTCCTGTGATCCAAGTTTGGTTCGATTCTGAGAACATCGACAAAATCGCGTATCGTGGGCCCCAAAGGCTCCACTTGACGGACAATTTTGTGATCGGCTCATCGGAATCCAATTCTGGAAGTTCCGTTGAGTTCGTATCATCGTTACTGACTTGTTGACACTAAGTTTGGCAAATTTGAAGACCTATGACCCAGACACGCTTTTTGGTGCAAAGTGGCCCACCTGTGGACCCCGCTTTGACCCGGAAATGTCATTTTTGCCCCTGTATCCAAATTGGACTTAAGGATAGGCGTTTCTAGCTATTTGATATTTTTTGAATCTAATGGTGATGTTTATTTCAGCAACCGGAGTAGTACCTGCAGATCACACTGAGACCAGAGCTACAATTGGAGCCAGAACCACAGACAAGTGTACCTTGCCAAACTTTGCAATCTTGTTACATATTTTCCTTGATTCTTTTACATTGTTGTGCATGCTTAACCTAGGACCGTGTAACTTACTTAGCATCCGATTATAGTCGGGTGCCAACATCGTACGTGATGTTGTGTATTATCATCTAGAGATGGACATTCGTGACCCTTTTCATTCTCGTGCTTGTCTTATCAACTACATTATACCTAGGACACTTGATACTATTCATGAGACAGAATCTTCTTGAGATATTCATGGTGATTCTATATAGGATACAGGTTTATGACATACACAGTTTATATGCTTAGATTATATCTTGACTTGTTGCATTAGTTTTGATCCTTCGTGTCATGGACATGAGACGTGAGATTTCATTGGGTGGAGAGAGTATTACCATATCAAAGGCTGATTATATTATATATTATAATCTGGATGTGTCTTAGTCTCTGACACAGAGTTATGGCACCAGTTCTGGCCCTTCGAGAAAATACTGCTATGGGTTTTTCCGACACTGATCCTGTAGTAGCCTCAGCCCGAGTATGACTAAAACTCTCAACTTGCATATCACTTAGCTGGTTATATATTTACCTTATTGTTTATTTATTGCTGCACTGCATCTATTTTGGCTTGTATTTTCTGTACCTTGCTGTCCCCTGAGGACCTGGATCCGAACTATGTCCCCAGGTATAGCTGACGAGATCTATCCCGAGGTATACGGGACCGGAGCATTAGCATTAGCAGGAGCAGATGCCTACCTTGGAGCAGAACCAGGATCTGAGGACGAGATTGTACCAGAGGACTTCTCTTGAGTATTGGATTGGGATACTCATTTATTTCAGTTTATAGTTATTTTATTTCCATTCTATTTCATTGATGTACCAGACTTGTACTCGGATTGTTCTCCGAGATACTTTTATTGAGACTTGTTAGTTTATATTTATTTACATTATTCTGACATTTAATTTATGATTATCTGTTGTGGATGAGATTAGTATAGACTGTGACTTGTATTATTGTACCTACTTATTATTGTATTACAGCTTAAGCATGCCCCGATGGATCCATTAAATTGGGTTTGTCCATCGGTGTGTGCTGTTGGCCATTACCACGCGTTCGGTCCCTCGGTATTTTGGGACTGGGATATGACACTGTGATAGGATATAGGACATAGGATACTTGGATGAGAGAGGATACTCAATCATAAATTATTTAAGAGATTCCTGGGATGATCCTTGAGAATCTTATTGTAATTTCTAATTTAAATCATTTTCCTTGTTTCCGTCCGTTCTCACTTGTTGATATCGAATTTGATTCTTGTTAATCAGTTATTAAATTTAATTATTGGTTTTGTTGTTGAGTTTGATTTTATATCGAGATAAATTTTACGAACTAAATTACGACATCATTTGATGATATATGTTGATGAGGACAGTGAGAAAGGTAAAATATTTGCTTTGGTTATGGAGCCTAGAATTTATTGCAGCCATATTAGCTGGCGTATCAGAAATATAGGTACCTGACTTCGGATGTATATATCTTGGTTATAAAATTTAGAATTTCTCACAACTATACTAGTCGGCACAGCGAGGATTCTAGATGACATGATTATAGAATTGCATACCTCAGTTATAGAACCTATCGTTTATCGCAGCTATGCTTACTGGCATGGCAACGATTCTGAGTGTCATGATTTTCGACAGACGTGTATGATTATCAGATTGTATCTTAATTTGGTTCTTAAAGTATCATCTCAATACTTATCTACTTCTATTATTATAAGACCTTGTTCCATCATTTTTGCTAGCAGTAGAGATACCTTCAGTCCTTAGTCCAGTTCCTTTTTGAGCTTTAATTCATTAGGGTTCCTTGTTAGTGTGATAATTGGTGACTTGCAATTAGGTCTGTATCTTCTATCCGTGTTGACTGAGTATGGCTTGTGAGTCTGTAAGTGTTTCTTGGTTGGATATGTGAGCAATAGGCATCAATCTAGAGATAACCCATAGCGTAGTACCTTATAGCAATAGTTTTATGATAAGTGCCATTGTAGTTAGTATTGGTACTATAGGTAGAAGAAGGAGTAAAGAGTATCACTGATGGTTCCTAGAGTAAGTATCAGAATCAGCATACCAGTCCTGGACAATCAAGAATTTATGTAGCTGGGTGATCCATGTAAATAATTAAGTATCGAGGAAATTGTAATAAAAATTAATGGAGCATGATATTCAATTTGATGGTTGATACTTGGGTGTGTCAAGAGTAAAGAAATATATATGCATACAGGGTATTAATAAGTGTGCCATAGTAGGAGGGTACCCATAAGTGTATAAGGGAGTGTGAGAGAATAAGAATACATTGTGCTAAGTAGTGAGACTTGTGTTACAAATAAAAGTAGGACCCTGATGTGAGTAGATATGAGTGTATCATTATATGACTAGAGATGGATGTATCACCTGATATTGAGGCCGGTGATGGATGTGGAAGCAATAGGTTGAAAGGTGTCTAGAAATGGTGTGCAGGATGCACAATGGGCGTTGAGTGTCAGTACGGATGTTCATGAAAGTAAAAATATGAGTATTAGAAAATTCTAATAGTGTGCCATGGGGTAAAAAATATCAAGATTGGTCATGGAAGGTATGAAGTGTATCATTGATTAGTGTATCAGTATGTAAAAGGTTAAAGGGAGATACTTATACATTAATCGAGATATGGAACCATATGCCTGCCTTTGAGAGTGAAGTAAAACATGTGTATTATAGAAAGTGTAAGTGATCATGAGTTCTAGTGAGTATGATGAGGTGATCTAATGATGAAGCCAATATTAGTATACCAAGAGTGCTAGTGTTTCTATGTCAAGGATTAGTTGAGCAATGTGCTAGTAACAGTGAGTACCTTGTGTGATAATATTAGATTGGTGTATTAGTTAATATGGATAGAAAATTATCGGGAGTAATGGTACAAGTAATCCAGGCAGTACAATTTTCAGTACACAGTTGAGTGTTGTAGACAGATTGGTGTATTTGTGTGTACCTTGAGTGTTAGAGACGGTGAATATATATGTATACTTAGATAGATGTGGATTTAAATTTATAATTCGAAGATTGGAAATAAATTTTAATTTTTAAGAATTTTTGAGGAGTTGAGATTTTATGTTATTAAAATTTTTGAGGATTCAAATTCAATTCAATAAACATAGTCAAAGCTATAAAGATTTTTGAAAGTGATTAAAATTTTATTTCAATATTTGAATATTTGACTTTTGAGGAAAGAATATACATTTTATTTTAAATTGTTCGAGAAGTTAAATTTTGAGGATTTTATTTTGAGGATAAAATTTTATGGTGGGTAAGAAATGTATAACAATATATGAGTGGATGAAGTGCATGTGTAAGGATTTGTTGGCTTGAGCATGCCTGAGATGGCACTGCAAACTGACTTGGGTGTCTATCTAGAGTTACATTAGAGGGAGCAGTACTTAGTGTGTTGTGTTGCACTTGGCATGCACTTGAGTGATAAGAACAACTAGTATAAACAATTACAGTAGGTAAGAGAGTTAGCAGTGGGTGTGCTTGTCGTAGAAACAGTGGTACCAAGGGATAGAGGTATTAAACTTGGATGCAATTGATCTATGGTTGTGTTAGAGGTTCTTGGTATCAGATTTTGGTATTTATTGACATGAATGTGCCATGTGGATGTATCCATAGATATCTTGTGGACTAGTGATTAGGTAATATGGGTATCAGTGTATAGGGATAGGAATTTATGAATGAATGTGCCAGAGTTAAGTGTATGATAGAGGTTGAAGATGTCCAAGTAATGGGTTAGAAGGCTATGTTATGTTCTTTTCTTCTGTTTATTTTCCGTCTGTTTGATTGATTGATTGATTTCTTAGTATAGTAGTTTGTATCAATGATTCTCTTGCTAGAATGTAGTTAGTAGTACACCCCGACAGAGACTGTAATACCATGACAAAAGTGACCATAGAATCAGATCTGCGCAGTATGATGATAAGGCTCTGAGGAGTATCATGGCATAGGTTCTGACAGGTTTATCAGAATACTTCACTATTGCTGATGATGGGTCTTTACGGCACAACACGAGGATGTTTGTGCCGAACGGGGAGTAGGGCGAGGAGGTTTTGCAGGAGGCACATCGCTCTCAGTACTCGATGCATCCCGGCCAACAAGATGTACCAAGATCTGAGGGAGCACGTATGGTGGTATGGTATGAAGCGCGAGGTAGCACGCTTTGTATTCCGGTTTTTAGTATGCCAGCAGGTAAAGGCGGATCGACAGAGGCCAAGTGGATTGCTTCAGTCTTTACCTATCCCTGAGTGGAAGTGGGAGCACATGACCAAGGATTTCATTTTAGGGCTTCCGCGTTCTCTAGGAGGAAAGGACGCGATTTGGGTCATCGTGGATAGGTTGACCAAATCAGCCCACTTCTTACCATTCAAAGTGGGTACATCGACGAAGAGGCTAGTAGAGATATACATACGACAGATTGTCAGCTTACATGGGGTTCCTATAAGTATCGTCTCGGATCGGGATAGTCATTTCACTTTCTATTTTTGGAGGAGTTTGCAGGCTAGCTTAGGCACTCAGCTCAAGTTCAGTACCGCATATCACCCCCCGACAGATAGGCTGTCTGAAAGGACTATTTAGACTCTCGAGGATATGCTACGCACTTGTGTTCTAGATCTCGGAGGTTCTTGGGAGGATCATCTACACCTGTTAGAGTTTGCTTACAACAACAACTACTAGGCCAGCATTGAGATATCACCAATCGAGGCTCTATATGGACGGATGTATCGCACACCGTTATCTTGGGATGATGTCAGAGAGAGAGCCTTGTTAGGACCAGAGATGGTCGTGGATGCAACAAAAAAGGTAAAACTAATCAGAGACAGACTTCGAGTGGCATAAGACAGACAGCAGCATTGGGCCGATAGCCACCGTAGACCCCTAGAGTTTCAGGTATAGGTTTTGTTATTATTTAGATTGTGATTGTTTTGTTTTAAATTGCATGTTAAGACTGTTTTGTTCTAGGTTGGCGATCTGGTGTTCCTACGGATTTCTTCGATGTGGGACACGATTCGTTTTGGTGGAGACGAAAAGCTTAGTCCACGGTACATCGGACCTTTCAGTATTCTTGCGAGAGTCAGTGCAGTGGCCTATAGACTAGACTTGCCGCCTACACTAGAGGGAGTACATGACGTGTTCCACATGTCACAGTTAAGACGGTCCGTGAAAGATCCTAGTCACGTACTAGATCACTCGGAGATCGAGGTTGGTCCGACTCTCAACTATCCTGAGCAGCCCGTAGAGATCTTGGATCGCAGAGAGAAGGTATTGCGGAACCAGACTATTCCTTTAGTTCGTGTTGCATGGAGACATCACTCTCTAAAATGTGCGAGCAGTACCCGTATCTCTTCGAGACTTGAGGTATAATTCTTTCTTTGATTATATTCTTGTGCTAGTTTAATTCAATTTCGAGGACAATTTTTTTTTTGAGGGTAAGCTTGTCACTACCATATTTCTAGAGCAGGGGCCTTATAGTAATTTACTATATTTATTTATGACGTTAATAATTGCATGATATATATATATATATATATATATATATATATATATATATATATTATATTATGTTTATTGGTACCATGGGTTAGAATACTAGTCCTAACAACCCACTAGATAAACCCCTATCCTATTTAATTAACACCTAGTTTAATCCCTCACAAGAATTACTAAACCCCTCATTAAAATGGTTCTTCATGACAAGCCATGAAGGACAAAATGGACTTTATGCATTAGAAATCCTACCCCTACCCCTAACCCTATGGCCGGCCTATATAACTAGAGGGAGCCTCCCTCAAAGCACCATCCTTCATGAAAAAACCCTAAACTAATAGCCTCCAAAGAAAACCATTCTTCTCTCCACAAATTTCAAAATTCCTAGCCCAAAAATCCCTCATTCTTCCCTCATTCAAGGAGACCTAGAAGCTTGGGCACAAGTAGACTTGGAGAATTGGAACTACATTGGGAATCCATATCCCAATAGGTAAAAATTTGGAAAAACCCTCATTAATTATGTTTTAATAAATTGCTTGGTCATTAGGAGCCCACCCATTGATTTAGGGATGACTATTAAGGGAGAGCATGAGTCTCTTTTGGTTGCATGATGATTCTCTATGGCGTCATAGATGTTTTGGGGGTTTTGTGTCACGACCCGCACCCGGTTTAGGGGCACGAGTGCGTGGGTACGTCCAGCCTACGCCGCAGCATCGGCGGTAGAACGCTGTCAAGGTCTTGATACTATCTAGCTAATGTCACACAACATCCAATCTCCATAAGGAGGCATGGATGACACAAATAAATGAGCACATACTCAATCACAGGATTACAGCACGATAAGATAACGACCAGAAATTAAATACAACACAAGTCTGAAGTAAAAATCTAACTCAACAAAATCCAAGTCTCAATAAAAAATGCCGGAGACAAATCTGGTACCAATAATCTGCTAAAAGAACTAATCAGAAAACTAGAAGAATTAGTGATTCCGGCTAGACCTTCCGGAATCACAACTACTACCAAGTTTGCAGCTACTCACCATATGGTCCATAAAGTGTCGGACAGCGGTCCTCTAAGGCATAGTCTGGAAAAATGTTTCCAGTCAGGAAGGAGCAAAGCACAATCTTAAATAACAGTTCCATTTAATTGATAAGGACTATAAAGTAATAAACATGTCATGCTAGCTACTGAGAAGACATTGAAATAAATGCAATGGCAATTAAAGAGAGACAGGCAATGTAAAGGGACAGGCAAAATAGGCAATGTGATATAGTCAGTGCATAAAGAAATGGAAAGAACAAGGTACAGTATCATATACGGGTGATGTAGTATATGATTTAAATTAGGGAACCATAATCTATTCTAAGTGTTTGAAATAGTAGTTTCGAAATGTGACCGGCTTGGGAACATGTACGATAGCTATAGGGCCTGGCTAATCATGGGTGAAGAGCATGATTAACACTTACAATTTCTACACTGTAATAAGAGGTTATGATCACATTTCTTACTAACTACTTCCCCGCCCCCAACTAGTACTGTGGATCCAACCATGACACGTCAAGATACACGAGCAAGTCAAGTCTATCATGTACGATGTCTAATATACATGTCGTGTACAATGTCAATACGATAATCAAGATAACATCTCATGACTGCAGATCCAAGCTATACTAGTCCGTGTAGCACAGTGTCAAGGATTCAGTTGTAACATTTTAGGATTATTGAATTTATAGAAATTATCAAGACTTTGGAAATTATCGGAGAATGTACTTGCCTTGGTCCTTAGCTGGTATTTATGGATGTCCTGTTCCAGAGTATCCCCTGGGATCAACAGTCCTATAAACATATCATAATTATAACACTTGTGTCAGATGCTATACTAACACACAAAAGAAATATACTGGCCTCAGGGCTATGCCAGGCATGGCACTAGTCAACTAGGGTCATCTAGTAGGGATACGTATATAAATACACATTTATACTCATAAAATATATATATGTATCAATATAATACGTATAATGTATATATATAAGTGTATATCAGTAATTTTGTACAAAATACATATAAGTGTATATACACTAGATAGAAGTATATAGATATATATTTATATGTTATAAATATACATAACACATTTATTCATAACTATATTTAAGAATAGACATGTATACATATATATGTACTAGTGAAAAATATGCATTTGTTATATCTATATATGTGTATATATACCAATACATATACTATATACTTGTATACAAGTACATATATACATATATATATACCATTCACTTATATTAGTACATACTAATACACTAATTTAATTTATACTAGTATACTTTATTAAATACATATTATAAGAAAATACCAATAAACATACATATATATAATTAATTTATATACTATATAAAAATACCCAATATACATACATATGCATATGCATTAATTAAATACGTACTATACAATTATTTAAATATATACTTATACAATTAATTAAATATATACTATACTTATACAATTAATTAAATACATACTATACTCATACAATTAAATAAATACATACTATACTTATACAATTAATTAAACACATACTATAATTATACAATTAATTAAATACATACTATACTTATACAATTAATTAAATGCTACAATTATACAATTAATTATACATACAATACTTATACAATTATTTATATACATACTATACTTATACAATTAATTAAACATACTATAATTATACAATTAATTAAACACATACTATACTTATACAATTAATTAAATACCTACTATACTTATACAATTAATTATACATACTATAATTATACAATTTGTTTAAATACATACTATACTCATACAATTAATTAAACACCTACTATACAATTAATTATACATACTATAATTATACAATTTATTTAAATACATACTATAATTATACAATTAAATATTAATAAAATAAATAATATACATATCTTAAATTATACATTACTAATGTATTTATATACTATGCATATATGCGTATTCAACATCAATTTAATAAATAATATACATATACATATATTAGTATATACTCATACGTATATACGTATGTATATATATACATATATATATATATATATATATACATATATATATAAAGAAGGAAGAGGGAGAAGAAGAAAGAAACTTACAGAGGGGGTTGGCCGGAGTCTCGCCGGAGGGAGAGCTGGTCGGGGTAGCTGCCAGCGGCCGCCGGAGTATAGAGGGGGCCGCCGGGGACAGTAGGTGAAGGTGAACAGTATTCCCCCCCTTTGAAATTTAAATTTTAGGGAAGAAAGGAAGAAGAAGAAGAAAAAGAAGGAGAAGAAGAAGAAGAAAGGAAGAAGGAGAAGGAGAAACTCCTACGTTGGAGGCTTGTGAGAATGTGGGGGCTTGTTTGTAGGTGGGGAAACCTAGGTTTTCTAGGGAAAGGTGTTGATGGGATATTAAATAGGGGAGAGGGTGTGTAAATTTAAGGGTGAGGATTGGCCCATTAAATGTGTGTCCAGATTGGTCATGAAGGAAAAATAATTCATGTAGGAATGAGGGTGAGGTTTAATTAAAAATTAATAGGGCTCCCTCATTGGTTTAAACAAATGGGTGTTGACACCAAAAATGCAAATTTACAAATTAGCCCCCTTAAATTTGGGTATTTGCACAGACGCATAAAATGACGAAAATTTGGCGGGCGATTCGGGGTCCGGTGTTTTGTAGGGTCAGGGGGCACTGTCAGATCGGTATGGGCTCAATTAACAGGGCACTGGAATTAAATTGGAATTTCAGAATCAGATAAAATGGTATCCTCAAATTAAATAGAAATAAATGCAAGTTGTGTTCAACAATTAATTTGGAGTACATGGGGCCAAAATCAGGTCAGGTCATCAATACCAATAATGAAGAAGACTCAGAACAGAATATTACCCTAATTTGGGCCGCACGAAAAAAAGGTCAAGATTGCCTCTAATTTCAATTGGAACGCACAACGATACAAAAATAGGGATTTATTAAATAACGTCCGCGACAATTTTTGTGCGGCTAGAAACAATGCACAGGGAGCATAATTATGAGTTGCAAAAATAGCAGAATGGAAGGCGGGCATGTCTAGGGCAAGATTGTGAAATTTGTTGGGAGGCAAAAGCTAGGGTAGCGCTCCAAATATCGAAGCAAAGGCAATGCGCAAAATATTAAATAAATACGGAAATAAATTACAATCTCCAATAATAAATTCTAGATAAAATAATAAAATCCAGAATTCCATAATTCAGACAGGTGTTCATTTACTAGGCTTCTAGGTCAAGTCTACTAGCTTAAAAATAAATAAACACTGCATATAATGTTATATTTATATTACACATCACACGATTATTTAAATTAATATACCTATCACGAAATTACTAAATTGTAACTATAATAATATTAAATATTATAAAAAGTCAAAAATACCCCTGTTTTCGGAATGTGGTAGTGACAAGTCTACCCTCCTTAAAAGAATTTCGTCCTCGAAATTTAAAATCCTCATAGTAGCGTTTATCGTACACATTATCATTTTTCCTCAAAGTTTAAATTCATCAATCACGAAATCAGGTAATAATCCACAATGTCTTTTCACAATTTTCAAAAATTCTGAATTATTTGCATTCCTGAAAAAATCCTCGAAATAGAATCAAAGTCCATTTTTATCAAAAATTTCCTGAAAGTTTTTAGTTAACAATTCAATACTCGAAATTTAATATTCACTCCTTAAATTTGATTTTTTAATGCACAAGTATAAAATGAAATCTCGTCCCACAAGTTTAAATTTAAATATTTATCCATCTAAATTTTATTTCTCGATTTTCTCTTCCTCAAAATACTCAACAATGCGATACTTGAAGATTCTCTAATTGCAACATCCCATATAAAATTCTAAAATTTATAACTTGCAATTAAATAAATATATTGATAAATCTCCCAAAATTTCCAAATTTTAATAACCAATTTAAACATGTCATAATCTTCCTGGAATTAATACATCATAAATTCCGTCATGTTAAATTCTTGACCCTTTATTTAAATCAATGTTTATCCTCGAATTTTTAAATCCTTGATTGTTTTATTTATTTATTTACTACCATCAAAATTAAATTCCTCAAATCATATAATCATGAACTACTCCATATTGTTATTTCACAATAAATTCTTTCAAAAATTCTATAAATATCATATCCCTAAAAATCTTCAAATATAAATCAAATCCCATTCTTATCACAATATCCTCCAAAATTTTAAGTTAATAACGAAAAACAAGAATTTAATATTCAATCCTCTAATTGAAATCCAATTAATGCATATTTCTAAAATTGAATCTCATCCCAAAATTTGAATTCAACACTAATCCATTTGTGTTCTTATTCCTAGATTTTTTTTTCCACATAATATGCAACGATGTAATACTTATGAAACCTCTAATACAATATTCAAGATATAAGTTCATAACTTGCAGTCCAATAAATATATCGATGGCCTTCTTAAATTCCTCAAATTCAATGATAAATTCAATCATTCCATAATCTTCTTAAAATCAATGATTTAACAAACTTCAATTATGCCATATTAAATTCTCAACTCTTTATTTAATTTAGTATTTTTCCTCAAAATTTAAGGCACCTTGTCTCTCTTTGTCAAGTCATAACCTCTTCGTTAATCTTTACTACAGCTAAATCCTCAACAATCGAAGTCTAAGAGAATTCTACCTACAGCCATACAACATGCAACCTAAGGGAAATATGTATGATCATGGTGTCTTTTGTCATGGTATTGACAGTCTCTGTATCAGGGGTACTACTAACTACATTATAACAAGAAATCATGCATACAAGCTATGGTACTAAGGTATCAATCAATCAGAAGACAAAAGAACATGAGGAAAGAAAAGAAAGAACCTGCTAACATATTACTTGCAGTATCTTCTATCTCTAACATAATCATAGGTCAAATAATGCATGTAGTTTGATACCTCTATCTCTTTAGGTACCATACTCTACTACAAGCATACTCACTGCTAGCTTCCTTACCTACTGTAGTAGTTGATACTAGTTATTCTTATCACTCAAGTGCATATCAATTGCAACACACTATACTAAATACTGCTCTTTCTAATACAACCCTAGATTGACACCCAAGTCAGTTGGCAGTGAGATCTCAATCATACTCAAGTCATCAGATCCTTACACATGTATATCATCTACTCATATATTAATATTCATCTCTTATCTACCATAAAGTTAATCCTCGAAATAATCGTCAAGGTTTAACTTCTCGATCAACTTAAAAATAATTGCATATACTCCTCAAAATTAGATACTCAATATCAAAAATTTAATCACTTTTAAAATCCTTATAGCCTTGACTATGTTTATTGAATTGAATTCGAATACTCAAAATTTAATAACATAAAATCTCATCCCCTCAAAAATTCTTTAAAAACTGAAATTCATTTCCACTCTACAAATTATAATTTAATCCACAAGTATACATATACTACTCACATTCTCTAATACTCAAGGTGCAAACTAATACACTAATTATTTACAACTCTCAACTGTGTACGAAAATTGTACTGCCCGAATTATTTGTACTATTGCTTCCAAATGATCATCATCACTGATACTCTTACTCCTCTTTCTATAATACTAATACTAATACTAATTATAATAACACCTATCATAGAACTATTGCTACAAGATACTATGCTATGGGTATCTCTAGATTAATGCCTAATGATCACATGTCCAACTAGGAAACACTTACAATTCACAGGCAACACTCAGTCAACTAATACAAGACACAACCAAAATTGCAAGTCACTAATTATCATACTAACAAGGAATCCTCAAATAAATAAGTTCAAAAAGGATCTGGATCAAGGACGGAAGGTATCTTTACTGCTAGTAAAGAGAAGAAGCGATGGAACAAAGCCCTGGAATAACATAAATAGGTAAGGCTTGAGATGATACTTTAAGAACCAATTTAAGATACAACCTGATAATCATACACGTCTGTCAGAAATCATGACACACAGAATACTCGCCACGCCAGTAAGCATAGATGCGATAAACGACAGGTTCCGTAACTAAGGTATGCAACCCTATAATCATGTCATCTAGAATCCTCGCCACGCCAACCGGTATGGCTGCGAGAAACTCTAAATCTCATAACTAAAGTATGTACATCCAAGTTAGGTTCCTACATTCTCGTCACGACAGCTAGAATGGCTGCGATAAACTCTAGGTTCCATAACCAAAGTAGACGTTTTACCTTTCTCACTGTCCTCATCAATATATGTCATCAGATGATACCGTAAATTTTAGCCCATAAAATTTATCCCAATATGAAATCAACTCAACAACGATACCAGGAATTAAAGTTAGCAACTGGTCAACAAGAATCAAACTCGATATCAACGAGTGAGGACGGACGGAAACAAGGGCGAAGGAATTAAATTGGAAATTATAATAAGATTCTCATGGGGTCATCCCAGGAAATCTTTCAAATAAATTATGATTGAGTATCCTCTCTCATCCTAGTATCCTATGTCCTATATTCTATTGCAGGCACGCAATAGTGTAACAAAGATGCCACACTACTACGACATCGTACAACTCGCGAAGTCTGACCTGCATGGGCCACCACTAAAAACGTGTCACGACCCGCACCCGGTTTAGGGGCACGAGTGCGTGGGTACGTCCAGCCTACGCCGCAGCATCGACGGTAGAACGCTGTCAAGGTCTTGATACTATCTAGCTAATGTCACACAACATCCAATCTCCATAAGGAGGCACGGATGACACAAATAAATGAGCACATACTCAATCACAGGATTACAGCACGATAAGATAACGAACAGAAATTAAATACAACACAAGTCTGAAGTAAAAATCTAACTCAACAAAATCCAAGTCTCAATAAAAAATTCTTTCCCTTATTTTTGTCCGTTCTCACGTGTTGATATCGAATTTGATTCTTGTTGATCAGTTGTTAAATTTAATTATTGGTGTCGTTGTTGAGTTTGATTTCATATCGAGATAAATTTTATTGAATAAATTATGGTATTATCTGATGACATAGGTTGATGAGGATAGTGAGAAAGGCAAAACGTTTGGTTTGGTTATGGAGCCTAAAATTTATCGCAACTATATTAGCTAGCATGTCGGAAATATAGGTACCTGACTTCAGATGTATATATCTTAGTTATGAGATTTAGAATTTCTCACAGCAATACTAGTCGGCACAGCGAGGATTCAATATGACATGATTATAGAATTGTATACCTCAGTTATGAAACCTATCGTTTATCGCAGCTATGCTTACTGGAGTAGCGAGGATTCTGAGTGTCATAATTTGGGACAGACGTGTATGATCATCAGATTCTATCTTAAATTGGTTCTTAAAGTGTCATCTCAATACTTATCTACTTATGTTAT
This sequence comes from Iris macrosiphon, assembly GCA_036927795.1. Classification (NCBI taxonomy): domain Eukaryota; kingdom Viridiplantae; phylum Streptophyta; class Magnoliopsida; order Asparagales; family Iridaceae; genus Iris; species Iris macrosiphon. The sequence continues at coordinate 3,729,666 of JAYESA010000016.1, forward strand.
TATAGGACCTTGTTTCATCATTTTTGCTAGCAGTAGAGATACCTTCAGTCCTTAATCCAGTTCATTTTTGAGCTTTAATTCATTAGGGTTCCTTGTTAGTATGATAATTGGTGACTTGCAATTAGGTCTGTGTCTTGTATAAGTGTTGACTGAGTATGGCTTAAGAGTCTGTAAGTATTTTTTGGTTTGACATGTGAGCAATAAGCATCAATCTAGAGATAACCGATATCGTAGTACCTTATAGCAATAGTTCTATGATAGGTGCCATTATAGTTAGTATCGGTACTATAGGTAGAAGGAGGAGTAAAGAGTATCACTGATGGTTCCAAGAGTAAGTATCAGAGTCAGTATACCAGTCCTGGATAATCATGAATTTATGTAGCTGGGTGATCCATGTAAATAATTAAGTATCGAGGAAATTTTATTAAAAATTAATGGAGCATGATTTTCAATTCGATGGTTGATACTTGGGTGTATCAAGAGTAAAGAAATGTAAATGCGTACAGGGTATTAATGAGTGTGCCATAGTAGGAGAGTACCCATAAGTGTATAAGCGAGTGTGAGAGAATAAGAATACATTGTGCTAAGTAGTGAGACTTGTGTTACAAATAAAAGTAGGACCCTGATATGAGTAGATATGAGTATACCAATAAATAACTCGAGATTGATGTATCACCTGATATTGAGGCCAGTGACGGAAGTGGAAGCAATAGGTGGAAAGGTGTCTAGAAATGGTGTGCATGATGCATAGTGGGCGTTGAGTGTCAGTACGAAAGTTCATGAAAGTAGAAAAATAAGTATTAGAAAATTTAAATAGTGTACCATGGGTTGAGAAATATCATGATTGGTCATGGAAGGTATGAAGTGTATCATTGATTAGTGTATCGGTCTGTAAAAGGTTAAAGGGAGAAACTTATATATGGAACCATATGCCTGCCTTTGAGAGTGAAGTAAAACATGTGTATTATAGAAAGTGCAAGTGATCATGAGTTCTAGTGAGTATGATGAGGTGATCTAAAGATGAAGCTAGTATTACTATACCAAGAGTGCTAGTATTTCTATGTCAAGGATTAGTTGAGCAATGTGCTAATAACAGAGAGTACCTTGTGTGATAATATTAGATTGGTGTATCAGTTAATATGGATAGAAAATTATTGGGAGTGATGGTGCAAGTAATCCAGGCAGTGCAATTTTCAGTACACAGTTGATTGTTGTAGACAAATTGGTATATTTGTGTGTACCTTGAGTGTTAGAGACGGTGAATATATATGTATACTTAGATAGATATGGATTTAAATTTATAATTTGAAGATTGGAAATAAATTTTAATTTTTAAGAATTTTTGAGGAGTTGAGATTTTATGTTATTAAAGTTTTTGAGGATTCAAATTCAATTCAATAAATATAGTCAAAGCTATAAAGATTTTTGGAAGTGATTAAAATTTTATTTCAATAGTTGAATATTTGACTTTTTAGGAAAGAATATACATTTTATTTTAAATTATTCGAGAAGTTAAATTTTGAGGATTTTATTTTGAGGATAAAATTTTATGTTGGGTAAGAAATGTATAATAGTATATGAGTGGTTGAAGTGCATGTGAAAGGATTTGTTGGCTTGAGCATGCCTGAGATGGCACTGCAAACTGACTTGGGTGTCCATCTAGAGTTGTATTAGAGGGAGCAGTACTTAGTATATTGTGTTGCACTTGGCATGCACTTGAGTGATAAGAATAACTAGTATAAACAATTATAGTAGGTGAGAGAGTTAGCAGTGGGTGTGCTTGTAGCAGAAACAGTGGTACTAAGGGATAGAGGTATTAAACTTGGATGCAATTGATCTATGGTTGTGTTAGAGGTTCTTGGTATCAAATTTTGGTATTAATAGACATGTGTGTTCCATATGGATGTATCCATGGATATCTTGTGTACTAGTGATTAGTTGATATGGGTATTAGTGTATAGGGATAGGAATTTGTGAATGAATGTGCCAGAGTTAAGTGTATGATAGAGGTTGAAGATGTCCAAGTAATGGGTTAGAAGGCTATGTTCGGTTCTTTCCTTCTGTTCCTTTTCTGTCTGTTTGATTGATTGATTGATTTCTTAGTACCGTAGTTTGTATCAATGATTCTCTTACTTGAATGTAGTTAGTAGTACACCCCGACAGAGACTGCAATACCATGACAAAAGTGACCATAACCATGTATGTTTTCTCTATATTGTATGTTGTATGACTGTAGGTAGGATTTTCTTAGACCTTGATTGTTGGGGGTTTGACCGTAGTGAATATTAAGGAAGGGGTTAACATTGGACAGCGAGAGACAAGGTACCTTACATTTTGAGAATAAATCTTAATTTAAATAAAGAGTTGAGAACTTCGACTTTGTTAAATCATTGATTTTTATAAAGATTATGATATGATTGAATTGGTCATTAAATTTTGAGAAATTTAAGAAGATTATCATTATATTTATTTGACTTTAAGATATAAATTTAAAATTTATATTATGAATGTTGCATTTGAAGATTTCATAAGTATGGCATTGTTTGAGTATTTTGTGGAAAAAGAAATCGAGGAATAAGATCACTAATGGATTAATGTTTGAATTCAATTTTTGGGATGAGGATTTAAATTTTATAAATATGCATCGTTTGGATTTAAATTAGAGGAGTAAGATGATTAATGGATTAAAGTTTGAATTCAAATCTTTGGATGAGATTTAAATTTTATAAATATGCATTGATTGGATTTTAATTGGAGGATTGGATATTAAATTTTTTGAGTATTTAGTTATTAACTTAAAATTTTAGAGGAGATTGTGATAAGAATGGAATTTGATTTTATATTTAAAGATTTTCAGGAATATGATATTTATAGAATTTTGAAGATTTTGTGTAATAACAATATGGATTTAGTTCATGATTATATGGCTTGATGAGTTTAAATTTCGATGGTAAAATGAATAAATAAATGTATATATACAACTATTGAGGATCTTAAATTTCGAGGACGAAATTTTTCTAAGGAGGTAGACTTGTCACTACCACATTCTAAAATAGGGGTATTTTTGTCTTTTTATTATTTATAAATACTGTGTATATTTATTTATTTATTTATTGCATGATATGTGTGTATATATATATTATTTATAGTATTTCTTAAATGCATAAGTTAGTAGACTAGACCTACAAGCCCACTAGATGAACCCCTGACCGAATTATAGGATTGTGGATTTTAATTAGCATTTTTGGGATTTAATTATTGAGGTTGTAATTTATTATTATGATTTTATTTAATTATTGTACCTTACCGTTGCTTCGATATTGGGAGCGCTACACTAGCTTTTGCCTTCCAACAAATTTCATACCCTTGTCCTAGATGTGCCAGTCTTCTATTTTAATCCTTGTGTAACTCATAAATATGCCTTCTTGTGCTTTATTTTAGTCGCACAACATTCATCGCAAACATATATTTTTAAATTCCAAATAAATTTAACTTTGTATCTTTGTGTGTTCTAATCGAAATTGGAGATACAATATTGACCCGTTTTGTGCAACCCAAATTATGATAATATTCTACTCTGAGTCATCTACGTCCATGATACTTGTGTCCCACCTAATTTTAATCCCATGTACTTCCAATTAATTTTAGAACACCATCTACATTAATTTTAATTAAATTAATGTAAGGATCCAACTTAAACCAAAACTACACCCAACACCAAACCAAACCCCCATTCACACCCTCAAGACTCATACTAAATACCATACACTCTTTTTAGCCAATATATCACACCAAACATGGTGTTTTCACTCATTTAATCCAAAAACCCACTTTCTGTGCAATTTTTCAATTGTTGGGGACTTTATTACAAAAGTGCAATGATGTGTCACCATCCAATTAGTCAAGCACATGAAGAAATCACCCCCTCATCCCTTTGACCGTTCAACTCTCTCTCCCTCTCTCCCCTTTGTTGTACTCTCTCCCTCATGATTAATCTTGGCCATACATTCAAAGGGAGCATCATCTACACCACACACACCCTTATATATATATATATATATATATATATATATATATATATATATATATATATATATATATATATATATATATATATATTTCCTCATACTAACCCCTCTCCCAATGCAACCCCATCCCAAGGAGTGCCAAACCGGCCCTAATCCCTAGGTTGTCATCTTCTCTCTCTTACATGCAAAACCATTATCCCCATTATTTCTTCATCACCTCCACCTTCTTCCATTCAAACCGAACCCTAACCCTAAACCTCCCACCTACGGCCTCATCTACGGCCATCTCTGCCCTGTCAGCCGACCACCGGCCTCTCTCGTCGACTTCCTCGTCGGCAGCAAGCCACCCGGTCGTCCTCGTTCACCCGACGAGCCCCGGCCAGACAACGCCACCCTCGTCGACTTCTCCTCTACCCGACCTCGCCTTAACCCGATTGAACCGCCGTCTCCTTCCCGTTCTCCTCCTAGCCGCTGACAGCCCTCCCTCGACGACTGAACCGCATACCATATCCTGCCAGGCCTATCGACCCCGCTTGAGCACAGCACCACCATCGTCCCTATCTTCTCCACCCTGCTTGAACCGACTGTCCTTGACTTCCCCTCACCACCGATCATCTACCCCAATGAGGTCGACAACAGCGGCCACCCCGATCCGATGTTCTCCTCCTCCATCGCCTGAGCGACACCCCAGAGTACCGCCCACATTGCCTCCGTCCCCTCTTCCCTGTTCTTCTCCTCCGTTCATCTCCTTCCATCTCCGGCCTGAGCATCCCGACTTCACATAAGCCTCCTTCCTTCCTTCGCCAGAACTCCCTGACCGTCGGACTCCAGCAGCCTTTATCATCATCATTATCATCCTCATCATCACTGTCATCATCGTCGTCATCGTCATCATCGTCGACCCCGAGGTTCGTTCCTGTCCCCTCTTCCTTCATGATTTTATGTGTGTGCATATATAAATAGTGTAGGGTTTAATATATTGCTTCATGGTAAGTTTAGTTGATGTGATTGCAGACCCGTGTCGGTCAACCAAGTGACCAATTGTGTGTGCGTGTGTGTATGTGTGTGTATAATATTAGTTTGATATATATATGAATATATGTATATATATATAAGAAATTAAATGCTTGTAATATTTATGACTGTAATATATAAGTTGTATGGCCACAAGTGTTAGTAGTGGGTATCCCGTGTATTTGCATTGACTGTATGACCCTGAGTGCTAGTGAATTGACTGCCTTGTGTACCATAACCTACTAGACATATGTTAGTGCCATTTACTATCTAATTTTGTACAGCAATTGAAGATGAGACACCCATGCAGTTAGACGCACATTTGACCCTGCTAGTTGACCAGTGTCATACCTAGAGTAGCCACTGAGTTTAGTGTATTTATAATTGTGTGTATGTTAGTGTATCGATTGATTTTGCATTACTATTATATGATGTCTATAGGACTGTTGGATTATTCAGATAAGACTTCAGAAACAAGATATTAGTTTTGCCAGCAAAGGACCCCAGGTGAGTACATTCTCTGACAATTTTTATTATGATGATTATCTCTATGATTCTAGTTGTATAGCGTACATGATTCTGACTATGTATACACGAGTTGGCATCATCGAGACCTGTCACAAGGAGTCATGATTGGAATCCATTATGCTAGCTGGGGATGGGGAGATATTAATAGATTATGTGATCATATCCAACTCTACATGCATAATAGCTCACCCATACCTCACGTCGGTGCAGCCTAACCATTGCATGCCTCATAGCCTGTTATGTATGATTAGCCTGACTATTGCTTGCATCATAGCTATCCGAATAGTTAGCCTGACCTTACATGAATCATAGCTAATCATATGTAACAAGCTTGATCAGTCCTAAGTCGATCACATGATATGCTGATATTTCACACACTTAGCGAGATAGTCTCTACATGTATCTCTAGTTTATTGATCTAGCATTTCTTTATGTTCTAGTTATTGTTCGAGTATTCACAAATATTCTAGTTTATTGTTCTAGCATGCACATGTATTTATGTTCATTGCTAGTTTTACCATTGATGATGATATATGCTCTCCAGTATTTCTATTTCCAGTATTTTATACTCACCAGTATTGCTTATTGCAGTATTTATATCCATCTTGTATTTTTTATACTGTATTATAGTTTTTGTCAATATACATGGAAATGTTGTTAGTGCTTGTACTTCACTCCATCATGATTGGAAATATTTTTCCAGACTGCGAATTAGAGGACTTGTTTCCGGCATACTTGGAGATTGGATGTTATTGTTTGCAGGTTAGACTATTTTGTTGTTTAGACTTGTGTTGTATTTCATTTATTTTCTTCGATACCTCATCATGCTTTAGTTTCCGTGATTGAGTGTTTCAATATTATATTGTGATATCTGTGTCTCCTTTTGGAGTTGGATATTCGTGTGAGATTGATTAGATAGTATTGTGACCTAGACAACGTTCTACCGCCGATGCCGCGGCATAGGCTGGACGTACCTATGTACTTGTCCCTATATCGGGTGTGGGTCATGACACATTTTTAGTGGTGCCCATGCAGGTCAGGCTTCGTAAGTAGTACGATATCGTGGTAGTGCGACGTCTTAGTTGTACTACTGTGTGCCTGCGTGTAAACCCCCTGATTTTTCAAGAATTTTTAAGTTAGATTTTTCACAATTTTCGGGAATTTTTGGGATTTTCTGTAATTAAAACCTAGGCCTTTAGTAATTAAATAATTTTTAATTGCTGTTAATTAATATTTAAAATATTATGGAAATAATATTTTATGGTGTAAAATGGGAAACCGGAGATAGGGTAATTTTCCGTGAATTTATTGGCCTCCGAAAACCCGTTTAAAGCCTGAAAAACTATTAATAATTAAACTGTATTTAAACCTAGAAATAAATCGGGTTTATTTCAAATAAACCGAACTAAACCAAACCGGACCGACCGGTCTAAGCAAACCCAAACCCAATTCTTTATTGGGTCAGATCCGGGCCCAAAACCTGACCCGACCCGCTGACAACCCGACCCGACCCGAACTGAGCCCTAATCCCCAACCGGGTCAGAACAGTGTTCCGACCCGGCGGTGCTGTATATAACCCCCTCTCTCGACTTGTGTGCCACCGCCGCAAACCCTAACCGCCCGCACCGCCGTCCCCTGCAATCGACTCCGCCGCAGCCGACGATCTCCTCGTCTGAACCCTAGCCGCCGCCCTAGCCTCTCTCCACCACCCTGCCAACACCCCCATCACCTCGCCGTCGACCATCGACCTCCACAACTCCTCCTCCGCTCAGCCACGACCCCTCACGTCGTCCCCGTCGACGAAGAACCCTCACAACCATCGACCTCCATAACCCCTCCAGCTCCGCCTCCGGCCCCTTCACCCCTCGATCCGTCACCACCTCCCTCCTCAGCCGCCACCGATCCCTGAACCCTAAACCACCCAGCCGCCGTCCCCAAACGACTCTGCCACCGCCTCCAGATACCCGCAGAGCCTCCGCCCAGCCCCGTGCAGCCTCGTCGACCTCCGTCCAGACCCCGCTGCACCCCGACGCTACAACAGCCTCCACCACCACGTTGACCCCCACCGGAGCTGTAACCTCCGGCTACCCCCTTCCGTTCATCTCCGACTTCCTGTTCAAACCGATCCCGACCCGCTGACCTAGCCCGGACACGGCAAACCCTAGCCGTGGACACAACAGACCCTAGAAGCACTGTGGACACAGGACTCGAACACGACACGAACACGGAGAAATTCAGCTTCCGGAGTCCTGTTCAGGTATTCTTTTCTCCCTCCTCGTAATTCCGTTTTTGATTCCTTCAGTTGTGTCGTGTAGACTGTATGACCCTCTCGGTGCCCGTACAACCCGCTCGGGGCATCGCGTCCTGTGGCGATCGCGAACCGCAATCCAAAAACAGGAAAAATAACGCCCTATTTCACCCCGAAACTGAGTGCGCCCCGCCAAACGGGACGACTTGGTCACACACGACCTTTACTGAAACGTGCGCGACGTTGATACGGACGTGTGGGATTTTGCAGAAGTCGATTCGGATGTGCGTGCACACCGGAATCAACGCGTATCCGTCGACAATGCACCGTATTCGTCTATTCTGGAACACGCTGTAACTTTGTGTACACACGTCGGATCAAAACGAAACTTACGCCATCGGACTCGTAGCGATACGTTGGTCCTGTGACCCAAGTTTGGTTCGATTCTGAGAACATCGACAAAATCACGTCTCGTGGGCCCCATAGGCTCCACTTGACGGGCGATTTTGTGATCGGCTCATCGGAATCCAATTCTGGAAGTTCCGTTGGGTTCGTATCATCGTTCCTGACTTGTTGATACTAAGTTTGGCAAATTTGGAGACCTTTGACCCTGACACACTTTTTGGTGCAAAGTGGCCCACATGTGTACCCCGCTTTGACCCAAAAATGTTATTTTTGCCCCTGTGTCCAAATTGGACTTAAGGACAGGCGTTTCTAGCTATTTGATATTTTTTGAATCTAATGGTGATGTTTATTTCAGCAACCGGAGTAGTACCTGCAGATCACACTAAGACCAGAGCTACAGTTGGAGCCAGAACCACAAGCAAGTGTACCTTGCCAAACTTTGCAGTCTTGTTACATATTTTTTTGATTCTTTTACATTATTGTGCATGATTAACCTAGGACCGTGTGACTTACTTAGCGTCCGATTATAGTCGGGTGCCAACATCGTACGTGGTGTTGTGTATTGTCATCTAGAGATGGACATTCGTGACCCTTTTCATTCTCGTGCTTGTCTTATCAAGTACATTATACCCAGGACACTTGACACTATTCACGAGACAAAATCTTCTTGAGATATTCATGGTGATTCTGTATAGGATACAGGTTTATGACATACATAGTTTATATGCTTAGATTATATCCTGACTTGTTGCATTAGTTTTGATCCTGCGTGTCTTGGACATGAGACGTGAGATTTCATTGGGTAGAGAGAGTATTACCATATCAAAGGCTGATTATATTATATATTGTAATCTGGATGTGTCTTAGTCTCTGACACAGAGCTATGGCACCAGTTCTGGCCCTTCGAGAAAATACTGCTATGGATTTCTCCGACACTGATCCTGTAGTAGCCTCAGCCCGAGTATGACTAAAACTCTCAACTTGCATATCACTTAGCTGGTTATATATTTACCCTATTGTTCATTTATTGCTGCACTGCATCTATTTTGGCTTGTATTTTTTGTACCTTGCTGTCCCCTGAGGACCTGGATCCGGACTATGTCCCCAGGTATAGCTGACGAGATCTATCCCGAGGTATACGGGACCGGAGCTTTAGCATTAGCAAGAGCAGGTGCCTACCTTGGAGCAGAACCAGGATCTGAGGACGAGATTGTACTAGAGGACTTCTCTTGAGTATTGGATTGGGATACTCATTTATTTAAGTTCATAGTTATTTTATTTCCATTCTATTTCATTGATGTACCAGACTTGTACTCGGATTATTCTCCGAGATACTTTTATTGAGACTTGTTAGTTTATATTTATTTATATTATTCTGATATTTGATTTATGATTATCTATTATGGATGAGATTAGTATAGACTGTGACTTGTATCTTTGTACCTACTTATTGTTGTATTACAGCTTAAGCATGCCCCGATGGATACATTAAATTAGGTTTGTCCATCGGTGTGTGCTGCTGGCCATTGCCACGCGTTCGGTCCCTCGGTATTTTGGGACTGGGGCGTGACATAGTTTTTGTGGTGGCCCATGCAGGTCAACGACTAAATTGTTCGGTTTCAACTTAGGGACCGAGCAAGCCTGCAATAAGAATAGGATAAGTTTTAGGATCTCATCCACTTGCTTGAAAACGTTTTTGATATCTATATTGTATTCGAATTAAATTTTCTTGCATCTTGTCTTGATTCCTGTGCGCCTCTTATAGTTTAATTTTGATGCAGAGTAATGGATCCAAGAGCAAACGACGAAACTCCAGCAAACACACTAATAGGTGCGGTAGCCACCTAAGGAGAAGATGAAGTGACACCATTGAGTGGAGATCCCTCGACTCACCAAGGCAGCCGAGCAGATCAGCAGGCTTCTAGATTTCGGCGTGACGACATCCCACCGCCTCCGCAGTTTATTCCACCAATGCCTGTATTCCCACCCGGACAGTCTATGGACAGGCAGCAGATATTCCAAATGATCTAAGCAATGATGCAAGCCCAACAACATATTTATCAAGAAGCTCAGCGTCGTGAAGCAGATTACTTAAGGAACACCATAGTAAATGCACTGGATCAGGCCAACCTACCAACTCGACGGCAACCGACGGGCTCTATCACCGACTTCCGCCAGCTGAAGCCCCATACCTTCTCAGGCAAGGAGGAACCTACAGAAGTTCATGAGTGGCTTACCAATATACGACATCAATTAGAAGTAGCAGAGCAACCAAAGGAACGTTGGATGATTACCGTCAGAATGCAATTGATGGACAATGCACATCACTGGTGGCTATCCGAGGAGACCCGACTCGGACCAGACCGAGTCACCTGGGAGGAGTTCTCCAGACTCTTTCAGGAAATGTACATTCCATCTACCGCTTGATCAGAACTCATAGATAAGTTCAACCGCCTTATCCAAGGCAATATGACAGTGGAAGAGTACAACGCAAAATTTATTCGTCTAAGTCGCTTTACCTTGATTCCGACAGAGGAAGAGAAGGCCGAGAAGTTCTTCGATGGACTAAACTTCGAGCTACAGAAACTAATTGGATCCATTGCGCCCACATCTTACTCGGACGTCCTTGCGGCAGCCCGACGCATGGAGCGCGTCACCAGAAGAGAGACCAGTCTAAAGCGGCCTTCCACATCAGCAACAACCAGAGCACCACAAGAAGAAGCTGTAAAGAGACCTCACCTACTGCAACAGCAGAACGCATCTATACCACAAGTAATAGTCCTTTCTACTTGTCACTACTGTGGCAAAGCAGGCCATCTCGCCAAGGAATGCCGACGCAGGTTAGGACTATGCTTAGGTTGCGGATCCAGACAGCATGCAGTGAGAGATTGCCCTGAGCGTAGAGAAGGAGCAACAAGGGCAAACCAGCAAGCTCTACCAGCACCAGGAGGATATCAACCACGGCCATCCTTGGCACCTCGACCAGCACTCTTCCAGCAGGCCCAGCAACAGCAGAGGGCACCACCTCAAGGACGCGGACAAGCTTATACAATAACTTTAGAGGATGCGCAGATTCATAGAGTAGCTAATGCACGTAAGTTTTATAGTTTTCTGTTTCTAGTATTTTTTTTATCTCGTATTTAGTGGTTCGTGACCCTAGCCTTGACCTAGTAATGTTGAACTTGATAATAACCTTGTATGCTTTTATAATTGATAACTTAGTATGATCTTAAGTGATAACCTTGTTTTCTAAACTGTAGTCTTCTAAATCTCCTTTATACGGGAGATTGCATAACTTTTTATGCTTAGGGAAATAATTTTTCCTTTGTATTATTCTTATACCCTCAACCTTGCTCTCCTGGATCATGATGTGCTTCGAACAATATTTGCAACCGTGTCATCTCTATTCACCGGTTATTCTTTGATTGCGAGGACGCAATCCTCTTAAGGAGGGTAGATTGTAAACCCCCTGATTTTTCAAGAATTTTTAATTTAGATTTTTTATAATTTTTGGGAATTTTCGGGATTTTCTGTAATTAAAACCTAGGCCTTTAGTAATTAAATAATTTTTAATTACTGTTAATTAATATTTAAAATATTATGGAAATAATATTTTATGGTGTAAAATAGAAAACCGGACATAGGATAATTTTCCGTGAATTTATTGGCCTCCGAAAACCCGTTTAAAGCCCGAAAAACTATTAATAATTAAACTGTATTTAAACCCAGAAATAAACCGGGTTTATTTCAAATAAACTGAACTAAACCAAACCGGGCCGACCGGTCTAAGCAAACCCAAACCCAATTCTTTATTGGGTCGGATCTGGGCCCAAAACTCGACCCGACCCGCTGACAACCCGACCCATCCCGAACTGAGCCCTAATCCCCAACCGGGTCGGAAATACTGTTCCGACCCGGCGGCGCTGTATATAACCCCCTCTCCCGACTTCTGTGCCGCCGCCGCAAACCCTAATCGCCCGCGCCGTCGTCCTCTGCAATCGACTCCGTCGCAGCCGACGATCTCCTCGTCTGAACCCTAGCCGCCGCCCTAGCCTCTCTCCACCACCCTGCCAGCACCCCCATCACCTCGCCGTCGACCATCGACCTCCACAACTCCTCCCCCGCTCAGCCACGACCCCTCCCGTCGTCCCCGTCGACGGAGAACCCTCACCACCATCGACCTCCTCAACCCCTCCAGCTCCGCCTTCGGCCCCTTCACCCCTCGATCCGTCACCACCTCCCTCCTCAGCCGCCACCGACCCTTGAACCCTAAACCACCCAGCCGCCGTCCCCAAACGACTCCGCCACCGCCTCCAGATACCCGCAGAGCCTCCGCCCAGCCCCGCGCAGCCTCGCCGACCTCCGTCCAGACCCCGCTGCACCCCGACGCTACAACAGCCTCCACCACCATGTTGACCCCCACCGGAGCTGCAACCTCCGGCCACCCCCTTCAGTTCATCTCCGACTTCCTGTTCAAACCGATCCTGACCCGCTGACCTAGCCCGGACACGGCAAACCCTAGCCGTGGACACAACAGACCCTAGAAGCACCGTGGACACAGGACTCGGACACGACACGGACACGGAGAAATTCAGCTTTCGGAGTCCTGTTCAGGTATTCTTTTCTCCCTCCTCGTAATTCTATTTTTGATTCCGTCAGTTGTGTCGTGTAGACTGTATGACCCTCTCGGTGCCCGTGCAACCCGCTCGGGACATCGCGTCCTGTGGCGATCGCGAACCGCGATCCAAAAACAGGAAAAACAATGCCCTGTTTCGCCCCGGAACTGAGTGCGCCCCGCTAAACGGGACGACTTGGTCGAACGCGGCCTTTACCGAAACGTACACAACGTTGATACGGACGTGTGGGATTTTGAAAAAGTCGATTCGGATGTGCGTGCACACCGAAATCAACGCGTATCCGCCGACAACGCCCCATATCCGTCCTTTCTAGAACATGCTGTAACTTTGTGTACATATGTCGGATCGAAACGAAACTTGTGCCATCGGACTCGTAGTGATACGTTGGTCCTGTGATCCAAGTTTGGTTCGATTCTGAGAACATCGACAAAATCGCGTATCGTAGGCCCCAAAGGCTCCACTTGACGGACAATTTTGTGATCGGCTCATCGGAATCCAATTCTGGAAGTTCCATTGAGTTCGTATCATCGTTACTGACTTGTTGACACTAAGTTTGGCAAATTTGGAGACCTATGACCCAGACACGCTTTTTGGTGCAAAGTGGCCCACCTGTGGACCCCGCTTTGACCCGGAAATGTCATTTTTGCCCCTGTATCCAAATTGGACTTAAGGATAGGCGTTTCTAGCTATTTGATATTTTTTGAATCTAATGGTGATGTTTATTTCAGCAACCGGAGTAGTACCTGCAGATCACACTGAGACCAGAGCTACAATTGGAGCCAGAACCACAGACAAGTGTACCTTGCCAAACTTTGCAATCTTGTTACATATTTTCCTTGATTCTTTTACATTGTTGTGCATACTTAACCTAGGACCGTGTGACTTACTTAGCATCCGATTATAGTCGGGTGCCAACATCGTACGTGATGTTGTGTATTATCATCTAGAGATGGACATTCGTGACCCTTTTCATTCTCGTGCTTGTCTTATCAACTACATTATACCTAGGACACTTGATACTATTCATGAGACAGAATCTTCTTGAGATATTCATGGTGATTCTATATAGGATACAGGTTTATGACATACACAGTTTATATGCTTAGATTATATCTTGACTTGTTGCATTAGTTTTGATCCTGCGTGTCATGGACATGAGACGTGAGATTTCATTGGGTGGGGAGAGTATTACCATATCAAAGGCTGATTATATTATATATTATAATCTGGATGTGTCTTAGTCTCTGACACAGAGCTATGGCACCAGTTCTGGCCCTTCGAGAAAATACTGCTCTGGGTTTTTCCGACACTGATCCTGTAGTAGCCTCAGCCCGAGTATGACTAAAACTCTCAACTTGCATATCACTTAGCTGGTTATATATTTACCTTATTGTTTATTTATTGCTGCACTGCATCTATTTTAGCTTGTATTTTCTGTACCTTGCTGTCCCCTGAGGACCTGGATCCGAACTATGTCCCCAGGTATAGCTGACGAGATCTATCCCGAGGTATACGGGACCGGAGCATTAGCATTAGCAGGAGCAGATGCCTACCTTGGAGCAGAACCAGGATCTGAGGACGAGATTGTACCAGAGGACTTCTCTTGAGTATTGGATTGGGATACTCATTTATTTCAGTTTATAGTTATTTTATTTCCATTCTATTTCATTGATGTACCAGACTTGTACTCGGATTGTTCTCTGAGATACTTTTATTGAGACTTGTTAGTTTATATTTATTTACATTATTCTGACATTTAATTTATGATTATCTGTTGTGGATGAGATTAGTATAGACTGTGACTTGTATTATTGTACCTACTTATTATTGTATTACAGCTTAAGCATGCCCCGATGGATCCATTAAATTGGGTTTGTCCATCGGTGTGTGCTGCTGGCCATTGCCACGCGTTCGGTCCCTCGGTATTTTGGGACTGGGATATGACACTGTGATAGGATATAGGACATAGGATACTTGGATGAGAGAGGATACTCAATCATAAATTATTTAAGAGATTCCTGGGATGATCCTTGAGAATCTTATTGTAATTTCTAATTTAAATCATTTTCCTTGTTTCCGTCCGTTCTCACTTGTTGATATCGAATTTGATTCTTGTTAATGAGTTATTAAATTTAATTATTGGTTTTGTTGTTGAGTTTGATTTTATATCGAGATAAATTTTACGAACTAAATTACGACATCATTTGATGATATATGTTGATGAGGACAGTGAGAAAGGTAAAATATTTGCTTTGGTTATGGAGCCTAGAATTTATTGCAGCCATATTAGCTGGCGTATCAGAAATATAGGTACCTGACTTCGGATGTATATATCTTGGTTATAAAATTTAGAATTTCTCACAACTATACTAGTCGGCACAGCGAGGATTCTAGATGACATGATTATAGAATTGCATACCTCAGTTATAGAACCTATCGTTTATCGCAGCTATGCTTACTGGCATGGCAACGATTCTGAGTGTCATGATTTTCGACAGACGTGTATGATTATCAGATTGTATCTTAATTTGGTTCTTAAAGTATCATCTCAATACTTATCTACTTCTATTATTATAAGACCTTGTTCCATCATTTTTGCTAGCAGTAGAGATACCTTCAGTCCTTAGTCCAGTTCCTTTTTGAGCTTTAATTCATTAGGGTTCCTTGTTAGTGTGATAATTGGTGACTTGCAATTAGGTCTGTATCTTCTATCCGTGTTGACTGAGTATGGCTTGTGAGTCTGTAAGTGTTTCTTGGTTGGATATGTGAGCAATAGGCATCAATCTAGAGATAACCCATAGCGTAGTACCTTATAGCAATAGTTTTATGATAAGTGCCATTGTAGTTAGTATTGGTACTATAGGTAGAAGAAGGAGTAAAGAGTATCACTGATGGTTCCTAGAGTAAGTATCAGAATCAGCATACCAGTCCTGGACAATCAAGAATTTATGTAGCTGGGTGATCCATGTAAATAATTAAGTATCGAGGAAATTGTAATAAAAATTAAGGGAGCATGATATTCAATTTGATGGTTGATACTTGGGTGTGTCAAGAGTAAAGAAATATATATGCATACAGGGTATTAATAAGTGTGCCATAGTAGGAGGGTACCCATAAGTGTATAAGGGAGTGTGAGAGAATAAGAATACATTGTGCTAAGTAGTGAGACTTGTGTTACAAATAAAAGTAGGACCCTGATGTGAGTAGATATGAGTGTATCATTATATGACTAGAGATGGATGTATCACCTGATATTGAGGCCGGTGATGGATGTGGAAGCAATAGGTTGAAAGGTGTCTAGAAATGGTGTGCAGGATGCACAATGGGCGTTGAGTGTCAGTACGGATGTTCATGAAAGTAAAAATATGAGTATTAGAAAATTCTAATAGTGTGCCATGGGGTAAAAAATATCAAGATTGGTCATGGAAGGTATGAAGTGTATCATTGATTAGTGTATCAGTATGTAAAAGGTTAAAGGGAGATACTTATACATTAATCGAGATATGGAACCATATGCCTGCCTTTGAGAGTGAAGTAAAACATGTGTATTATAGAAAGTGTAAGTGATCATGAGTTCTAGTGAGTATGATGAGGTGATCTAATGATGAAGCCAATATTAGTATACCAAGAGTGCTAGTGTTTCTATGTCAAGGATTAGTTGAGCAATGTGCTAGTAACAGTGAGTACCTTGTGTGATAATATTAGATTCGTGTATTCGTTAATATGGATAGAAAATTATCGGGAGTAATGGTGCAAGTAATCCAGGCAGTACAATTTTCAGTACACAGTTGAGTGTTGTAGACAGATTGGTGTATTTGTGTGTGTACCTTGAGTGTTAGAGACGGTGAATATATATGTATACTTAGATAGATGTGGATTTAAATTTATAATTCGAAGATTGGAAATAAATTTTAATTTTTAAGAATTTTTGAGGAGTTGAGATTTTATGTTATTAAAATTTTTGAGGATTTAAATTCAATTCAATAAACATAGTCAAAGCTATAAAGATTTTTGAAAGTGATTAAAATTTTATTTCAATATTTGAATATTTGACTTTTGAGGAAAGAATATACATTTTATTTTAAATTGTTCGAGAAGTTAAATTTTGAGGATTTTATTTTGAGGATAAAATTTTATGGTGGGTAAGAAATGTATAACAATATATGAGTGGATGAAGTGCATGTGTAAGGATTTGTTGGCTTGAGCATGCCTGAGATGGCACTGCAAACTGACTTGGGTGTCTATCTAGAGTTGCATTAGAGGGAGCAGTACTTAGTGTGTTGTGTTGCACTTGGCATGCACTTGAGTGATAAGAACAACTAGTATAAACAATTACAGTAGGTAAGAGAGTTAGCAGTGGGTGTGCTTGTCGTAGAAACAGTGGTACCAAGGGATAGAGGTATTAAACTTGGATGCAATTGATCTATGGTTGTGTTAGAGGTTCTTGGTATCAGATTTTGGTACTAATTGACATGAATGTGCCATGTGGATGTATCCATAGATATCTTGTGGACTAGTGATTAGGTAATATGGGTATCAGTGTATAGGGATAGGAATTTATGAATGAATGTGCCAGAGTTAAGTGTATGATAGAGGTTGAAGATGTCCAAGTAATGGGTTAGAAGGCTATGTTATGTTCTTTTCTTCTGTTTATTTTCCGTCTGTTTGATTGATTGATTGATTTCTTAGTATAGTAGTTTGTATCAATGATTCTCTTGCTAGAATGTAGTTAGTAGTACACCCCGACAGAGACTGTAATACCATGACAAAAGTGACCATAGAATCAGATCTGCGCAGTATGATGATAAGGCTCTGAGGAGTATCATGGCATAGGTTCTGACAGGTTTATCAGAATACTTCACTATTGCTGATGATGGGTCTTTACGGCACAACACGAGGATGTTTGTGCCGAACGGGGAGTAGGGCGAGGAGGTTTTGCAGGAGGCACATCGCTCTCAGTACTCGATGCATCCCGGCCAACAAGATGTACCAAGATCTGAGGGAGCACGTATGGTGGTATGGTATGAAGCGCGAGGTAGCACGCTTTGTATTCCGGTTTTTAGTATGCCAGCAGGTAAAGGCGGATCGACAGAGGCCAAGTGGATTGCTTCAGTCTTTACCTATCCCTGAGTGGAAGTGGGAGCACATGACCATGGATTTCATTTTAGGGCTTCCGCGTTCTCTAGGAGGAAAGGACGCGATTTGGGTCATCGTGGATAGGTTGACCAAATCAGCCCACTTCTTACCATTCAAAGTGGGTACATCGACGAAGAGGCTAGTAGAGATGTACATACGACAGATTGTCAGCTTACATGGGGTTCCTATAAGTATCGTCTCGGATCGGGATAGTCATTTCACTTTCTATTTTTGGAGGAGTTTGCAGGCTAGCTTAGGCACTCAGCTCAAGTTCAGTACCGCATATCACCCCCCGACAGATAGGCTGTCTGAAAGGACTATTTAGACTCTCGAGGATATGCTACGCACTTGTGTTCTAGATCTCGGAGGTTCTTGGGAGGATCATCTACACCTGTTAGAGTTTGCTTACAACAACAACTACTAGGCCAGCATTGAGATATCACCAATCGAGGCTCTATATGGACGGATGTATCGCACACCGTTATCTTGGGATGATGTCAGAGAGAGAGCCTTGTTAGGACCAGAGATGGTCGTGGATGCAACAAAAAAGGTGAAACTAATCAGAGACAGACTTCGAGTGGCATAAGACAGACAGCAGCATTGGGCCGATAGCCACCGTAGACCCCTAGAGTTTCAGGTATAGGTTTTGTTATTATTTAGATTGTGATTGTTTTATTTTAAATTGCATGTTAAGACTGTTTTGTTCTAGGTTGGCGATCTGGTGTTCCTACGGATTTCTTCGATGTGGGACACGATTCGTTTTGGTGGAGACGAAAAGCTTAGTCCACGGTACATCGGACCTTTCAGTATTCTTGCGAGAGTCAGTGCAGTGGCCTATAGACTAGACTTGCCGCCTACACTAGAGGGAGTACATGACGTGTTCCACATGTCACAGTTAAGACGGTCCGTGAAAGATCCTAGTCACATACTAGATCACTCAGAGATCGAGGTTGGTCCGACTCTCAACTATCCTGAGCAGCCCGTAGAGATCTTGGATCGCAGAGAGAAGGTATTGCGGAACCAGACTATTCCTTTAGTTCGTGTTGCATGGAGACATCACTCTCTAAAATGTGCGAGCAGTACCCGTATCTCTTCGAGACTTGAGGTATAATTCTTTCTTTGATTATATTCTTGTGCTAGTTTAATTCAATTTTGAGGACAATTTTTTTTTTGAGGGTAGGCTTGTCACTACCATATTTCTAGAGCAGGGGCCTTATAGTAATTTACTATATTTATTTATGACGTTAATAATTGCATGATATATATATATATATATATATATATATATATATATATATATATATATATATATATTATATTGTGTTTATTGGTACCATGGGTTAGAATACTAGTCCTAACAACCCACTAGATAAACCCCTATCCTATTTAATTAACACCTAGTTTAATCCCTCACAAGAATTACTAAACCCCTCATTAAAATGGTTCTTCATGACAAGCCATGAAGGACAAAATGGACTTTATGCATTAGAAATCCTACCCCTACCCCTAACCCTATGGCCGGCCTATATAACTAGAGGGAGCCTCCCTCAAAGCACCATCCTTCATGAAAAAACCCTAAACTAATAGCCTCCAAAGAAAATCATTCTTCTCTCCACAAATTTCAAAATTCCTAGCCCAAAAATCCCTCATTCTTCCCTCATTCAAGGAGACCTAGAAGCTTGGGCACAAGTAGACTTGGAGAATTGGAACTACATTGGGAATCCATATCCCAATAGGTAAAAATTTGGAAAAACCCTCATTAATTATGTTTTAATAAATTGCTTGGTCATTAGGAGCCCACCCATTGATTTAGGGATGACTATTAAGGGAGAGCATGAGTCTCTTTTGGTTGCATGATGATTCTCTATGGCGTCATAGATGTTTTGGGGGTTTTGTGTCATGACCCGCACCCGGTTTAGGGGCACGAGTGTGTGGGTACGTCCAGCCTACGCCGCAGCATCGGCGGTAGAACGCTGTCAAGGTCTTGATACTATCTAGCTAATGTCACACAACATCCAATCTCCATAAGGAGGCATGGATGACACAAATAAATGAGCACATACTCAATCACAGGATTACAGCACGATAAGATAACGAACAGAAATTAAATACAACACAAGTCTGAAGTAAAAATCTAACTCAACAAAATCCAAGTCTCAATAAAAAATGCCGGAGACAAATCTGGTACCAATAATCTGCTAAAAGAACTAATCAGAAAACTAGAAGAATTAGTGATTCCGGCTAGACCTTCCGGAATCACAACTACTACCAAGTTTGCAGCTACTCACCATATGGTCCATAAAGTGTCGGACAGCGGTCCTCTAAGGCATAGTCTGAAAAAATGTTTCCAGTCAGGAAGGAGCAAAGCACAATCTTAAATAACAGTTCCATTTAATTGATAAGGACTATAAAGTAATAAACATGTCATGTTAGCTACTGAGAAGACATTGAAATAAATGCAATGGCAATTAAAGAGAGACAGGCAATGTAAAGGGACAGGCAAAATAGGCAATGTGATATAGTCAGTGCATAAAGAAATGGAAAGAACAAGGTACAGTATCATATACGGGTGATGTAGTATATGATTTAAATTAGGGAACCATAATCTATTCTAAGTGTTTGAAATAGTAGTTTCGAAATGTGACCGGCTTGGGAACATGTACGATAGCTATAGGGCCTGGCTAATCATGGGTGAAGAGCATGATTAACACTTACAATTTCTACACTGCAATAAGAGGTTATGATCACATTTCTTACTAATTACTTCCCCGCCCCCAACTAGTACTGTGGATCCAACCATGACACGTCAAGATACACGAGCAAGTCAAGTCTATCATGTACGATGTCTAATATACATGTCGTGTACAATGTCAATACGATAATCAAGATAACATCTCATGACTGCAGATCCAAGCTATACTAGTCCGTGTAGCACAGTGTCAAGGATTCAGTTGTAACATTTCAGGATTATTGAATTTATAGAAATTATCAAGAATTTGGAAATTATCGGAGAATGTACTTGCCTTGGTCCTTAGCTGGTATTTATGGATGTCCTGTTCCAGAGTATCCCCTGGTATCAATAGTCCTATAAACATATCACAATTATAACACTTGTGTCAGATGCTATACTAATACACAAAAGAAATATACTGGCCTCAGGGCTATGCCAGGCATGGCACTAGTCAACTAGGGTCATCTAGTAGGGATACGTATATAAATACACATTTATACTCATAAAATATATATATGTATCAATATAATACGTATAATGTATATATATAAGTGTATATCAGTAATTTTGTACAAAATACATATAAGTGTATATACACTAGATAGAAGTATATAGATATATATTTATATGTTATAAATATACATAACACATTTATTCATAACTATATTTAAGAATAGACATGTATACATATATATGTACTAGTGAAAAATATGCATTTGTTATATCTATATATGTGTATATATACCAATACATATACTATATACTTGTATACAAGTACATATATACATATATATATACCATTCACTTATATTAGTACATACTAATACACTAATTTAATTTATACTAGTATACTTTATTAAATACATATTATAAGAAAATACCAATAAACATACATATATATAATTAATTTATATACTATATAAAAATACCCAATATACATACATATGCATATGCATTAATTAAATACGTACTATACAATTATTTAAATATATACTTATACAATTAATTAAATATATACTATACTTATACAATTAATTAAATACATACTATACTCATACAATTAAATAAATACATACTATACTTATACAATTAATTAAACACATACTATAATTATACAATTAATTAAATACATACTATACTTATACAATTAATTAAATGCTATAATTATACAATTAATTATACATACAATACTTATACAATTATTTAAATACATACTATACTTATACAATTAATTAAACATACTATAATTATACAATTAATTAAACACATACTATACTTATACAATTAATTAAATACCTACTATACTTATACAATTAATTATACATACTATAATTATACAATTTGTTTAAATACATACTATACTCATACAATTAATTAAACACCTACTATACAATTAATTATACATACTATAATTATACAATTTATTTAAATACATACTATAATTATACAATTAAATATTAATAAAATAAATAATATACATATCTTAAATTATACATTACTAATGTATTTATATACTATGCATATATGCGTATTCAACATCAATTTAATAAATAATATACATATACATATATTAGTATATACTCATACGTATATACGTATGTATATATAGACATATATATATATATATATATATATATATATATATATATATACATATATATATAAAGAAGGAAGAGGGAGAAGAAGAAAGAAACTTACAGAGGGGGTTGGCCGGAGTCTCGCCGGAGGGAGAGCTGGTCGGGGTAGCTGCCAGCGGCCGCCGGAGTATAGAGGGGGCCGCCGGGGACAGTAGGTGAAGGTGAACAGTATTCCCCCCCTTTGAAATTTAAATTTTAGGGAAGAAAGGAAGAAGAAGAAGAAAAAGAAGGAGAAGAAGAAGAAGAAAGGAAGAAGGAGAAGGAGAAACTCCTACGTTGGAGGCTTGTGAGAATGTGGGGGCTTGTTTGTAGGTGGGGAAACCTAGGTTTTCTAGGGAAAGGTGTTGATGGGATATTAAATAGGGGAGAGGGTGTGTAAATTTAAGGGTGAGGATTGGCCCATTAAATGTGTGTCCAGATTGGTCATGAAGGAAAAATAATTCATGTAGGAATGAGGGTGAGGTTTAATTAAAAATTAATAGGGCTCCCTCATTGGTTTAAACAAATGGGTGTTGACACCAAAAATGCAAATTTACAAATTAGCCCCCTTAAATTTGGGTATTTGCACAGACGCATAAAATGACAAAAATTTGGCGGGCGATTCGGGGTCCGGTGTTTTGTAGGGTCAGGGGGCACTGTAAGATCGGTATGGGCTCAATTAACAGGGCACTGGAATTAAATTGGAATTTCAGAATCAGATAAAATGGTATCCTCAAATTAAATAGAAATAAATGCAAGTTGTGTTCAACAATTAATTAGGAGTACATGGGGCCAAAATCAGGTCAGGTCATCGATACCAATAATGAAGAAGACTCAGAACAGAATATTACCCTAATTTGGGCCGCACGAAAAATAGGTCAAGATTGCCTCCAATTTCAATTGGAACGCACAACGATACAAAAATAGGGATTTATTAAATAACGTCCGCGACGATTTTTGTGCGGCTAGAAACAATGCACAGGGAGCATAATTATGAGTTGCAAAAATAGCAGAATGGAAGGCGGGCATATCTAGGGCAAGATTGTGAAATTTGTTGGGAGGCAAAAGCTAGGGTAGTGCTCCAAATATCGAAGCAAAGGCAATGCGCAAAATATTAAATAAATATGGAAATAAATTACAATCTCCAATAATAAATTCTAGATAAAATAATAAAATCCAGAATTCCATAATTCAGACAGGTGTTCATTTACTAGGCTTCTAGGTCAAGTCTACTAGCTTAAAAATAAATAAACACTGCATATAATGTTATATTTATATTACACATCACACGATTATTTAAATTAATATACCTATCACGAAATTACAAAATTGTAACTATAATAATATTAAATATTATAAAAAGTCAAAAATACCCCTGTTTTCGGAATGTGGTAGTGACAAGTCTACCCTCCTTAAAAGAATTTCGTCCTCGAAATTTAAAATCCTCATAGTAGCGTTTATCGTACACATTATCATTTTCCCTCAAAGTTTAAATTCATCAATCACGAAATCAGGTAATAATCCACAATGTCTTTTCACAATTTTCAAAAATTCTGAATTATTTGCATTCCTAAAAAAATCCTCGAAATAGAATCAAAGTCCATTTTTATCAAAAATTTCCTGAAAGTTTTTAGTTAACAATTCAATACTCGAAATTTAATATTCACTCCTTAAATTTGATTTTTTAATGCACAAGTATAAAATGAAATCTCGTCCCACAAGTTTAAATTTAAACATTTATCCATCTAAATTTTATTTCTCGATTTTCTCTTCCTCAAAATACTCAACAATGCGATACTTGAAGATTCTCTAATTGCAACATCCCATATAAAATTCTAAAATTTATAACTTGCAATTAAATAAATATATTGATAAATCTCCCAAAATTTCCAAATTTTAATAACCAATTTAAACATGTCATAATCTTCCTGGAATTAATACATCATAAATTCCGTCATGTTAAATTCTTGACCCTTTATTTAAATCAATGTTTATCCTCGAATTTTTAAATCCTCGATTGTTTTATTTATTTATTTACTACCATCAAAATTAAATTCCTCAAATCATATAATCATGAACTACTCCATATTGTTATTTCACAATAAATTCTTTCAAAAATTCTATAAATATCATATCCCTAAAAATCTTCAAATATAAATCAAATCCCATTCTTATCACAATATCCTCCAAAATTTTAAGTTAATAACGAAATACAAGAATTTAATATTCAATCCTCTAATTGAAATCCAATTAATGCATATTTCTAAAATTGAATCTCATCCCAAAATTTGAATTCAACACTAATCCATTTGTGTTCTTATTCCTAGATTTTTTTTTCCACATAATATGCAACGATGTAATACTTATGAAACCTCTAATACAATATTCAAGATATAAGTTCATAACTTGCAGTCCAATAAATATATCGATGGCCTTCTTAAATTCCTCAAATTCAATGATAAATTCAATCATTCCATAATCTTCTTAAAATCAATGATTTAACAAACTTCAATTATGCCATATTAAATTCTCAACTCTTTATTTAATTTAGTATTTTTCCTCAAAATTTAAGGCACCTTGTCTCTCTTTGTCAAGTCATAACCTCTTCGTTAATCTTTACTACAGCTAAATCCTCAACAATCGAAGTCTAAGAGAATTCTACCTACAGCCATACAACATGCAACCTAAGGGAAATATGTATGATCATGGTGTCTTTTGTCATGGTATTGACAGTCTCTGTATCAGGGGTACTACTAACTACATTATAACAAGAAATCATGCATACAAGCTATGGTACTAAGGTATCAATCAATCAGAAGACAAAAGAACATGAGGAAAGAAAAGAAAGAACCTGCTAACATATTACTTGCAGTATCTTCTATCTCTAACATAATCATAGGTCAAATGATGCATGTAGTTTGATACCTCTATCTCTTTAGGTACCATACTCTACTACAAGCATACTCACTACTAGCTTCCTTACCTACTGTAGTAGTTGATACTAGTTATTCTTATCACTCAAGTGCATATCAATTGCAACACACTATACTAAATACTGCTCTTTCTAATACAACCCTAGATTGACACCCAAGTCAGTTGGCAGTGAGATCTCAATCATACTCAAGTCATCAGATCCTTACACATGTATATCATCTACTCATATATTAATATTCATCTTTTATCTACCATAAAGTTAATCCTCGAAATAATCGTCAAGGTTTAACTTCTCGATCAACTTAAAAATAATTGCATATACTCCTCAAAATTAGATACTCAATATCAAAAATTTAATCACTTTTAAAATCCTTATAGCCTTGACTATGTTTATTGAATTGAATTCGAATACTCAAAATTTAATAACATAAAATCTCATCCCCTCAAAAATTCTTTAAAAACTGAAATTCATTTCCACTCTACAAATTATAATTTAATCCACAAGTATACATATACTACTCATATTCTCTAATACTCAAGGTGCAAACTAATACACTAATTATTTACAACTCTCAACTGTGTACGAAAATTGTACTGCCCGAATTATTTGCACTATTGCTTCCAAATGATCATCATCACTGATACTCTTACTCCTCTTTCTATAATACCAATACTAATTATAATAAAACCTATCATAGAACTATTGCTACAAGGTACTATGCTATGGGTATCTCTAGATTAATGCCTAATGATCACATGTCCAACTAGGAAACACTTATAATTCACAGGCAACACTCAGTCAACTAATACAAGACACAACCAAAATTGCAAGTCACTAATTATCATACTAACAAGGAATCCTCAAATAAATAAGTTCAAAAAGGATCTGGATCAAGGACGGAAGGTATCTTTACTGCTAGTAAAGAGAAGAAGCGATGGAACAAAGCCCTGGAATAACATAAATAGGTAAGGCTTGAGATGATACTTTAAGAACCAATTTAAGATACAACCTGATAATCATACACGTCTGTCAGAAATCATGACACACAGAATACTCGCCACGCCAGTAAGCATAGATGCGATAAACGACAGGTTCCGTAACTAAGGTATGCAACCCTATAATCATGTCATCTAGAATCCTCGCCACGCCAACCGGTATGGCTGCGAGAAACTCTAAATCTCATAACTAAAGTATGTACATCCAAGTTAGGTTCCTACATTCTCGTCACGACAGCTAGAATGGCTGCGATAAACTCTAGGTTCCATAACCAAAGTAGACGTTTTACCTTTCTCACTGTCCTCATCAATATATGTCATCAGATGATACCGTAAATTTTAGCCCATAAAATTCATCCCAATATGAAATCAACTCAACAACGATACCAGGAATTAAAGTTAGCAACTGGTCAACAAGAATCAAACTCGATATCAACGAGTGAGGACGGACGGAAACAAGGGCGAAGGAATTAAATTGGAAATTATAATAAGATTCTCATGGGGTCATCCCAGGAAATCTTTCAAATAAATTGTGATTGAGTATCCTCTCTCATCCTAGTATCCTATGTCCTATATTCTATTGCAGGCACGCAATAGTGTAACAAAGATGCCACACTACTACAACATCGTATAACTCGCGAAGTCTGACCTGCATGGGCCACCACTAAAAACGTGTCACGACCCGCACCCGGTTTAGGGGCACGAGTGCGTGGGTACGTCCAGCCTACGCCGCAGCATCGGCGGTAGAACGCTGTCAAGGTCTTGATACTATCTAGCTAATGTCACACAACATCCAATCTCCATAAGGAGGCACGGATGACACAAATAAATGAGCACATACTCAATCACAGGATTACAGCACGATAAGATAACGAACAGAAATTAAATACAACACAAGTCTGAAGTAAAAATCTAACTCAACAAAATCCAAGTCTCAATAAAAAATGCCGGAGACAAATCTGGTACCAATAATCTGCTAAAAGAACTAATCAGAAAACTAGAAGAATTAGTGATTCCGGCTAGACCTTCCGGAATCACAACTACTACCAAGTTTGCAGCTACTCACCATATGGTCCATAAAGTGTCGGACAGCGGTCCTCTAAGGCATAGTCTGGAAAAATGTTTTCAGTCAGGAAGGAGCAAAGCACAATCTTAAATAACAGTTCCATTTAATTGATAAGGACTATAAAGTAATAAACATGTCATGCTAGCTACTGAGAAGACATTGAAATAAATGCAATGGCAATTAAAGAGAGACAGGCAATGTAAAGGGACAGGCAAAATAGGCAATGTGATATAGTCAGTGCATAAAGAAATGGAAAGAACAAGGTACAGTATCATATACGGGTGATGTAGTATATGATTTAAATTAGGGAACCATAATCTATTCTAAGTGTTTGAAATAGTAGTTTCGAAATATGACCGGCTTGGGAACATGTACGATAGCTATAGGGCCTGGCTAATCATGGGTGAAGAGCATGATTAACACTTACAATTTCTACACTGCAATAAGAAGTTATGATCACATTTCTTACTAACTACTTCCCCGCCCCCAACTAGTACTGTGGATCCAACCATGACACGTCAAGATACACGAGCAAGTCAACTCTATCATGTACGATGTCTAATATACATGTCGTGTACAATGTCAATACGATAATCAAGATAACATCTCATGACTGCAGATCCAAGCTATACTAGTCCGTGTAGCACAGTGTCAAGGATTCAGTTGTAACATTTCAGGATTATTGAATTTATAGAAATTATCAAGAATTTGGAAATTATCGGAGAATGTACTTGCCTTGGTCCTTAGCTGGTATTTATGGATGTCCTGTTCCAGAGTATCCCCTGGGATCAACAGTCCTATAAACATATCACAATTATAACACTTGTGTCAGATGCTATACTAACACACAAAAGAAATATACTGGCCTCAGGGCTATGCCAGGCATGGCACTAGTCAACTAGGGTCATCTAGTAGGGATACGTATATAAATACACATTTATACTTATAAAATATATATATGTATCAATATAATACGTATAATGTATATATATAAGTGTATATCAGTAATTTTGTACAAAATACATATAAGTGTATATACACTAGATAGAAGTATATAGATATATATTTATATGTTATAAATATACATAACACATTTATTCAAAACTATATTTAAGAATAGACATGTATACATATATATGTACTAGTAAAAAATATGCATTTGTTATATCTATATATGTGTATATATACCAATACATATACTATATACTTGTATACAAGTACATATATACATATATATATACCATTCACTTATATTAGTACATACTAATACACTAATTTAATTTATACTAGTATACTTTATTAAATACATATTATAAGAAAATACCAATAAACATACATATATATAATTAATTTATATACTATATAAAAATATCCAATATACATACATATGCATATGCATTAATTAAATACGTACTATACAATTATTTAAATATATACTTATACAATTAATTAAATACATACTATACTTATACAATTAATTAAATACATACTATACTCATACAATTAAATAAATACATACTATACTTATACAATTAATTAAACACATACTATACTTATACAATTAATTAAATACATACGATACTTATACAATTAATTAAATGCTATAATTATACAATTAATTATACATACAATACTTATACAATTATTTAAATACATACTATACTTATACAATTAATTAAACATACTATAATTATACAATTAATTAAACACATACTATACTTATACAATTAATTAAATACCTACTATACTTATACAATTAATTATACATACTATAATTATACAATTTGTTTAAATACATACTATACTCATACAATTAATTAAACACCTACTATACAATTAATTATACATACTATAATTATACAATTTATTTAAATACATACTATAATTATACAATTAAATATTAATAAAATAAATAATATACATATCTTAAATTATACATTACTAATGTATTTATATACTATGCATATATGCGTATTCAACATCAATTTAATAAATAATATACATATACATATATTAGTATATACTCATACGTATATACGTATGTATATATATACATATATATATATATATATATACATATATATATAAAGAAGGAAGAGGGAGAAGAAGAAAGAAACTTACAGAGGGGGTTGGCCGGAGTCTCGCCGGAGGGAGAGCTGGTCGGGGTAGCTGCCAGCGGCCGCCGGAGTATAGAGGGGGCCGCAGGGGACAGTAGGTGAAGGTGAACAGTATTCCCCCCCTTTGAAATTTAAATTTTAGGGAAGAAAGGAAGAAGAAGAAGAAAAAGAAGGAGAAGAAGAAGAAGAAAGGAAGAAGGAGAAGGAGAAACTCCTACGTTGGAGGCTTGTGAGAATGTGGGGGCTTGTTTGTAGGTGGGGAAACCTAGGTTTTCTAGGGAAAGGTGTTGATGGGATATTAAATAGGGGAGAGGGTGTGTAAATTTAAGGGTGAGGATTGGCCCATTAAATGTGTGTCCAGATTGGTCATGAAGGAAAAATAATTCATGTAGGAATGAGGGTGAGGTTTAATTAAAAATTAATAGGGCTCCCTCATTGGTTTAAACAAATGGGTGTTGACACCAAAAATATAAATTTACAAATTAGCCCCCTTAAATTTGGGTATTTGCACAGACGCATAAAATAACGAAAATTTGGCGGGCGATTCGGGGTTCGGTGTTTTGTAGGGTCAGGGGGCACTGTAAGATCGGTATGGGCTCAATTAACAGGGCACTGGAATTAAATTGGAATTTCAGAATCAGATAAAATGGTATCCTCAAATTAAATAGAAATAAATGCAAGTTGTGTTCAACAATTAATTAGGAGTACATGGGGCCAAAATCAGGTCAGGTCATCAATACCAATAATGAAGAAGACTCAGAACAGAATATTACCCTAATTTGGGCCGCACGAAAAATAGGTCAAGATTGCCTCCAATTTCAATTGGAACGCACAACGATACAAAAATAGGGATTTATTAAATAACGTCCGCGACGATTTTTGTGCGGCTAGAAACAATGCACAGGGAGCATAATTATGAGTTGCAAAAATAGCAGAATGGAAGGCGGGCATGTCTAGGGCAAGATTGTGAAATTTGTTGGGAGGCAAAAGCTAGGGTAGCGCTCCAAATATCGAAGCAAAGGCAATGCGCAAAATATTAAATAAATACGGAAATAAATTACAATCTCCAATAATAAATTCTAGATAAAATAATAAAATCCAGAATTCCATAATTCAGACAGGTGTTCATTTACTAGGCTTCTAGGTCAAGTCTACTAGCTTAAAAATAAATAAATACTGCATATAATGTTATATTTATATTACACATCACACGATTATTTAAATTAATATACCTATCACGAAATTACTAAATTGTAACTATAATAATATTAAATATTGTAAAAAGTCAAAAATACCCCTGTTTTCGGAATGTGGTAGTGACATTTTGTGATCCAATGATGTATTTTCTCCTAAATTTCGTAACCCTAATTATCATATATATGTCTACATATATATTTATGGAATGTACGTATATGGTTTATTGTATTTGGGTAATTATTCATGAGGATTTATAGTGTACCATGAATATCCAAGATTTGTACATAGGTGTTTGTGGAAAAGCTTAATAGGAAGAATACCTATTTAAATGATCTAAATCTTATGCATTTTGATATGTATTTATGTATATATGTAAGTATTTATATGGCATGGGACAGCATTGGGGCATCGGGTTCCTCAACCATCAGTCTCTGTGCAGTCGAGTCTTCACTGTGTCTTCACAGTGACACTCTACAGACTGTTGTATCGGGAACTGAGGGAGAGCTCAGGCCCTAAAACTGTGTATCATGTATCTGTGTTATAGTGGATATCAGTGTTCATAAGCATTGTTAAGTATCGGGTTATGGTATATCAGCAGTTAGTTATCTAACTGTGAGCTTGGTGTATCAGTTTTCAGTTAGTGTCTAAGTAGTGTGTAGGTGTATAAGGAATGCATCAGTTGTTAGTTGATGGTGTAAGCTGGGTTTTAGCAGGGGGTACAAGCTACTGCAGGCAATAACATGATACCTAGTGTATCAGTAAGTTCAGTATTATACAGTATCAGTTTCTCAGTACTGTGCAGTATCGAGTTCCTGTGTGTAGGTGATCATATATGCAGTGATGAGATGTGTAGTGAGAAAACACGTAATTTGTATGCAGCATTGGTAGTACATGTGTGTATCAGTAACTTATGATAGTATACACACAGTGTGTTAAGGTGTAGAGTGGTGAAAGGGTATATTTTCTGTTGAAACGACTACAGGAGTTCAAGAGTGGGGGAAATACTGTATTCAGTTTAAACTCGAGGCCAAGCAAGGATTGTGTATCATATGTGCTTGTTTGTTTACTTGGGGATTGGATTTGTGTCATTAAGAGGGTATATGTGGGTTGCATTAGTGAGTGAGGTATTTCTGATGCCTGTGTGTGTTGTGTGTTTTGTAAGGAACTTGGGTGTTATATAACTGTGACAACAACAAATTGACATAGAAGTAGGAGCTCTTTGCTCAGATGGTGCTTGTTGATTAGGATTCCTTGAGAAGTTGATGTTGTATTGAGTATCAAACTTGTGCTCCTAGTGTAAGGTTTTAGGATAGTATTTCAGTCAGGTATTGAGAGTGATATCAGTGTAGAGATATGATATCTGAAGTCTGAACGTGTAGACTGAGAGGTACGGAGGTGATTGATGTGCAATAGCAATAGCATAAAGCAGGCAATTAGACTGATATGTGCACTTGTACAGGTTGCAAGGAGTTGGGTAAAAACTGAATACAGTCGATACAGGCATGTATTTAGGATTTAGCATCGTATACAGGTAAAGGGGGAAGATCTGGGCATAATATACTGATATGTGCATAGTCGAGAAGTTATAACAGCAGATTGAGTGTTAGTATTGTATGATGGTAACCATTAATCATGAGCTAATCTGTATCAGACTTATGAAAGAGGAGGAGGTGTCATGTGTTATGGGCAGTGACTGATCTAGAGAGTAGTATCAAAGTCTGCTTGGAGTGAGTGTTAACACTGATACTCTTATATCAGTGAAAGGGTAGTTGACAGTGAGCATTACCTAGTTCCAGTTGTTGTAGGCCTTGGACAATTGCCTTTATAGTCCTTATATGAGGTCAGTAAGGAGGCCTTGTACTAATAAAATATGTTGGGGTGTGAGTGGTCATTTAGGTAAGGAATACCAGGTATAGAGTGTCATGGTATCTTACTATTGAGTTGGGTTGATGAGAGGGTAGCTAATATGTATGTCAGCTATAGTTATATAGCTAAGGTAAAATAAGTTAGATACTATATTATTACTAAAATAGATATGAATTATAATTACTAACTAGTATAGTTAGGTATGACAATTATAGTTAATATTGACTAGTATAGATAGGTATGGCATAGTCAGCTATCAAAGACCTAGTTCTGGCCTAAAATTATATTTCAACATACTTAATGACATTGACCTCCTAGAACACCAATTAATATTATTATTTCATTCTTATGTCTGTGTGATTCCACCTTGGACGTCGATCCTCACTCCTTGCTCCGGACCACAGGCGAGTACATTCTCTGACAGTTTTTATTATGTTGATTATATCTATGATTCTAGTTGTAGAGTATACTTGATTCTGACACTGTGGATACACGGGTTAGCATCATAGATACCTGTCATGAGGAGTCGTAATTGGAATCCATCGTGCTAACTGGGGAAGGAGAAATATTATCAGATTATGTGATCATACCCCACTTTACATGCATCATAGCTCATCCCACATATCACGTCTGGTGTAGCCTGGCCATTTATATGTCTCATAGCCTGTTATATATGATTAGCTTGACTATTGCTCACATCATAGCTAACCATATGGTTAGCTTGACCTCACATGTATCATAGCCAATTATATATAACAAGCCTGATCTAGTCCCAAGCCAATCACATAGCAAACTGATATTTCAAACACTTAGCTAGAGATTCTATTTCTTTATTCCAGTTCAGTTATTCTAGCATTCACATATTTCTATTCATTGCTAGTTAGACTATTGCTGATTACATATTTTCCAGTATTCCTTATTTTTAGTATTTCTCTTCATCTTGTATATCCTTACACTGTCCTATAGTTTTGTCAGTATAAATAAAACTGATGTTTGTGCTTATGCTTCGCTCCAATCCTGACTGGATAATATTTTTCAGAGGACCTTGAGAACTTTTGTCCTACTCACTATGGCCCAGGTGTAGAGGGAGACTACGTACTGGAGATCCTAGAGGAGTCACTCTCCTTAGAGGAGACACCACCTGCAGTCATTTAGACAGTTCTTTTATGTATTAACTGTTCTAAAACTTGAGACTTAGATTGTATTGTTGTTGAGACTATTTATGTTGGACAACTAGACTCTAGATTAATGTTGCATTTTGGTTGTTGGGCTTGACTTATGTCATTACTTCCTTATCTTTATATCTTATCGTGCCAAACACTTCTTATAGTTTTTGTGATTGAGTATATTATTAATTGTTGATCAATGTATTATTCATTGTCCTCCTTATGGAGTTGAGATCATTGACAAGTTATAATTTTTGTTTCGTAGTCTTGAGACCTAGACAGCGTTCTACCGCCAATGCTACGGCGTAGGCTGGACGTGTCACGCCCCGATCTCCCGCAGGCAAATCGGTCATTCCCGCTAGGCGGGAATCACCCTCGCCAGCGCTCCCACGGAACGATCGCTTAACCTATCCGGGCGTGATGCCGCACGAGCGTGATCCACGCCCGTGCAAGGCCATGGTTCATTGGCTGGCGGCAAGAGTTCTAAGCCACAGAGTCGCACAGATTGTCCGAGTGCAGCGGAGTCATGAACGCATAGGCGATCGGTAACAGGTTCACTGAGTCGACAATATAGCAGAAGCATCGAAACAAGTAAAGTAATCTCTTTATTGATATGAAACATGTATTACAGGCGGCGTATAGCCGAGATTACAAGTCGCTCAAGCCTCTCTCTGAAACAGTAAAAGCGTGCCAAGTGGCTACAACTGTGGAATAAATGTACAGGCGATGGTCAGGCGATGTTCACAACTTATGTCTTGTATATGCGCTTCAGTCCCGGACGCACCGTTGCAAGGCTTCAGAGGGAACTCCTGGCCTTAGCACGCACGAAGGAGGCGTCCGCACCGAACGAGGTTCTCCCGCACCCTGCATATCAAATTGGTGGATTATCAGTACATTGAATGCACTGGTGGGGAAGCTACTCGCCCGCTCGACAAATCCAAACACGTAACACAGGTTCCGTGCACAACTATTAAGTTGTCTTTCTAGTTGCCTTAGGATCATTTTCATGCAAACATTGAATAGCTTAACGTGTCGGGCAGTGCGCCGTGCGATGTTAGAGGAAACACGGTGAGACTTACCAACTTACCATCTCCTTCCCTGTCCAAGGCAACCATTTAGGCAAACAGTATAAATTTGAGCAGAGGCATGTATAAACATTCAGGAGGCAAGCATATACAAACAAGAGTATTTATTTCAAGATCGTTCAGGTGTTTAGTTGCTCTTGATGCGATATAGTACCTCGCACGCGGATAGCCGCTAAGCGAGGATGAATTGTTTATCTTTCGTTTACAAGCAAGCATGCAATAAGTTTATCACAAGGCGATCACTGGCGTATGCCATAATGGACGGTATAGTCTTTGATGAGATGGGTTGCAACAAAGAACAAGGGGCGTTGCAAGCCATTCCGCCGAACAAGAGACTATTTAGTCTTTGACGAGAATGCTTTGCAACAAAGAACAAGAGGCGCTGCAAGCTATTCCGCCGAACAAGAGACTAAGAACAATATGTTTCGCCCGGACCGGGTCGATGCCAGTGCCCCAGCATTGCCCGCGAGACCGTTACCCTGTGCACTGGTTGTCCATGATCGAACGGGGCCTTGGTTGGGGCAACAAGAGTACAAGACAAGAGTACAAGACAAGAGTACAAGCTGTTGAGGCAACAATAGTACAAGACAAGATGCTTTGCCTGTTTCGTTGTTCAGTGACTGTCTTTTGCCTTGATGCAATTCTCCTAGGGCGGAGATTGCCTTGGTGACCTAGTGGTCCCGAATACTTGCAGGTTCGTTCAGGCACGGAACGACTACGTAGTAGTCTCCCGGGGTTTGGATGAAAACACGGTAACAATCAAGCAGACAAGCATGCGTTTCTAAGAAACATAAGCAGGCACGTTGCTCGGGCCCGAAGGTAGTCCGAGAGATGAAACCATTAAGGGACTTAGCATGCGAGGGTCTGAATATAAGCAGTATTTTCTTTTTCCATGTTCTAGCAAGCAATACAAGTTGGGATTATTCCCTTAGCTAGGTGTGTTGGATTTATTAGCATGCAGGGGGTGATTCACCTAGCGACTAGCATATATAATTCCAGGTTTTATGTGTGCTGGCTAAGCAAAGACAAGTTCACCGTAGCCACCCACCTTAGCGATGATTCGCCTCGGTAGAGCGATACATCTGAGCGAGCCTCTGAAAGTCCAAGCTGGATTCCAGTAGGGACAAGTCTGGATATCCTTTGCTTCTTGATCGAGGCAAAGCGGGTCGGGACAGCTGCACGATTGCCGTTTGAGACGGCAGTCCGCTTGAGCGGAACAGGGTGTTACATCCTACCCAACTTAGAAAAAGTCTCGTCCTCGAGACTTACTAAGGACAAGCAGTAATCTAGGGTTGAGGCAATCCTAGACAAGTCGTTTTTACTTGTTCATTTAGATATTCACTTGCACAAGCTTCGAAATCAGCATATCGCTTAGACTGGATCGTGCGCACTTTCAAAGTGCACTTCTAGCGTGAACACGTCAACCAGCTCAGTGATAGCGAAGTCTTAGCACTCGAGTTTCACCTTTTCTTAAGTCTTGGATGGTGCACTAGTTCAAGGCGTCCCTCGAATAGATGCATTCAACCAAACTTAGGGTTAGTGAAAATCGGACAAGCTACTAGCGATACTCTCAAGGGTTCGCACAGGTTGGCACAAAGGCCACTCACAGCATACAACCAGACAAGCAATCATAACATTCAAAATGTATTTTGAAAGTATTTAGACTTATTGTTGGAACATCCCATCGAGGCATTGAGAGACAGCGTGCACATAACCCACGAACGAGCTTTCGAAATAGAGATATCGAATCGAAGTCCAAAGGCGTAGAAGCCAGGCTCTGATACCAATATGTCACGCCCCAATCTCCCGCAGGCAAATCGGCCATTCCCGCTAGGCGGGAATCACCCTCGCCAGCGCTCCCGCGAAACGATCGCTTAACCTATCCGGGCGTGATGCCGTACGAGCGTGATCCACGCCTGTGCAAGGCCATGGTTCATTGGCTGGCGACAAGAGTTCTAAGCCACAGAGTCGCACAGATTGTCCGAGTACAGCGGAGTCATGAACGCATAGGCGATCGGTAATAGGTTCACTGAGTCGACAATATAGCAGAAGCATCGAAACAAGTAAAGTAATCTCTTTATTGATATGAAACATGTATTACAGGCAGCGTATAGCCGAGATTACAAGTCGCTCAAGCCTCTCTCTGAAACAGTAAAAGCGTGCCAAGTGGCTACAATTGTGGAATGACTGTACAGGCGATGGTCAGGCGATGTTCACAACTTATGTCTTGTATATGCGCTTCAGTCCCAGACGCACCGTTGCAAGGCTTCAGAGGGAACTCCTGGCCTTAGCACGCACGAAGGAGGCGTCCGCACCGAACGAGGTTCTCCCTGTCACGACCCGCACCCGGCTTAGGGGCACGAGAGCGTGGGTACGTCCAGCCTACGCCGCAGCATCGGCGGTAGAACGCTGTCTAGGTCAAGTACTATCTAACAATCTCACGCTAGTATCCAACTCCATAAGGAGATTCGGATAATACTATAAAATTATTCACAACATACTCAATCACAACTACAGCACGATAGGAAATGAAGAAATAAAAGAATACAGCACAAGTCTAAAGACAACAAAATCATACCTGCAATCATTAACTTCCAATCCCCAAGTGTGTCGGAACCAGTCTACTAATGTCACAGTCTGGAAAAATATTTTCCAGTCAAGAAGGAGCAAAGTACATCTCTAAATAGCAGTTCTATATAAATGACATAAACTATGTAGCAGTTCTAGATGGAAACATACCAGATGCATGTATAAGTACGAGAAATGTACAATGAGAGAAATACTGAAAATACTGTAAGTAAATGCAGGAAAAGAAACATATGTCAAAGAGCAAGAGATACTATGACTAAGTGTGTGAGTACTAGCTTTAACATGTGATCGGCTTGGGATCTTGATCAGGCTGGTTACATGTGATTAGCTATGATTCATGGAAGGTCAGGCTAACCGTTGGTTAGCTATGATGCAGGGAGAGGTCAGGCTAATCACACGTAACAGCTATGAGGCATGGAGATGGTCAGGCCGCACCCGACGTGAGATGTGGGGTGAGCTATGATGCATGGATAGTTGGGTATGATCACATATCTACACTAAAATACTCCCCAAACCCCCGACTGGTATAGTAGATCCAATCATGGTACGCTATGGCACGGGATTCCCTAGGAAGGTAGCAAATCTCCCCGGGAATCAGTGTCTGTACACGCACAAGATAACAAGGAAAACAAGTCTTGTACAAGCTACACCATGAATAAGGAATAACATCTCATGACGAGATCCGCGTATACCAATCCGTGTAACCAACGTGTCGAGAACATGTATATTTACACTAGATACAGTGAACATAGGAGATATCATAAATTAGAAACTAATCAGAGAATGTACTTGCCTTGGGTCCTTAGCTGGTAAAACCAATGTCCTGTCCCAGAGTATCGTCTGGAGGAACCAACAGTCCTAAAAATATATAATAAACAATACAATATTTGTATCAGAAGCTATACTAAACACACACAAATATATGAACTCAGGGGCTCTGCCAGGCATGGCTCTAGTCAACTAGGTCATCTAGTAGGGATACGTATATAATACACATTACACTTATTAATACTTACTATATTTATACATGCACCAATTTAAATGTATTTACAATATATATATATATATCTTTAAATACATATTTGATTTATACTAGTTGAACATTATATATGTATACTCGTACATATGCTAAAATACCTTTTAAAATATATATATATAAATACTAAATTGATTACATATACTAGAAATACGTATTTACGTATATAAATCATTTCGAACTTATTTTGAACAATAATTTCAAATAAAAGTTTATTTATAAAAACTAGACTTTATGTAACAGCCATCATATTTATATATCTCTAGTTATTTCAGTTACCAGTCCCAATAACCAATTTATCTTATTTTTTTATTATTGAAACTATAATTTTTAATTAATTATAGAAACCCCAAAATTATTTTATTTACATAATTTAAAACCCTTTTAATTTGTTACATAAAAATAACTAATTACATAAACTAGCTAATTACATATTAATATAACCAAATTATATAAAATAACCAAATTATATAAAATAACCAAATTATATATACTAATTTCATGAATTAAACTAATTATATAAAATACTAATTATATATACTAAACTGATTATATAATTTAATTAACAAAAATAACAATTAACCAATATAGATAAACTACTTGATTAATTATAATTAACTACTAATTATATTAATCAATTAACTTAAACTAACATATCAACTATTGATTTACTTACTGATTAACTAACTTTACTGATTAATTAACTTAATCAACTGATTATTAAATAATTAATCAAACTAACTAATATAATTAACTAATAAATCATATATTAACTAAACTAATTAATTATATACTTAAACCATTAATTTAATTACTAACGTTAAATTAATTAAAACTAATTATATTACTACTTTACTTACTAACTACAGAACAGAAAGGAAAAAAAAAGGAAAGCAGAGAGGGAAACCTCACCCGAGGTTTTCCGGCGAGGTCGCGGTGAGGCTCCGTCGAGCAGGGCGTCGGCGCAGGTGAGGCGGCCCGAGGCGCAGCAGGAACTCGGCGGCGAAGGGATCCTCTGCGGCGGCTCGACTCGAGGCGGGTCTCGGAAGCAGCGGCGGCTGCTCGACGGCGGCTACCGGCTTCAGCGGCCACGGTGGTTCTTCTCGGCGGAGGTGGAGGTGGTGTCCGAGGCGGCTCCAGCGGTGGTGGAACACGACAGATCTGGGCGGCTGTTCGAGGGCAGCGGCGGCGGCGTCGAGGCGGTCGGCGGTCTGCAGCGACGGCGTGGAGCTCGAGAGGCGGCTCGGCGCTCGAGGAGACGGCTCGGCGCTCGAGGACGGCTGCGCTGGGTTCGAGGAGGCGGGGTTTCGAGGCGGCTGCGGTGGTTTCGTTCCAGCGGCGGAGGTCTCGGCGGGCTGGGCGGCCACGGCGATCGCCGGAGTAGGTTAGGGTTAGGGTTTTGTGTCGGGGTTGGGTCTGTGGATCGTGTCCGGGGCAGGACACGATGGGTGCTTTACTGTGGACGTGTCCGGGTTTGCCGGACACGGAGATGCTGTGTACAGTGGTGGATGTGGAGGTGGTGTCCGGGTGTGTCGGACACGGAAAAGCTGGTTGTAAACTGTAAATCTGGACACAGGAAATGAAATGGATACGGTGGGACACCCGGGGTCGGACCCGAGGCCATCACGGCTGACACGGTGATGCTGGACACACGGACACGAGCACACAAGATGATGGTGATGGCTTGTTGGCTTGGGAATTGTGGAGGCTAGCCAATGAATTGAAGATTAGGGTTTCTAGGGAAATGTGAGAATGAGAACCTAAATAGGGAGAGATGGTGTGGGATAAAGGGTTGCGGGTTGGCCCAATGATGAATGGCCCAGAATTAAATATAAAGGGCTTTTCATGTGGGAAGAATGGGGCGTGAATGGGAGACGGAAAACGATAAATTAAATAGAAAAGAAATTTAAGAAAATGTTTTTAAGAAGCTTTTGATTAGCTACTAATTAAACTCATTTTTCAAAATATTAGGAAATATGTAATTCATTTATTTACTATCCCAATAAAAATCTATTTTATTTTATCAACTAGTCTTTTAAATAACTATTTAGTCAAAATAATAATTTTATGACTCAAGCCAATAAATATTTGAAACTAGAAATATATATTATTATTTATTTATTTATTTTGTAATACATCGTCATTTAGAAAAAATGATTTTTATAAAGATTTTTAAATTACCTTCTAAAATCAGACATCGTTCAAAATCAAAATAAAAATTTTCAAGTAGAAATATTTTATAAAACTTGATATTTTAAAATAAATTAAAATCTAATTATTTTGGAAATTGGAAATCGGAGGTTACAAGTCTATCCACCTTAGAAAAATTTCGTCCTCGAAATTTAGGGACGACTAGGATAGAAAAATTTTGTTGCTCATAATGATGAATATATCATTGAAGAAAATATTTCTATAAGGATAATATTTACCAAACAG
This sequence comes from Iris macrosiphon, assembly GCA_036927795.1. Classification (NCBI taxonomy): domain Eukaryota; kingdom Viridiplantae; phylum Streptophyta; class Magnoliopsida; order Asparagales; family Iridaceae; genus Iris; species Iris macrosiphon. Next base: position 3,770,497 of record JAYESA010000016.1, read on the forward strand.
CAGAAAACATGAAGAAAAAGAAAATATGGTTTAAGATAGGAGTAACTTGAAGGAATCATGGCTCGGCCTTGAATCCTCTAGAAAGTTTAGGTTTGGGAAGTAGACACGATCACAAAAACAGATAACTGGAATAATGCACGTTACCTTTTCAAAGTAACTAAACCAAGGAAGACCTAGTATAATTAATGATATAGACATGAAAGTTATAGCTAATTCGAAAGATACAGTCGACAATTTGATTTAAGAAACTTAAATACATCTTCCAGAATGTAATCAAGAGACATCTAATCGCCTTTCTTGATTTCTAGGAAAAAGAGTAGTCTTTACTACCTTCAGAAAATAATCCTTCCTTTTTATCCTCGTTCATCTTACTTTTCTCAATCTTGTGATTCATCATTAACTAATATCTATAAAAGTTCCAAATTCCACAAACTTTATTAGATTAGATCTTAGAATTTCTGAATCAAAATTTATTACATGTCCAAAAATCCTTATTATCAAATTCGAGTTTGTTTATCTTAGCATCAACTATACCTCGATTATTTTCTTCGGTTCAAATGTTACTGTCATGGTCAAGATTTTAATTTAGATCACAACCTCAATATACCCTGATCTAACCTTACGACCTTCAATTATACGATCCCATAATCAATTATATTAAAATCTTCTTTACCATGAGCTTTATTTCATTCCATATTTCTTTATCCGTATGTATAATGTTTCCGAATTTTGAACTATATATATATATTTTTTTTTCATCCTCTGAATTTATTATCTCAATGTAAAAATTTTTACTACTCCAATCCTCAATATTTTAATTGAATTCCAGTCGTATCATAATCTCCTCAAATTTTTGAGTCAATAACTAAATACAAAATTTACTATCCGATCCTTTTAATTGAAATCCAATCAATGCATATTTATAAAAATCATATCCCAAAAATTTAAATTTTAACACAATCCATCAATCACCTTACTCCTCTAACTCAATTTCAATTGATGCTTATTCCAATCTAACTCCTCATCCCAAGAATTTAATTTGACACTATTCCATTTTACGATTTTATTTCCTGCTTTTCTTTTTCCTCAATACTCAACGATGCGATGCTTCCAGTATCTTCAATGCAACATTCATACTATATAAAATTTCTATCTTGCAATCAAATAGATAAAATGATAATTTCTCGAATTTCTCAAAAAAAATTTTAATAATCAATTCAATCATATCAAGACTTCCTTAAAATTAATAAATCCTCAAATTTTTGGCTCTGTCAATTTCTTAACTCTCCTTTCAAGTCAATATTTATCCTCGAGTTTCAATCATCCTCAATCTTCGTAAAATTTATGATCCGTCAATTCTTTTATTAACGCCTTAACTCTTTATTTAAATTAATGCTTATCCACAAATTTAATCCTCTTGTCTCTTTTTGTCAGTCATAACCTCGTCATAGATCTTTGCTATGGTCAAACCCAATGATCATGGTTTAAGAAAACTCTACCTACAGCCATGCAATTTAAGAAAATATAGGTCATGTGTCTTGTCATGGTATTTCAGTCTCTGTTAGGGGGTACTACTAGTTATATTCTAACAAGAAAATCATGCATGTGAACCACAGTACTAGGAAAATCAATCAATCAATCGAAAGGCGAAAGAAAAGGAACATTAGGAAGGAAGAAGGATCATGTTAACATATTACTTGTAGTGTCTACTATCTCTAACAAACACTTAACTCTAGCACACTAACAATTTTCTATTCATGTACACTGGTACCCATATCAACTAATCATATTTTAATATTCATATTTACCAAAAATTAATCCTCCAAATAATCGTCAAGGTTTAACTTCCCGATCAACTTAAAATAAAATGCATATACCTCCTCAATATTAGATATTTCACATCGAAATAAAATTTAATCACTTCTAAAATCTTTGTAGCCTTAACTATGTTTAGTGAATCAAATTTAAATCCTCAATATTTTAACAACATAAAATCTCAACTCCTTAAAAATTCTGAAAATTTAAAATTCATTTCCACCTTTTAATTTATAACTCCTCAATATACATATGAGTGCTCACGGTCTGATACTCAAGGTGCACTCAATACCTCTATTGTTTAGAACTGTGTACTAAATTTGTACTGCCCGAATCACTTGCACTATTACCTCCAATGATCAAAGTTATCATCAACGGTGTTTTCTTTCATAATTTCAATTTATGTCAGCTGGTATATCATCTAATTATCATCACACCGAGTGCTTACTGTTACTAGCACCATTTTCAATAATCCTTGATATAGAATCATCGGCACTCTCGGTATTATATCACTAGCTGTATTAATGGATTATCTCATCAAGCTCATTAGACTCAAGATCACCTGTATCCTCTATAACACTCATGTTTCTTTACTCTCATGGGTATGTGTATGGTTCCTCATCTCGATGGTTGTATATGTATTTCCTTCAATCCTTTAAAGCCTATTAAACTAGTCCGTGATACGCTTCACAACTTCCATTACTAATCCTGATATTTCTCTACTTATGACATCTCATTAAACCCTTTATACATATACATTTCTTTACCTTTAACATTTCCGATATTAATCATCAAATTGGACATCATGCTCCATAAATCCTTAACACAATTCCCGGATACTTAATCGTTTACATAAATCACTCAATTACATAATCATGATTATCCAGGATGGGTAATTGGCTCTGATACTAACTCTGAGAACTATCACTGATACTCTATACTCTCCTTAACTCTTAGTCTCTAATGACCTTATCCTAGAACCATTGTTACAAGGTATATGCTATGGGTTAATTCTAGGTTAAAGCCTACTGCCACATGCCCAACTAAGAAACACTTACAAATCACTAGCAACACAGTCAATACTAATACAAGACACAAACAAATCACAAGCCACTAATTGCCATGCTTAACAAGAAATCCTCAAGGAATAGGAGCTCAAAGACTGAATTGAGGACAGAAGGTATCTTTACTGTTAGTAAAGAAAGAAGTGGTGGAACAAAGTCCTGGAATAACAGAAATAGATAAGTCTTGAGATGATATTTTAAGAACCAATTTAGGATACAACCTGATAATCATACACGTCTGTCTGAAATCATGACACTCAGAATCCTCGCCACGCCAGTAAGCATAGATGCGATAAACGATAGGTTTCGTAACTAAGGTATGCACTCTATAATCATGTCGTCTAGAATCTTCGCCACGCCAACCGGTATGGCTGCGAAAGACTCTAAGCTTCATAACTATAGTATGTACATCCAAGTCAGGTTCCTACGTTCTCGTCACCACAGCTAATATGGCTGCGATAAATTCTAGGTTCCATAACCAAAGTAGACGTTTTACCTTCCTCACTGTCCTCATCAATATATGTCATCAGATGTTACCATAAATCCTAGTCCGTAAAAATTCATCTCAATTTGAAATCAACTCAACAACGATACCAGGAATTAAAGTTAACAACTGGTCAACAAGAATCAACTCAACAATGATACCAAAATTAATTTAATAACTGCTCAACAAGAATCAAGTTCAGTGACAACAAGCGAGAGCGGACGAAATCAAGGAAAAAGATTTAAATTGGAATAAGATTCTCAAGGGGTCGTCCCAGGAATCTCTCAAGAATTTGTGATTGAGTATCCTCTCTCATCCTAGTATCCTATGTCCTATATTCTATAGCAGGTATGCAGTAGTACAACTAAGACGTCGCACTACCACGACATCGCACAACTTGCGAAGTCTGACCTGCATGGGCCACCACTAAAACGTGTCACGACCCGCACCCGGCTTAGGGGCACGAGAGCGTGGGTACGTCCAGCCTACGCCGCAGCATCGGCGGTAGAACGCTGTCTAGGTCAAGTACTATCTAACAATCTCACGCTAGTATCCAACTCCATAAGGAGATTCGGATAATACTATAAAATTATTCACAACATACTCAATCACAACTACAGCACGATAGGAAATAAAGAAATAAAAGAATACAGCACAAGTCTAAAGACAACAAAATCATACCTGCAATCATTAACTTCCAATCCCCAAGTGTGTCGGAACCAGTCTACTAATGTCACAGTCTGGAAAAATATTTTCCAGTCAGGAAGGAGCAAAGTACATCTCTAAATAGCAGTTCTATATAAATGACATAAACTATGTAGCAGTTCTAGATGGAAACATACCAGATGCATGTATAAGTACGAGAAATGTACAATGAGAGAAATACTGAAAATACTGTAAGTAAATGCAGGAAAAGAAACATATGTCAAAGAGCAAGAGATACTATGACTAAGTGTGTGAGTACTAGCTTTAACATGTGATCGGCTTGGGATCTTGATCAGGCTGGTTACATGTGATTAGCTATGATTCATGGAAGGTCAGGCTAACCGTTGGTTAGCTATGATGCAGGGAGAGGTCAGGCTAATCACACGTAACAGCTATGAGGCATGGAGATGGTCAGGCCGCACCCGACGTGAGATGTGGGGTGAGCTATGATGCATGGATAGTTGGGTATGATCACATATCTACACTAAAATACTCCCCAAACCCCCGACTGGTATAGTAGATCCAATCATGGTACGCTATGGCACGGGATTCCCTAGGAAGGTAGCAAATCTCCCCGGGAATCAGTGTCTGTACACGCACAAGATAACAAGGAAAACAAGTCTTGTACAAGCTACACCATGAATAAGGAATAACATCTCATGACGAGATCCGCGTATACCAATCCGTGTAACCAACGTGTCGAGAACATGTATATTTACACTAGATACAGTGAACATAGGAGATATCATAAATTAGAAACTAATCAGAGAATGTACTTGCCTTGGGTCCTTAGCTGGTAAAACCAATGTCCTGTCCCAGAGTATCGTCTGGAGGAACCAACAGTCCTAAAAATATATAATAAACAATACAATATTTGTATCAGAAGCTATACTAAACACACACAAATATATGAACTCAGGGGCTCTGCCAGGCATGGCTCTAGTCAACTAGGTCATCTAGTAGGGATACGTATATAATACACATTACACTTATTAATACTTACTATATTTATACATGCACCAATTTAAATGTATTTACAATATATATATATATATCTTTAAATACATATTTGATTTATACTAGTTGAACATTATATATGTATACTCGTACATATGCTAAAATACCTTTTAAAATATATATATATAAATACTAAATTGATTACATATACTAGAAATACGTATTTACGTATATAAATCATTTCGAACTTATTTTGAACAATAATTTCAAATAAAAGTTTATTTATAAAAACTAGACTTTATGTAACAGCCATCATATTTATATATCTCTAGTTATTTCAGTTACCAGTCCCAATAACCAATTTATCTTATTTTTTTATTATTGAAACTATAATTTTTAATTAATTATAGAAACCCCAAAATTATTTTATTTACATAATTTAAAACCCTTTTAATTTGTTACATAAAAATAACTAATTACATAAACTAGCTAATTACATATTAATATAACCAAATTATATAAAATAACCAAATTATATAAAATAACCAAATTATATATACTAATTTCATGAATTAAACTAATTATATAAAATACTAATTATATATACTAAACTGATTATATAATTTAATTAACAAAAATAACAATTAACCAATATAGATAAACTACTTGATTAATTATAATTAACTACTAATTATATTAATCAATTAACTTAAACTAACATATCAACTATTGATTTACTTACTGATTAACTAACTTTACTGATTAATTAACTTAATCAACTGATTATTAAATAATTAATCAAACTAACTAATATAATTAACTAATAAATCATATATTAACTAAACTAATTAATTATATACTTAAACCATTAATTTAATTACTAACGTTAAATTAATTAAAACTAATTATATTACTACTTTACTTACTAACTACAGAACAGAAAGGAAAAAAAAAGGAAAGCAGAGAGGGAAACCTCACCCGAGGTTTTCCGGCGAGGTCGCGGTGAGGCTCCGTCGAGCAGGGCGTCGGCGCAGGTGAGGCGGCCCGAGGCGCAGCAGGAACTCGGCGGCGAAGGGATCCTCTGCGGCGGCTCGACTCGAGGCGGGTCTCGGAAGCAGCGGCGGCTGCTCGACGGCGGCTACCGGCTTCAGCGGCCACGGTGGTTCTTCTCGGCGGAGGTGGAGGTGGTGTCCGAGGCGGCTCCAGCGGTGGTGGAACACGACAGATCTGGGCGGCTGTTCGAGGGCAGCGGCGGCGGCGTCGAGGCGGTCGGCGGTCTGCAGCGACGGCGTGGAGCTCGAGAGGCGGCTCGGCGCTCGAGGAGACGGCTCGGCGCTCGAGGACGGCTGCGCTGGGTTCGAGGAGGCGGGGTTTCGAGGCGGCTGCGGTGGTTTCGTTCCAGCGGCGGAGGTCTCGGCGGGCTGGGCGGCCACGGCGATCGCCGGAGTAGGTTAGGGTTAGGGTTTTGTGTCGGGGTTGGGTCTGTGGATCGTGTCCGGGGCAGGACACGATGGGTGCTTTACTGTGGACGTGTCCGGGTTTGCCGGACACGGAGATGCTGTGTACAGTGGTGGATGTGGAGGTGGTGTCCGGGTGTGTCGGACACGGAAAAGCTGGTTGTAAACTGTAAATCTGGACACAGGAAATGAAATGGATACGGTGGGACACCCGGGGTCGGACCTGAGGCCATCACGGCTGACACGGTGATGCTGGACACACGGACACGAGCACACAAGATGATGGTGATGGCTTGTTGGCTTGGGAATTGTGGAGGCTAGCCAATGAATTGAAGATTAGGGTTTCTAGGGAAATGTGAGAATGAGAACCTAAATAGGGAGAGATGGTGTGGGATAAAGGGTTGCGGGTTGGCCCAATGATGAATGGCCCAGAATTAAATATAAAGGGCTTTTCATGTGGGAAGAATGGGGCGTGAATGGGAGACGGAAAACGATAAATTAAATAGAAAAGAAATTTAAGAAAATGTTTTTAAGAAGCTTTTGATTAGCTACTAATTAAACTCATTTTTCAAAATATTAGGAAATATGTAATTCATTTATTTACTATCCCAATAAAAATCTATTTTATTTTATCAACTAGTCTTTTAAATAACTATTTAGTCAAAACAATAATTTTATGACTCAAGCCAATAAATATTTGAAACTAGAAATATATATTATTATTTATTTATTTATTTTGTAATACATCGTCATTTAGAAAAAATGATTTTTATAAAGATTTTTAAATTACCTTCTAAAATCAGACATCGTTCAAAATCAAAATAAAAATTTTCAAGTAGAAATATTTTATAAAACTTGATATTTTAAAATAAATTAAAATCTAATTATTTTGGAAATTGGAAATCGGAGGTTACACTCCCGCACCCTGCATATCAAACTGGTGGATTATCAGTACATTGAATGCACTAGTGGGGAAGCTACTCGCCCGCTCGACAAATCCAAACACGTAACACAGGTTCCGTGCACAACTATTAAGTTGTCTTTCTAGTTGCCTTAGGATCATTTTCATGCAAACATTGAATAGCTTAACGTGTCGGGCAGTGTGCCGTGCGATGTTAGAGGAAACACGGCGAGACTTACCATCTCCTTCCCTGTCCAAGGCAACCATTTAGGCAAACAGTATAAATTCGAGCAGAGGCATGTATAAACATTCAGGAGGCAAGCATATGCAAACAAGAGTATTTATTTCAAGATCGTTCAGGTGTTTAGTTGCTCTTGATGCGATACAGTGCCTCGCACGCGGATAGCCGCTAAGCGAGGATGAATTGTTTATCTTTCGTTTACAAGCAAGCATGCAATAAGTTTATCACAAGGCGATCACTGGCGTATGCCATAATGGACGGTATAGTCTTTGACGAGATAGGTTGCAACAAAGAACAAGGGGCGCTGCAAGCCATTCCGTCGAACAAGAGACTATTTAGTCTTTGACGAGAATGCTTTGCAACAAAGAACAAGAGGCGCTGCAAGCCATTCCTCCGAACAAGAGACTAAGAATAATATGTCTCGCCCGGACCGGGTCAATGCCAGTGCCCCAGCATCGCCCGCGAGACCGTTACCCTGTGCACTGGTTGTCCATAATCGAACGGGGCCTTGGTTGGGGCAACAAGAGTACAAGACAAGAGTACAAGCTGTTGAGGCAACAATAGTACAAGACAAGATGCTTTGCCTGTTTTGTTGTTCAGTGACTGTCTTTTGCCTTGATGCAATTCTCCTAAGGCGGAGATTGCCTTGGTGACCTAGCGGTCCCGAATACTTGCAGGTTCGTTCAGGCACGGAACGACTACGTAGTAGTCTCCCAGTATTTGGATGAAAATACAGTAACAATCAAGCAGACAAGCATGCGTTTCTAAGGAACATAAGCAGGCACGTTGCTCGGGCCCGAAGGTAGTCCGAGAGATGAAACCGTTAAGGGACTTAGCATGCGAGGGTCTGAATATAAGCAGTATTTCCTTTTTCCATGTTCTAGCAAGCAATACAAGTTGGGATTATTCCTTTAGCTAGGTGCGTTGGATTTATTAGCATGCAGGGGGTGATTCACCTAGCGACTAGCATATATAATTTTGGGTTTTATGTGTGCTGGCTAAGCAAAGACAAGTTCACCGTAGCCACCCACCTTAGCGATGATTCGCCTCGGTAAAGCGATCCATCTGAGCGAGCCTCTGAAAGTCCAAGCCGGATTCCAGTAAGGACAAGTCTGGATATCCTTTGCTTCTTGATCGAGGCAAAGCGGGTCGGGACAGCTGCACGATTATCGTTTGAGACGGCAGTCCGCTTGAGCGGAACAGGGTGTTACAGGACGTACACACGGCTCATGCCCAATTTTCGGGTGCGGGTCGTGACAGGAAGTCAACCTGGGTAGGAGGATATTGGTGTGGGTTGTTCTGCAACCTGGGCTTATACAATTAGTTAGGAGAGGGTTGTAGTGATCAGTGATTATCCCTAGAGTTTGAGTCTTAATACCTAGTCATGGGTAATAGGTATTAGAATAGAGTGCTATATAGAGTTCAGGTATTAGAATATAAGCTAAGAAGAAGATAGGATACTGTATATTGGTGAGTGTTTAGGTTGTTACTTGAGATTAAGTGTTAGGGTATTAGTATAATATATATATATATATATATATATATATATATATATATATATATATATATAGTTATGTGATACCTATACATATAGTATGTGAGTTATGTATCTAGATAACTTAGAAGTAATTTAGATATAGAGAGATACTAAGGTATTGGTCAAGATATTGGATACGAGGTAAGATATTGGGTTATGGATAAGGTATAGGTTTTAGGAGGTAATATAGGTATACGAGTATATATAGATAATATCTGATAGATACCTACTAGTTGTAACCCTCACATTTTCAATCAAGGGTAATTTGGTAATTGACATGAGTATTTTGATTTTAGGAGTATTGTATTTAAAAATTGTGCATGTGATTAATTATTTGTTGTATTAATTATTGATTGTTAGATGTAGTATCTTTTATTGGACTTATATAGTGGACCTAACTAATTAAGTTAGATGCATGAACCCAATATTTTATTTTGGTTTATATTGAGCCCAATAATTAGGCCCATGGATTAGGAGGATGGATTAATTAATGAAACCATTAGACTAGAACCTTTCCTCCTTAATTAATTTCTTTATGAGAGGCCCCAAGGGAGAAATTAAATGTGGTGCCCCGTTCCCCTATTCGGGGAGCGCGGCTAAGAAATACTAGACGGTATCGTTCGATCGGGATAGATTGAATTAAGAACTCGTCCTCGTTATGGATTTATTTCTTCGGAATCGATTCCCATATTCAGTGGACCGTGCCCCCGGGATCGACTTAGCGGCAGAGTCAGGAGGGACCTCTCCGCTGCATTCTTTTGTTGCCTAGTTTTCGCTGTCGCTTGTTGCTTTCGTGCCTTGAGTTGGTTTTCGGGTTTGCTTGGGTTTTCTTGAACGGTTTCGATGGATTTCATTGCTTTCGTTCTTAGGACTGCACTTCAATTCTGATAAGGGAGAGAGAGGAAGAAGTACTGATCAGCTGTTCGTGTCAATACAAGTGATCCAGCAGTAGGCGTCGCTCAAGCGGACTCCTAAATCACTTCCTTCCTTCCTCCTTCCAACCACTAAAGTGAGTGGCTACAAACCCGATTAGCTAGCCCTTCTTGCTAGTCTTCACATCTAATTCTTGTGTTCGTGCTTGCCCCGATCAAATGATACCAAGTAATAACTAAAAGATATCAAGATAATAAGGGAATAGACTTGGATCTGTATGCTTGTCATTGAAACTTGTGAACGGTTACTTACTACATGCTTGCTTATTCAGAATGTTTACCATATGCATATATACAAGTTAGAATGCTTACTTCTTCTTCTATAAATATGCTATATGTAGAACACCCTTTGCCATGCATCAATTATTCAGGGAGACTATGCAAAATACATCACACAATGCTACATATCCCTTGAATTCATTACCTCAGCTACATAAATGCAAACTTAACACAAATGCCGTTGATCACAGACAACTTGTGCACAAGGCCTCTCGGTTCCGGCGGACGGTCGCTGGGGCACTGGCACCGATCCGATCCGGACGGAACCTCAAGATTAGTCTCTCCCATAGGCGAGATGGCGTGCAGCGATACATGTGCCTCCGTCACCTTAGCCTGAGACTAAGACCGTCCATTATGGCATCAAAGCCAGTGATCCCCTCGTATATTTAAACCTGTTGAAACTAACTTGTGTCTTCTTGACAGGGAAGGCAAGGTAAGTATTATGCAGGTGGTTCAGACGGACAGGTTAATGTCACCGAACGGTGACGGGTTATTTCAATAATTCTATATCTATGTCTTATTGTAAAATAAACTAAGGCAAGATAGAAACCCACGATAAATATGCATGCTTCATTAAAACAACGTGTTGATTGGTATAGTTGGGTTAGCTTGCCTTCACCAGTACATTTCGATGTACTGACCCTCGTTGAAACAGGTTCTCCGTGCTAGGAGAACCAAGCGAGGAGCAGGAGACAAACCCCCGATCCAGTCCAGCTGTAGGCACGCCTCGACCGTGCCACCTTTGACGCATTTTGAAGAAGAAGCCTTTTGAAGAAGTTAGCCACCAAAGCAACCATACAGCTTCGTGGCAAGGCAGTCGTTCCGACCCAAGGTCTTATATTTTGAGATATAGTAAAGGATGTAATGTACGGGACTGCTATCTCATTTTGTGTCAACACTTTCGTAAGCCCACAGAGGCAATCCTTATAACTCAGTTCAAGGAGTTTGTAATAGATGTTCATATTATCAATAAAAAGGAACTTTTCCATGTTTCAATCTGTGTTCAATTATCTGCGTACTCTGAATATGTGCTCGCTATGCGAAACAAAAATACTTAGCCTTGTGCGGTGCGCAACCTAGGCCCGCACGGCAGTCACGCCCGGGGGACGACTAACGATTCCACGGAATCGGGGCGTGACATTAAATATTTTAAATTTCTTGAGGGAGAGATCTAGTGCAGGCCATATTAGGAGGGAGGAGAGAGAGAGAGAGAGAGAAAGAGAGAGAGAGTCCTTTCTCATTTCTTATTTTATTTTAGATCTAGATTTTCTCTCCTTTCCAATTCCTTCATTCCTTCATCATTCTCTCACCAATTTTTTTACAAATTTCTTCCCTATTCTTCAACTGAGGCTACTAAAATAAGGATCTACAAGAAGAAAGAAAGGATTTACAAGGAGGAGGCCAAGATCTACAAGGAGGAGCTACATTTCTATATTTGGGGATTTTACTAGGAATCCATCTCCCAATAGGTACATTTCAGTTTTGTCACTTGTAGTAAGTTCTAAATATGAGATTTAACTATGAGAAATCATCCCACATGCATAGGCTATCCATAGAAATTGATTTTAGGTTCATAGGAGGTCTATGGTGGAAGTTATGTGTATTTTGGTGTCAATTTTGGGGAAATTTCGAGATTGGCACATGTGGTATTTGTTAATTGGTCAAATAGATCAATATGACATATGATTGATTGTTTGTGACTAGTGTCGTATCCACAATTGGGTACGTATAGGCCGTATCTCGTCATTTTGGCGATACGGGTTATTTTTTTGGGTTTTTCTACGATATGGAGATCTGTGCATATCACTTCTTGACACGGACAAGTAGTTATTATTATTTTTATTATTCGTATAGTGCATAATTAGTATTCTAGACTTGCTCGTGTCCTTCGGGATACGTTTGGTTGTGTGGTGGAGCCGTATCGTAAGCGTATTATAGAATGAGTGTGATACGGGTGCGATGCACTCCACGTGTTTGGTTTATTGCTTTAAAATCTATATGATATGTATATGTATATGAGTATTTTTATATGATATTTGTATATAGAGGATATCTATAGAGTATATATATATATATATAACTAGATGTATATATGTGTCGAGAGGAGATTGATATATTATATATGTAGATTGATATATAGATACGTGTATATATGTATATATGTGAGTGATTACATATGTATGTGTGTTGTGTGGGTGTGTTTGTGTGTGTCAGTGAGTGAGGGAGAGCAGCTGTATGACTTTCAGTGGAGGATTGAGCATAGTTGGTCAGCAACTTAAGCAAAAGAGCATTCAGTGCACTGTGCAGTGCACAATGGGCTCGTGCACAGCAAGAAGGGCTTATCTGCAGTTCAGTTGTGCAGCAAGTTTCAGCATAGCAAGTGTGCACTGAGCATCAACCCAGTAATGCAACAGCTATTAATAGCTACATCAACACTGCCACGTGCAGCCAACTGCAGCGGAAGGTCTGCAGCTGCTCGAGCTGCAGTGTGTAGAGATGCACATCGTGCACAGCAAAAAGAAGAGGAGCTGAGCTATAGCAGCTCGGGGTGCACTGCTCAGCAGAGAGGAGCAGCAGGTCTGCAGCTAGGTACCCGTGTATCCACTGTAGTTCAACGTGCATGCAGTGACAGAAAAATAGGTAGAAGTATCAGCACAGGTCAGTGATTGCATTCAGTAACTGTGCAGTATATGCACAATACATCAGTATCAGTACCTACAGGTATCACAGTATCATGTATCCATTCAACACAGTATCAGCCTTCCTCAGTGTGCATAGTACCTGCAAGGTTTAGATTCAGTTTCAGTTAGCTGGTTATCAAAGTATAGATGGTTAGTTTTGGGTATTGGTTTGTAGTATATAAATAGTTAGTTATCTACACTTGATTATGTTGATGGATAGTTAGATATGTATACTAGTATATATATATGTTATGTTGTTAGTTAGTGGATTGAGAAATAGTTAGCTAAGTAACTATATGTAACTATGTATGTATTATATTGTAGTTACTATCTATGTATGGTATTGATATATATTATAGTACTTAGTATATGACAACATATAGTTTGGTATATGGGGATATATATATATATATATATATATATATATATATATATATATATATATATATATATAGTCATGGGTTTTGAATTTCCTTGGGATACCAAGATAAAGTCAAGGTAATGGGTCGATACCAAGGTGTTGGTTTAGGTATCGGGATAGGTAGTGTGATACGCATTGGTGCAAGGCCAAGGTATCCTATATTTCTGTAATTAGTTAAGATACTATAATTATCATCTTGTATATCTATATAAATTACTATTTTCCTATATTGAAACTTGCGTATCTTGAGATACAGCATTTTGTGTGTTTCATAGTATCGTAGATTAGCTAGTATAGCTTAGTTTTATAGTATATTGACCTAGTGTCCTAGTGTTAGACTCTTGCAACCTAGAATTAGTCGGTTTGACTTGAAAATGGCTTTAAGACTTAGAATTGTATTAGTTTAAGTTATTTTTATTTCAGAACCTTATATTAATATAATGTACCATATATAGGTCTGTGTAACACCAGCTTGGGCATCGAGAGACACAACTTGCTCAGGACTTCAGGCAAGTACATTCTCTGACAGTTTTTATTATGTTGATTATTTCTATGATTCTAGTTATAGTGTATGCTTGATTCTGAAACTGTGGATACACGAGCTAGTATGATAGACACATGCCATGATTGGAATCTATCATGCTAGCTGGGGACAGGGAAATATTAGCAAGATTATATGATCATACCCACTTTACATGCATCATAGCTCACCCCATATATCATGTTGGGTATAGCCTGACCATTTACATGTCTCATAGCCTGTTATATATGATTAGCCTGACTATTGCTCGCATCATAGATAACCAGATGGTTTGCCTGACCTCACATGTATCATAGCCAATTATATATAACAAACATGATCTAGTCCCAAGTCGATCACATAGTAAACTGATATTTTATAACACTTAGCTAGAATTTCTATTTCTATTTTTATTCCAGTTCACTCATTTTTAGCATTCACATATATATGTTCTTTGCTAGTTAGTACTATTGCTGATTACATACCTCTCTAGTATTCCTTATTTTTCCAGTATTTCTTCATCATGTATTTTCTTATATTGTCTTATAGTTTTTGTCAATATAATTGAAACTGCTATTTAATGTTTGTGCTTCGCTCCAATCCTGACTGGATAACATTTTTCAGAGGACCTTGAGGATTTCTGTCCTACTCACTATAGCCTAGGAGTAGAGGGAGACTACATACCAGAGATTCCAGAGGAGTCACTCTATTTAGATGAGACACCACCCACACCACCCACAGTCGTTTAGACAGCTTCTTGGTCTAGTTATCTATGTATTTAAATTATTCTAACTTGAGATTTGGATTGTATTATGTTAAGACTATTTATGTTGGGATAGCTAGACTCTAGATTATTGTTGTATTTGGGTTATGTGCTAGACTTATGTCAGAACTTTCTTATCTTTTATATCTTATCGTGCCAACTAATTTTCTATAGTTATTATGATTGGGTATCTTATGAATTGATGATCATATGCATTATTCATTGTCCTTTTTATGGAGTTCAGGTCATTGACAGGTTCTTTTGTGAGTTATATTTAGTAGTCTTGAGACCTAGATAATGTTCTACTGCCGATATTGTGGTATAGGCTGGATGTACCCATGACTCATGCCCAAATTTTGGGTATGGGTCGTGACACTAGTATGACCTAAAATCCTAGAGGTAACTTGGTATAACCTAGTATTAGATAGTACGACTTCATAAACCAACTTTATAGATATTTATGAAGCATAATCTAGGTGTTGACCTAGTTTGATCATGATAACCTAGATTCGACCTAGAAACCTAGACTAGAGTTAATTAAGCATGTTTATAATCCAAAACACATGTTAACATTGATAATTCATATATAGGTCAATTTGACAGCAGTTCGAACACTGACTTACATTCTTTGCTCTGGACCACATGCTAATACATTCTCTGATAGTTTCTTTTATTTGATAATTATTGTAATATATTTATTTAGCAACGTTATACTTAATTCCTGACACTATGGTACACAAATTAGTATATTTTGGATCCTCACTCATGATATGTTACTCCCGTATCCATATATTGCTTCACATATTATCATATGATATTAGGCAACGTCGTATGATATTAGACAACTAAACATCGTCGTATGATATTAGCCAACTATTACATGCTTACAATAGACTACTTGATGAATCATACAATGTGACATGTCATGGTTGGATCCATCGTACTAGTCGGGGCGGGGAAGTGCTAGCTACATATGTGATCAAAAACCTTAAGTACTGTTTAAAATAATATATAATGTAGTCAATAAATAATTATATATTTTACGTATGATTGAGTTGCTCACTTGTTAAAAGTAAACAACTATTAACCCATGTTGATCACATATTTAACTAGTATTTCAAAACACTTACTGTAGTTGCAGTTCTTCTATTCCAATTTTAATAATGTACTGGTTGTGCTATATTGCTCCAGAGTACCTCTCTCTCTTTACTGTCATACCATGATATTTGTTTACTATTTTTTTCATCATGTATTACATTCACTATTACTGTTTATAGTCATTATCAATTAAATTGGAACTGCTATTGGGTTGTACTCGTTCCATCCCGACTAGATAATATTTTAGGTATTGATTTGGAGGATTGGTGTCTGACCTATTACGGAACACAGGAGGAAGTACTAACAGCTTTGGACCCTGTAGTTAATGAATGATTGCGGGGAGGTCTAGCCGGTGTAACCAGTTGCCTTAGCTATCCCTATTTAGTATTTTGGTACCGGATCTGTCTCCGACATTTACTAGACATTGGGATGTTATATTTTGGAATCTCCTAGATTTGTTACTGTTTTGTTAGACATATCCAAACTTGTGACTTTGAATTTCTCTTGCTTACATCTAATTGTGCCATATCATTCGGGCTACTAGATTTTTGTGATTGAGTATTTTCATTATATATTGTCATCTTGTCCTCCTTATGACATTGGGATATCATTGACAGGTTTAGTTTATGTTATTGTGTGAGATTGATAGTTAGTTATTATTGACCTAGACAGCGTTCTACCACCGATACTATAACGTAGGCTGGATGTACCACGTACTCGTGTCCCGATCATTTGGGTGCGGGTCATGACAGAAACTATAAATTCCCTAACTAAGATAATTATACCCAAAATTAGGCCTCAAAATTTTTGCCAGGTCAGCTAGTATGGCGGCAAAAAATGCTAAACTCCATAAATAAGGCAGACGGTTATCTTTCTCACTTTCCTCATCCAAATACGTCTGTTGTCCATGCAGAAAGCAAATGTCCCTGCTATTTATAGCTATTGGAGGATCATTCGCGCACATGCATTTATGGTCTATGCTACTGGTTTTGAGCTGTCGTGTCGCCTCTTTAACAAAATACGGTTGTAACTATGTGGGCGCATGCTGCGCTGCGACTGCCATGTGGCAATAGTTAGAATTTTGCTGTACCTAAGTTCTTGGGTTGTTGATACCCATCATCTGCATAACTTGGTCTACGTGACACGTGACATACGCCGATTGCTTAAAGATCTTAGTTGTTTACAACAAAAATATCCTGTTGTAAGGGGGTTCATAGGAACACTTTCGCATGATAATGTTGCCGCATTGGGATTCATGGGAATATTATCGCATGATAATGCAGCCACAAGGGGGATTCATGGGAATACTATTGCATGATAATGCCACCACAATGGGGATTCATGGGAACACTGCCGCATGATAATGTCATCCTATGGGGATCCTCGTTGTACTGACATAGGCGCTACATATTTTTTGAAGCTTAGTGACTGTTGAAACAACTGTCAGTGGCTCAAATTTTACTATCGAGCATTAAATGCTAGTACGAATAACTTTTACTGTATGACTTTTGGGCTGCATTTGTCGCTGCCTAAGGCGCATGGATTTAGTTGATTTAGTACAAGGCTTAGAATTTTCCATGTAGGTTATTGTATCCTGAGCTTCTGGAGCACATCTTGGATATCACTATCATCAATTCGAGCACGCAAATCCCTGAGAGTCTCATGAATGTCTTCTAACAGCAGAGAAGCAAATGATTGGGCCAAAGTCTGGTTGTTGATAATGGGGGGAGCGAGATCAGGTACATTTGACTTTCTATTGGTCAATAGATCCTGGCATATCGGTCCTGGAGTTCTTGGTTGAGGTTGGACCATATTTGCCTTGATCTCCAACACCGTCGGGGTCAAGGTATGCATCGAGGTGCTCATAGTGAGCTTCACCGCCTCAAGTATCTCGAGGCGTTGGCAGTCACTTGATCTTGCTCTGTGATCATCCCCTCCCATTTATACAAGCATCACATGGGGAGAGATAGAGGGGATCGTCGATGACTCAATCTCTGCCTCTGATGCCTGATGTCACGCCCAAAACTCCCGTAAGCCCAATAGTCCCCGCTGAACGTGAAATCACCACGCTGTAGCTCTCCCGCGGGACAATCGTTCTATTCGGGACGTGATGCCGTACGAGCCTGGAGTTGTGCTCGTACAAGGCGATATTGTTAAACACAAAAGTTATCATCGAAACAACCAAGTTACAGTGGAAGCCAATTGTGTACCAAGCACACATCAGAGTATACGCAGCGAAGCTCACGATAGGGTCCAAATGAGATGCCCCGAGTCAATGCCACAAAGGCGATGCCACGGAGACGATGAAATAACTCTTGCTCTTTCTCTAGCCCACAAAGGTACTTATAGTTCATACATCTTGTCCCATATATCCAAGCAGCGCCACTACGCCTGTGTACCTGAAATATTGCCCACAAACGTGGGTCAGTACACAATCGTACTGGTGAGCGGGGTAACCCACTCGTCTAAGCCGACACTAAGTAAAGTAGTGAATGCACACAGTTAAATGGTGATCTTTCTAGTTGAATCCTAGATTCGTTTTATGGCATATGAATGACATGTTAAGGAAAGCAGTAAATCAGTTTAAGCATGCTAGCATTCATTCTCAAACCAAAACGTCAAGCAGTTATATAGCCGACCCGTCTAACTCAATGTCATCGCTTGCACGATAACATACCGAACAATTAGTCTCGCCTCAATATCCATTCTAAACCAAAGTTTATATATCCCACTCTCGAGTGCACACTCTTGCCGAGGCAAGGTGGCCGCGCCTACACGATGCACAAACCAACCAAAGTAAAGCAAGCCAACATCTATTCTTATATGAAGTCACAGGCCAAAGGCCATAAAGGACGTTGATCGGACAGATCAATGCGGTTCTATTCGAAACAGCGCTAAGTAGCTAACCCACCAGAATCACATCCAACCGCTGGTACCGCGTCCAAAATGCGATACCCAAATTGTCTCCTCCATGGCCGAACGGTCCCGGTGCCCCGGAGCACCCGTTCGAGGAAACCAAACCCTGTGCCACCCAGGTTGTCCGTGACTATGCAGACACGTAGGTATGACGAGAGGATCGAAACATTCTCGCCCCACCAAGCGATCCTAGACTCGTTCCATCGATATCCAACCGAAATATCCATAATAATTCTTCCAACATGTCCTTCCAAAGAACCCAAATCTCGACCTCAAAACATAGCCCGAGGCATCAAAATATCAAGTGTTTCATAGGCACGAAGCCTCTTCTCAACACAATCCAAATTGGTGCAACACCTATGCTCAAAGGCAACCCATGGCACAATGCCGTTTCAGTGGCACAATGTCACATTCGTGGCACGATGCCCCATCAAGCGACACAACGCCCTCGCCGACACAGTTGTTCGGTTTCGAACCACAACTGCCTGCTTTGCAAGACAAAGCATCCTTGTGATACACGCGCACTGATGCACGTTCGCTCGCCCGAATTTCCGATATTCTCGATATTCCTATTGCCTCAATTGTATCATTCCAACTTGTATATTTCCAACCGTCCAAGCATAATCCCAAGTAATCCAACCGATCGCCTCAAATGAATAATCCAGCTATCGTATCCAACTATCCAACGCGTAAACCATTCAAGCCACAATCCTACCAAGCCAACGACGCACACTCTATGCATGCCTCAGTGTAGTGCTTCCCGATGTTTCAGCCTAAGTGTTCAAGCCATTACATGTTTTCCATATTATTAGGCATGAAGGAGTAGAGGAGAAGGGAAAGTGCCCACTCATATTGTTTGAATCCGTTAGGCATCCTGTCCTGCCGATACGGCCAATCCCTTGAACCCGTGGTCCGATGCAAGCGCGATCTACTCAACTGGTATGACCGTGCGAGCAGGCCGTGCTCTCCAAATCATTCGACCGATCGGATTAAGGAAGATGGCATTATCATTTCCATCCAGCTATTCAGTACTGTTCTGAACGAACACCTGATTTCCATCGAACCCGCTAGCCATCTGCACATTGAAACCAACTCGATTAATCCATCTTTCCAAAATCCGACATTTTAAATGTAACCAGCATTTGATTCATTAAATCTGACTCTGACTCAGCCTAACGCTCCGAGCGGTTGTGGGTCATTACATAATATACCACTTAGAATCAGGTTCGTCCACGAACTGTGCTGGTACTCATTCCTATCACATGCCATAATCCAATTCCATGGATCTGCTCTAAGAAACTCATATATTCACGATTTTTGACTCCGTATCTCGTTCTGCTGAACGCTCGAATCAATTTCATGAATTCCCACATCCTCCTTGCAGCTCAATACGAATTCTTCGTATCGCTTAGTTTTGGATCGTACATATATTTAAGGCGTCCCTAAAATACATGCATTTTAGCCGAGCTTTTTGATAGCAAATTTGAACAAGTTACAAGGGTATCTTTATGTTCGAGGCATCCATTTGCTTTGCTCCCAATTGAACCAAATCACGATTTCCATTCCAACATATTCGCTCGAGCACTATCCTCAATTATGCAGATTTTCCACCGACTCAATGAGTTCGCGTTCCAGTTCAATCCATCCCACTATTTCTGAAATCAGTACTAGCAATATCTCGAAATATATCTCATGCACCAAACGATCATCTCAACTGATCTACCCCAGCTATGCGACTTACCCAAATATCAACTTTGCTTAGATCAGTTCAGTCTAACACATTTCTTACCATCTCAAAATCTCACAGGGTGAACATCTATATTGAGGTTCGTGTGATCCACGAAGATCTCGCCGCCACGCCAAAGGGATTGTGTCGCCACGATTTCAACGTGGACATACTCGCCACAATTCTTAGGTTGCGCATGGAATAGTTCTTCGCGCTGCTTCCACTACCTCGAAGCATAGAATATCACCTTTGCCTTCCGAACGAGCACGTTTCCCAGAAAAAGTTCTGAGACATCTTGTAAATCTGAGGCACATCTGTCCCTTCCAGTATTCGCAAAGATTTAATTTGAACGAGCCTCCACAGTCGTCCATTCATATAAATGCTATTCCCTTCCAGAGCACGATGAGTCAGAGGCGATGCCATCTACAAAAATCTGTGACTCTGAATCTCATCAGTTGACTAGGCTACTTCCACCATCGCTTCGATCTTCCGGCTGCATCTTCAGCTGAAGACTATCCCAAGGATCTCGCAAATCCAACACTCAGTCAATAAGCCAAAAATTATTGCTCACATCTGCCCTTGACGCATTCCCAAATACGTCGCCTCAAGGGTCGTTCTATGGGTCTACCATATTCATATCCGATTCGACGGGCAATGTCGCTTAGGGTCAGCTGTCCCGAAGCTACGCTCGATAATTGTAATCATCACGATGGACAGTTACTATAAACCATGCTATATCTCATCTGCAAATCCGAATCAAAATTCCAACCATCCCATCCGAGCGAACTCCCGAATCCGAGCTATGTGCTCGTTGAAACCATCTACCATCAATCCGTCGTTCTGTCCTTAATTCATCAAATTTCCGAATTGCATGTTCGATTCTCGCACTACAAATTGCAATGATTCTCAAAACCCAAGACTTGCTCCAATTCTTATCCATTTGCTGCGTTCCACAATGCACGTCCAATTTACTCGAGCAGCACAGTGATTTGTTCCAATGTTGCTCCCACATTTAGCTATCTTTAAAAGCCTGTCCGCCAAAATCTTTGCCTTCCGTTGTTGCCACAATCCGTCCACGTCTTCCGGAGAATCCGTCTACCATTGTTGCACCATTTTTCCTAAATTCCATTTTCGCTAAACCTGAGTCAACTTCTCGAGCAACAATATCCAAAATCTTTCAAGTTTGTGTGAATCTATCTCATTGTGCCTCTAGACCGATATCGTGTTTCTTTGCTCAACCAACAGTTCAAATATGTTGCCCAAAATCGTAGTTCGTGCTCGCTATCCTTCCGATAATCCCATCGCTTTGCTCAAGCGTAGCCCAAATGTTCGTTCCGATTCCGTCCATTTCTTAAGCCCAACGATGCTTTCATTTGTACGATTCCGTTCTTGAGTTCTCAAGTCTAATGTATCAAAGGATACCCGAGTCAAATTCCATTGCACCATATACCACTTGGAAATATAGTTGCCCTCGTGCAAAATCTGCGTCAACCAGCGTCTATCCCAAATCGACTATTCCGAGGTGATTCTGTCGAATCATAACTCAATAATCGCTTGCTCTATTTTCATTCCTTCCAACTCAGTCGATTTGCACCAACCGACTTGTATTCGTTATCCGTGTTCGTTCAGGCAATTCCCATAGATGTCCAACCAAAATATTTCCGATGCCTTGCTTAACACATTTGATCCCATATACCACTTTGAATCAATTCACTACTCACATTACGTTTCCTTACACGAATCCAAAAATCCGTTCGAACCATCCCTTAGGTGTGATCATGCCATTCCCCATCTTAAGTCTGACATAAAAACTTAGCCAATTCTTTAACCATCAATCTCGTTAGGCAACTCGTGCTATGTTCCATTCTCACTGCTCCCTGCTATTCTCAAACCGCCTGATACTTTCGCAACACAAGCAATCGTGCAACGATTGTATTCCAAGTAGTCCAACCCAATTCCCAATGGTTCCACACATTTATTGTACGAGCAACTCATGCCAACTTATCTGATATTTCTCAAGCCAACTCAAATCTGCCCAACCGATGCGCCACAGTCGAAATTCTAACTTCTATCCAACACAATCGCTTGACGAGCAACTCGTGCAAGGATCCATTCTCATTGAATGTTTCTACTCAAAGCATGTCGCATAACCAAATCTCGTTAGCCAGCCAACTGATCCATTGAGGCAATCAGAAACTCCAGAACGATAAGCCAAGCCAACCCAACGAAAGCCCATACTTGTTGCACAAATGCAATAACGCCAACCAACTTGCTGCACGAATGCAACAACGCCTAACGAGACTAAGCGATCCTACGAAAACCAACCAAGGCAACCCAATCAAAAAATAAAATGCAGCCAAAACCAGCAATAAATAGACTTATTGTATGAAACATCCGATGCGGCACCGAGTAGAGTCAAGAGCTAAACGACACACGAAAGCGATTTTTTTGAGTTTGTGATGAAGCGAAGGACCAAGTCCGAAGAAATGAACCTGGCTCTGATACCAATCAGTCACGCCCCAAACTCCCGCAAGCCCAATAGTCCCCGCTGAACGTGAAATCACTACGCTGCAGCTCTCCCGCGGGACAATTGTTCTATTCGGGACGTGATGCCGTACGAGCCTGGAGTTGCGCTCGTACAAGGCGATGTTGTTAAACACGAAAGTTATCATCGAAACAACTAAGTTACAGCGGAAGCCAATTGTGTACCAAGCACACATCAGAGTATACGCAGCGAAGCTCACGATAGGGTCCAAATGAGATACCCCGAGTCAATGCCACAAAGGCGATGCCACGGAGACGATGAAATAACTCTTGCTCTTTCTCTAGCCCACAAAGGTACTTACAGTTCATACATCTTATCCCGTATATTCAAGCAGTGCCACTACGCCTGTGTACCTGAAATATTGCCCACAAACGTGGGTCAGTACATAACCGTATTAGTGAGCGGGGTAACCCACTCGTCTAAGCCGACACTAAGTAAAGTAGTAAATGCACACAGTTAAATGGTGATCTTTCTAGTTGAATCCTAGATTCGTTTCATGGCATATGAATGACATGTTAAGGAAAGCAGTAAATCAGTTTAAGCATGCTAGCATTCAATCTCAAACCAAAACGTCAAGCAGTTATATAGCCGACCCGTCTAACTCAATATCATCGCTTGCACGATAATATACCGAACCATCAGTCTCGCCTCAATATCCATTCTCAACCAAAGTTTATATATCCCACTCTCGAGTGCACACTCTTGCCGAGGCAAGGTGGCCGCGCCTACACGATGCACAAACCAACCAAAGTAAAGCAAGCCAACATCTATTCTTATATGAAGTCACTGGCCAAAGGCCATAAAGGACGTTGATCGGACAGATCAATGCGGTTCTATTCGAAACAGCGCTAAGTAGCTAACCCACCTGAATCGTATCCAACCGCTGGTACCGTGCCCAAAACGTAATACCCAAATTGTCTCCTCCATGGCCGAACGGTCCCGGTGCCCCGGAGCACCCGTTCGAGGAAACCAAACCCTGTGCCACCCAGGTTGTCCGTGACTATGCAGACACGTAGGTATGACGAGAGGATCGAAACATTCTTGCCCCACCAAGCGATCCTAGACTCGTTCCATCGATATCCAACCGAAATATCCATAACAATTTTTCCAACATATCCTTCCAAAGAACCCAAATCTCGACCTCAAAACATAGCCCGAGGCATCAAAATATTAAGTGTTTCATAGGCACGAAGCCTCTTCTCAACACAATCCAAATTGGTGCAACACCTATGCTCAAAGGCAACCCATGGCACAATGCCATTTCAGTGGCACAATGTCACATTCGTGGCATGATGCCCCATCAAGCGACACAACGCCCTCGTCGACACAGTTGTTCGGTTTCGAACCACAACTGCCTGCTTTGCAAGACAAAGCATCCATGTGATACACGCGCACGGATGCACGTTCGCTCGCCCGAATTCCCGATATTCTCGATATTCCCATTGCCTCAATTGTATCATTCCAACTTGTATATTTCCAACCGTCCAAGCATAATCCCAAGTAATCCAACCGATCGCCTCAAATGAATAATCCAGCTATCGTATCCAACTATCCAACGCGTAAACCATTCAAGCCACAATCCTACCAAGCCAACGACGCACACTCTATGCACGCCTCAGTGTAGTGCTTCCCGATGTTTCAGCCCAAGTGTTCAAGCCATTACATATTTTCCATATTATTAGGCATGAAGGAGTAGAGGAGAAGGGAAAGAGCCCACTCACATTGTTTGAATCCGTTAGGCATCCTGTCCTGCCGATACGGCCAATCCCTTGAACCCGTGATCCGATGCAAGCGCGATCTACTCAACTGGTATGACCGTGCGAGCAGGCCGTGCTCTCCAAATCATCCGACCGATTGGATTAAGGAAGACGGCATTATCGTTTTCATCCAGCTATTCAGTACTGTTCTGAACGAACACCTGATTTCCATCGAACCCGCTAGCCATCTGCACATTAAAACCAACTCGATTAATCCTTCTTCCCGAAATCCAACATTTCAAATGTAACCAGCATTTGATTCATTAAATCCGACTCCGACTCAGCGTAACACTCTGAGCGGTTGTGGAGCGTTACACCTGAGTCTAGCTGTCCTCAGGAAAGACGGGAATTATTGTGTCGTCTTCAAAATTTGGGGCATTACTACCCCCAACTCTGGTTGCAGTACTGACCTGGCGGGCATGACTACCCACAGGTAGCTTGTTATCCATTACCTAGGATTCACTGTCCTTACAGAACGATGGGTTGGTGTAGAACACCGAAGGATTATTACCCCTAATTCTTATTCTTGAGCGGGTGCCCTAGAATACCCCCTCTGTGGGCACTACCATCTTAGTGCCCCGTTGTCCATTCCTCGACCCACAAGCCGAGACCAACGGGTTGGACAAGTTATTATTTGAGATCTTCTTCATGTAAGAAGACCTCCATGTTGAGTAGTATAAGGCAAAAGGCATTTCCTTTTCCTTCTCGTGTTGTTGTCTCCCGAGACGCTAACGTGTTGGTGCAGTTGATTACAGTCGCTGGAATGCCGAATGTCTATTTGGAAGAGTTGTTGCTTTGGCGCAGCAACAGTTGATAGTATTGCTAGCAAAAGTATGCCCCAGAGAGGATACTTTATATGCAGCGGTTTCTTTCTCTCATCTGGTGCTTATGACAAATCATGTAGTGTAGATCAGACGAGGGAAACTTCACTTTTACACCCACTCCGTGGGCGTGGCCAAACCTTGTGCATGAGTGTAAAAGTTAAATATTTGCTCCCTGACATGGTTATTATGCAAAAACTGCACCAAAATCGTTTGTGGAATACTTAGTGTGAGACATACCCACTTCATGCGCGGAGCCAAGCTGGGCGCTTGGGCTTGTCAACACAATTTTTACTCCACAACTTGGTTCTTTCGCATCAACTGAGACCAAGCGATCTCGGGAAGACTTTGAGGGTTGGCCCACTTTCGACATATAACTGCATGGGTCAGCCCGATATAGTTTTTAATCAGCAGTGGGTATAGCGGTCAATTGCACATGCTTTTGGTGGACTGCTGGTGCAGCCCCCCGAGCGAGCATGGCTTGGGCCGCTTTGGACTTCTTCGAACTAGCGCTCACTAGCGCATAGTACAAAGAATCCATATTTTCTCTATTCTCCTGTGGTTGGGTCATGGGGTCAACGCCATAGGAGATCCTGTTAAAGAAAGATTCTCACCCTTTGGCTTTGCTGCCAAGAGAGGGCTTCGTGCGCCTAGAGTTTGATGCAACACATTTCCTGTTCGGCTCCTGCTGTGGGCACATCTCCTAAGAGTCAGTATTGTTCTTCTCAAAAGTGGGGGCAGAGACAGGATGCGCGTCAACGCCTACACACCCTCAGTAGTGGAGTTTGGCAGCGCATCACTCACAGTCTTTGGATGAGGCACACTGGCCTTTGTAGAAGCATATAAAATATGTCTCCAAACAATAGTAGATTCAAAATAACCTCAACCTACCACAAAATTTACCCTAGTCTAACCCAAGATTGGAAGGAGACCCACTGTTGAGCCTCGATAAGCTTATAAAATGTCACATCTACTACCTATCCCAACTCGGCTCTTGAAGGCCCACTTTCGGTCCCTGATTTGCATTTAACTATCCCAAATGTCACAGAATCCACACTTGACTTCAAGCCAAGTAATACTTTGGCGCATAGCCGTTAAGGAACTCCTGTCCTGAAAGATTGCAATTTCAATTATTATTAGATAGATGCCTCAGACAGAACTTGGAATTGGAATCGAATCTAAGAGGAAAAACAAATAATAAGGCTAGCTTAGCTGGTACTTATGAAATGAAAGTCGGAGCAAATGGGCTTTTTCTGAGTTTTAGGGGCGGGGACTTTTCCTTATCTTTTCTCCGAAAATAGTTCACTCTTAGTGCTCCGACAAAAGTATTTTTTGACGTGTGCATGAGTTTCTTCGAACTATTTGTATGGTACTTTCCTCTTCTTCTTCATTCGCTATTTCCGATATTTGTTTCCTAGATCAAGAGCAAGCATTTTCTCTAGTTGGGACCTCATTTCGCTCGCCTTTCTTTATTCCACGAAAGTGAATGCAAGTCTTCCACTTCCCCATACTCAGACAACAAGAATGATCTTATTCCAAGCAAGAGTCCATGGAAGGAGGGTAGCCAATCCACACAAAGTCCAACATCCCCATATCTGACCAAGAAAGAATCTCACAGGGCGGTAACCAAACCCAGTTGGGGAACTCTAATCCCACTAGTATCGGCCACTCAGTTAGTGAAAGAGGTTGCAAAAAAAGTCGAATCCTAGGATTCTCAAGCCGATAAGGCTATCCAGTAAGACAGTAGTTATTTTACCACCAGCATTAGGGTTTTCAGTAGCAATAGTAGCTAAAAGATGGTTCAGACAGTGTGCTCCAGGCTCTCCTAGTCCTCCCACTGGTCACCTTCTTTTACTAACTTTGCCATTGTTTAAGTCATAATGAGTCCCCGAGAGCTCGTGCTTTGAAAAATTCAATCAAGTGGAGGTACTAAGGAAGAATGATGCACCCTTTTACAAAACAAATTTACAAGAAAAGTGGCGCACTCTATCAACGCTTTAGAGTATGATGCACTTTCTTTAAAATAGAACGAAGGCGCACTTTATTCTAGCTTTACAAAGAAAGGCACACAATTCGTATATTTCTTCTCCCATATTTAATGAAATGAATTTATAGACTGAAACAGCAGCCAAGAATATCAGAGTCATTATTATAGAATATTTTCAATACGCAGACCCAGGTTGTTATTTAGTGGATTGTCTGGCCAAACTCTCACAGAGTGCACTGTTGTGCAAACAAATATAAAGTGCGTCATTGTGACAAACTCTTACAGAGTGCGCCATTGTGCGAAACTCTTATAGAGTGCTCCAGTACAGCCACTATTTCTAAATATTATCAGAGTCGTCGTTGCAGTTGCAGCCACTATATTCAAATTTCCTTAAAGTGTGACAGTATGGCCGTTGTCTTCAAACTTTATCGAAGTGCGCAAAAGACGTTGATCTTCTTCAATTATGTGCCAAACGTCTTAACTGACAGTGAATGATTATCATTACATGTCTTTTATGCCTTATTTCTTGTGAGACATGTACAAATAACTGTCCCAACGACCTATGCTTTTTCTCGTATAGGAAATCTATATGTCAAGCAGGAAGCATGTTGTGCAACCACTCAACAGAACATGGATTATAAAACTCTCAAAAGTGTGCGTACAATAGAAAATATTGTATAAGTTGCCCAAAGTGCACACACACTTCTATAACCGCTCCTAAAGGTTATAAATAACTGATCAGTTCTTAATCCTAGGGGAAGGGACGGAGAAGCGGACAGAGAGAGGAAGAAAGAAGTTTTTTAGTGCCTGTGTTGCCCGAGTTTTCTTGCCTTCAAGTTCTCAAGTGTTCGTGTGTGCATCTCTTCTTTAGTGTTAAGTAATCCAAGGAGTAAAGTGATTAACTACAGATCATATCTCTACAGCTATACTTCCCCATAATTATTCTACTTTAGATTCTTGTATATTATTTATTATACTCTTCTTTCTTTAATAAGTTGTAATATAAAGGTTTGTATAACTTTTTGTTCATGGCAAACAAAATGTCAACTCTGCTGGGGAAAACCTTCTACTCCAACGAGAAGTTGATAGTTCAACATGACACCATGTTGGTTGGTTCAACACAAAAGACTTTGGTCATAAAATTCGACCAAAAAGCTTACAAAGAGATGCTCGTTGGGGGTAGTGCTAACCCCTCAATTGTAGTCAAGTCCAAGAAGGTTTGCAAGACGTGGCTGTCCAAACCCCACTTTTACCACCTTGAAGTAGCTTCTAACAAAGGGTATAGGGTGCTGACTGCCACTAACGAGGATTCCCTCGCAGTTTCTCTATCCCTAGTCTGTGACTTGGTGAATATTAATTCCTCATCCCCAGTTTGTAACTTGGTGGATACTCCCCTTAGCCACGCTAGTGTGCTAACTAGGAGTAACACATTATGACATACTAGCAACAATAAGCAGGGGGTGAACTAATCTTTCCTTGGCAAAGGAACTCATTACGATTCTAAGTGGATTTTTGATCCTCGTGTTGTCCGATCTGCACAAACCCAATGCACTACGCATAGCAGATTCATCAGAGACTGCTACTCAGGGTGTTGGCGCACTTTCTGTCCCATCCGAATCACTTGGCAAGAATGTTGTTGAACAACTGCGTCGTCCAAAGAAAGACTTCCTGTCGCAACTCAAAATTAGGCGCACAACGAAAGGAAAGTTATGCGCCACTTCTTCTAAAGTTCAACATTGTGCGCCTAAAGCACAAGATTTACAGGCAGCATTGTGCGTACAGACAGACAAGACATATACCCTTGCAGAAGGTGCCATTCAAGCCAGTGCTTCACTCTATATGCTGGGTACCAAACATGTGTATGCAAAATTCAATGTACAAAATGTAAAAAGGTAGAGTCTTCCTTCTTCTTCTTCTTCTTCTTCTTCTTCTTCTTCTTCTCTTCCTTCTCTTGACTTACGCGAGATTATTGTGCAAAATTGTAAGGAGAAGGGACCATATGTGCCTCCAAAAGTGCTTCCAAATGAGCACCCCTGTGGGTTCATCAAGTTGTAATCAACTATTTTTACACCAAAATGGTTGAACTTTTATCTAAATGGTCTGTGTTTGCCCGTTTGAGTTACACCCTGCCTACTAGACAGTATTCTAGGGAGCAAGTCGATAAACAAAAAGATAAGGAATTACTTCTGGCTCCAGTTTACATAGCTTTGAGACTCCCCCGTAGAGGAAAAGGTTCAAGAACGTCTAGTCAAAGAGGGTTCGATCAGCTAGTCGAATCATTTAAAGGAGTATATCAAAATACCCTTTCTCGAAGAAGGTAATTCTCTCTCACAAAGAGTGGTCACTCTTCAAAATCTTAAGCTGACTTTTCTTGTGGTAGCAATCCTCCTGAATCAAAAATCGACAGTGTAGACTCCAATTATACATTAACATCCACTAATTCTTCTATTGTCTATTGAGAAGTGGGTGCATATGCTATCAGTGATGAACAAGATGCTTCTCCATATGGAAGCACTGGATAGCGTCTCAATTTACTAGAAATTGCACTCAAGGATATGCATTCAATGATGCAAAGCATACATCAAGTAATGATGGCTCAGGATACTATCACATATGCACCTGTACAAGTTGTAACATCCATTTCGATATAGTCGTCCACGGGGATAGTGCCACTAATGGGTAATACAAATCCAGATTCTAGTCCTAATCAAGATTCAGTACCAACAACTCTCAACCCTCTTAATATTGGGGGTAGTCCTATGCTGGTAGTTGTTCAAGTTCAAGCCACATACCTTCAGTCAACTGTACCACATTAGCTTGATGAGAAACAATATGCTATCAAGGAGTTGCGTGCCCAGTTCAATACTATAACTAATTGGAACAAACTCCATAACCTTGGGATCAGACAATATTTCCCTCCTGAGTGGTGTAAGGGTACCTACCCACCCAAATTCAAGAACCTAACCATAACTCCCTTTGATGGAAGGACGTCACCTAGTCGACATATGAACTTTTTTAAGATAATTATGGGACATTTACTGCAGGATGACGCCCTCCTAACTAAACTGTTTGTCAGATCTTTGTCCGTCATAGCTTATGACTGGTTCTGCAATCTTCCTGATAATTGTATTTCATTATTTGAAGATTTATGGAGTCTTTTCCTTGCACGATTTCATGTGGGAGGCATGGATATGACAATGTCAAGCCCCATTGACACCAAGCAAATAGAGAAAGAGTCTGCTCGCGAATTCATTGAGCACTTTAGGCAAACAGCTCTGAAGATGCCGCATGGCATTCCCGAGATCCAATTAATGGATATGTGAAAAAATTTCTTGCATGGATTAAAATTCTGGATGGACACGGCCTAATTTAAAGATTGGAATGCATTCACTATAAACGCAAACTTTGCTAAGCAGAATACGAAGGATGTCAACTTTGATTTAACAAAGTTCGAAGCCTTGGAGGGTAAAGGAAAACTCCCTTTTAGCCTCAACAGTAAAAATAATAACAATCGCAATAGAAAAGGAAAGGAGGCCCTTGCCGTTAACTTGTCCAAATAATCAAACTCTTTGCCAAAACAAAGATCTTCAGAATCTTTGAAGTAGAAAGAGGAGTACTCCTTCGATGAAACTAATATAATCAGCATGTTCGATTGCTTGATAAAGGGCAATAAGTTGCAGCTACCTGACATAAAGACACCAGATGAAGCTGGTAAAGTTGATGATCCCAAGTACTTTCTATACCACCGATATGTGCACCACCCCACGAAGGCTTGTTATGTGTTGAAGAGAAAAATCCAGTAGTTGATTGATTTTCAAGCTATCACATTGCACAACGATGATAAGAGGGTTACTGCTAATTTAGTATCTCATCAATTTAGGGATTTTTTATCTCAAGAAGTATCGCATGGTGTTGAACCAATATCGAAAGCAATAATGGAGATTGTTAATATCCTACCAACCCATGATCAAACTGAAGGGTTAGTGTCTATTAAAACTCAGCAGGGTAAAATTATGTGGATTCATCATGATTGTTTGGAAGACTTAGAGCAAGAAACTGCATCTTCAAGTTCTAAATCCAAGAAAAAAGATCACAAGGGTCGATCATGCAATATGATCTCTCTTGAACATAATTTAGATCGAGACCAGTCTGGTGATGATACCTCTCTTGAACCTAGACTTCAAGGTCTGAACTTTTCTCCAAGGGCTTCAATAGACAAGCCTTGCATAACCCACCAACAGTTTTGTTGGTTATGAAGCATTTCCCTGTACAGAGCGCACTACATCTTCAACACAAGTTAGAGCTCAAATGGTACATCTGCTACACTTGAGTTTGTCCATCTCTCATCAACAGCAGCACATGACGATGAGAAACCTCAATTTTATCACAACAGTCAACAATCTATCCGTCTTATGCAAAAGATGGGATTTGATATTCCGAAAGTTGAAAGACTGAACTTTGGCAAAGGACATCGTGTTCCATTTCAACCTCAAAGTAGTCCTGGCAATTCTCATTTTGGATTGGGGCATGAAGAAGACAACACACATGGACGCTCCAAAAAATAAAAGAAGCCGCATACCAGGAGGAAGGATAAATCATGTCATATGGTTCTTCTTTCTCTAGTACTTGAGGAAGTCATGACCGGCACTAGGTCCGAAAAAGAATATCTTAAGAACTATGAGCAGGCTTAAGAAGATGCTCATTTAACCTCTCGTACTCCTCCTAATGATTCAGCAACTGTTGAACCTGGTCATTCACAACCCACAATAGCAGATAAAAGGAAAGAAAAGGAGGTATAATTTGATAAAATTCTAAAGAAGAATCTGCCACAGGAACTCAACAAGCCATATAATTTTGACATATAAGCACAACTTGTTAATACACTAGCTCAACTTTTCAATTTTTGAATTCCTCCATCTTTCGAAGGAAACCTGGGATGCCTTGAGTGAAGTACTTACACAAGCTGAATCGTATTTGACACAGCTCAAGAATTCAACTGGAGATCCAGTCGAGTGCCCCCACTGTCATAGTGTGATAAAGAAGATCCCTAATATTACCTTCACACAAGATGATATGTTGCTGAAAGACAACCAGCATTACCGACCATTATATTATACTGGTTATGTTAGTTCTATCAAAGTTAGCCGAATTCATATTGACCCTGGTTCATCGCTCAATATTATCTTAAGGAGCTTGATGTAACCTTTGAAGATCCCAATGCATAACTTGTCAACTACCAAATTGGTTTTCTTCGGCTTATTGGAACAACCATGGATACATAAAAATAAGATTGTGCCTTCCACTATGCACCAATGCCTCAAATATGTGGACAACCAATGAGAGGTCAAAATAGAGTTTGTTGATATTAACCCATTTAAAGGTGTTGAAGCGTATTATGTCGACTCCGCACTGTATACACTGGAGCAAACAAAAGATGAAACCAATAAAGCTGATGATGAAAATAAGGTACCCCTAGTGAAGAACCTCTCATAATCTTTGTCAAAAGGTGAATTACTCATACGAGTTCTTCGGAGTCTCTTTTTATTAATCTCTGCAAGCCACCATATGAAAAGAAAGCCAAAGAACCATTGGTAATAGATCTCTCCAAGCAGAAGGAACCACCACTTGTTATTGACCTTGGTCGTAACAAACAGCTAGTGTCGGCAAATCATCCCTTGATTGTTAATCTCACTAAGCCTCATGTTAAGTCCGAATCCTTTATTAACTTTGTAAATAAGGAAGAGATTATATTTTATGAATAAATATGATGTTTCTTTGAATGACGTTGATATGGATACTCTTGATAAAGAATTCTTAGAGGTCATATATTCTTATGAACCTCTGTCTATACCGGTTATATCACCATTTCAAAGGAGAGTACGTCATATTCGTCATGTGATGATACTTGTTTTGTGGTTCCTATAAGGCAAAACGAAGAACGTCATATAATCTTCGACAAAGCCAGGAATAGAAGAGTTACATTTAATTATGAACCAGAAGATGACAATGGGAAAGTATAATTTTACTGCTACAGTCGACCGACTAAGAATATTATCAAATGATGAGCTATAAGTTTAAGTCTAAAAAAGGCCTTAACTATAGAAATGGTCGTCGAACTCCCCTACGTTAATTTTCTCCTAATGGCAAACCTGAAACTATTACCAGAAAACTCATCGTGGATTTGGTTATGTCACTCCTCTGACGACTCCTGAAAGTTCAGAATCAAGTGAAGAAACACCTTCCCACTCTTCAGAATCGTCATCCTGGGATTCAGATGAAAGAATAGATAAAGAATTCAAGTACGCTCTCTCAGTCAATATGGTGTCTAATGACCAAGAAGAAGAGAAAGAACCATTCGAACTTGATCTTTGGACCCAATGACTATATGCTCAGTGTGATCTTCGTTTTAAATATGGGATCCGCCTAAAGAAGGTAAGATTGTTCAAGTCGATGTGGGCAAATATTCTTCTCCGAAAACGATCTTTATCTGTAAAAGTCGGTCGAAAGAAAACAAGCAAGCCATGTTTGAACTCCTAAAGAAATATATTGATATTTTTCGCTTGGAGTTACAAGGATATGTCTGGCCTAGATCCTCAGATATCGACACATAAGCTTAATATCCTTCCTAATGCCAAACCAGTCAAGTAACAACAATGATGATTTTGTCCTTATGTAATGGACGCGATCGAAGTCGAGTTCAAAAAGCTGATAGCCTACGGTTACGTCCACGAAGAGAAACACCTTGACTGGGTAGATAATGTAGTCCCAGTCATGAAGAAGAATGGAAAGATCTGAGTCTACATAGATTACAGTGATCTAAACTCGGCTTGTCAAAAAGACGAATTCCTTCTTCCTATCATAGATGTCATGATCGAAAATACTTACAGATTTTAATGTATGCCATTCATGGATGGATTTTTAAGATACAATCAAATTAAGTTATTCCCGGATGACAAAAAATATACGTTATTCTGGACCCCATTGGGAGTATACTGCTATACATTAATGCTTTTCGGCTTGAAGAACGCAGAGGCAATGTATCAGTAGGCCATGAGCACAATCTTCCATGAATATCTAAGGAAGACAGTCGAATGCTACATCGACGATATTGCAGTCAAAAGTCATTACAAAGATGATCATCTGTAAGATATTAGGAGGGTGTTCAACCTGATGCTCCAACACCAGCTTAAAAAAATTTAACTAAGTCATTCTGGGAGTCTCAGTAACAAGTTTCTTAGATTTTGATAACCTCTAAAGGCATTCACCTTGACCCAGATAAAGTTAAATCTATCATTAAGATGCGTCCTCCTCGCAACCTCAAAGAGCTTCATGGAATGAAATGCCGATTAACTCATATCAGGAGATTCATATCAAATCTCTCTGGATGATGTCGGCTATTCACCCAGCTTATGAAGAAATGAGTAAGTTTTATATGGAATAATACATGCCAGTGAGCATTTGACAATATCAAATGGTACCTGACAAATCTGCTAGTTCTGGTAGATCCAATGGTAGGAAGACCTTTTGCTCTATGTTCGAGCAATGGACCACTCTTTAGGCGCTTTGTTACTACAAAAGAATGGTGAAGATCATGAACAAACCATTTACTATCTCAGTCGCATGATGGTAGGAGCTGAATACATATACAATCCGGTGGAAAAGGAGTACCTCGCTTTGGTATTCGCCATCCAAAAAATGTGTCACTATGTAACAGGTCAAATAATTCATGTTATATCCAGAGTGAATCCACTCCGGATACTAATGAACAAACCAAGTACCCTCAATTCTCGTCTAGCTACATAGAAAATTCTATTATCCCGTAACGACATGGTATACGTTCCGCAAAAGGCAATGATTGGCCAGGCACTGGAAGATGTCCTAGCCACTCATCTTGTACCTAAAACCTCTAAGCTATATGAGGAAATTTTCAATGAAGTATTGGAATCTAATATGGAGATGTGAGATAACACTTGGTAACTATTCTTTGATGGCTCATCAAGAATAGGACCTAAGGGTAATGTCTTTGCTGAGGTTGGAATAGTTCTTGTTTCTCCTGATAAGTTGCTCAAACATCATGCGTATTCCCTCAGAGAACCATATTCTAACAATATGGCAGAGTACAATGCTTTATTCATTAGTCTTAAGTTAGCCAAACAACTAGATATACAATATCTTAAAGCTTATGGCGACTCTAAGCTGATAGTCAATCAAGTTAGAGGCGATTACCATATTCGTCATGAAGACTTTATCCCTTATCATGAACCTAAGATTGAGTTGGCTTCAACTTTCATCGGCTTCTATATTGAGCACGTGCCTCGTCTACAGAATATTGAGGCAGATGCCCTCGTTGGTCTAGTGGCACCCTTAGCCATCCATTAAGAAGACAACATTCTGTTGTAGTGAGCAGTCAAGAATTATTCTGTGCCAAAAATATTTTACACATCGAAAGTAGCTTCGAGGTAAAGTCCATTCCTAATTATGAAGATGGGAGACTTCCTTTTATAGATTACGTAGCTTATGGAATCCTTACAGATGACCCAAAATAAGCTACTTTTATTAGAAGACGCTCGCTTCGATTTTACTATGAGGCAGTATCCAGGATGATTTATCGTCGCTCATATGACCAACTTTTACTACGGTGTCTTTCAGACCTTGAAGCGAGATGGGTGTTTCGTGAAGCTCACAATGGTGTTTGTAGAGCACACCAGCCAAGTCCTAAGCTACATGATTGGCTTAAAAGGTTAGGATACTATTTGCCTAACCTGGTAGATGATGCTATAGATTATGTTCGTAAGTGTAGAGCGTGTCAAATTCATTCTGATTTCATCCCTGTCACTACCACATTTTCTAGGAAAGGATATTTTAGTCATTTTATAATTAATTAAATATTGTGCATGTTAAATTTTTATTTATTGTATTATTTATTTAATATTAGCAAGTTAGATTTATTTTTGGACTTGTGTTAGTGGACCAACTAGTTTAGTTTAGACTCATGGACCAACATTTAATTATAGTTAGAATTGAGCCCAGTAATTAGAAGCCCAATTATTATGAGGATGATTAATTATGTTAAACTCATTAGACTAGAAGCTTCCCTCCTTAATTAATTTCTTCATGAGAGGCCCCAAGGGGTATTTTAGACTTTACATAGTAGCTTGAGGGAGGGGACAAGTGAGGCCTATATAAAGGGGATAAAAACTCTCTCTCTTCATTTTTTATTCCAAATCTAGATCTAAAAATTTTCTCAACCAAATCCCTACCAAATTTCCACCCAATTATTTCCCAAATCACCATTGGAGGCTATTAGAGCATGGATCTATAAGGAGAAAGTATGGATCTACAAAGAGGAGCAAGGATCTACAAGTTGAAGGCTAATTTCACCAATTTTGAAGGTTTCATTGAGAATCCATCTCCTAATAGGTATAATTTAGTTTTTTCCCTTAATTTAGGTTCTAAATCTGAGATTTAACCATGGAAAATCAACCCATATGCATAGACTACCCATAGGTTTTGGTTTTGTGTTCATAGGAGGCCTATTGAGAAAGTTATGGTACTTTTTGTGTCAAATTTTGGAGGAATTCCGAAATTGACATTTGTTGTGTGTGTCAATTGGTCCTATTGATCAATTTGACATGTGCTTGTGTGTTTGAGGCTAGTGTCATGTCCATAATTGGGTACGTGTAGGTCGTATCCCATCAATTTGGTGATACGTGTTGATTTGGTGGTTTTTCCTTCGACACGGGACTTTGAGCATGTCATATTTTGACACGGACACGTAGATTTATATTTGACTCTTCGTATTGTTCATAAATAATATATATGACTTATTTGTGTCCTTCGGGGTATGTTTGGATGTGTGGTGGACTCGTGTCGCATGCGTATCCTAAATCTAGTGGGATACGGGGTGATACGGTCCATATATGTGCAATTTAATTGTAGATCTAATTCTTTTGTATTCTTATTTCATGGAGAAGTATAATTATATATATATATGTATATATATATAATATTGTGTATATATATTTATGTAATATTGTGTCTTAGATCTATGTACCTATGCATATACTATATGTGTATATTTATTATGTAGCTATTTTTCTACATGTAGATATATATTTATAAGTGGTAGTATGTATATATAATATAGTAGATATATTTATATGTGGTTATATATATAGTTATATTATATATTGTTATGTATTTATATAGTGTATAATTTTATATACGTATACATATATGTATAGTTATATATACATACTAATATGTATGTGTGTGTATGTTACTATGTGGTATTTTATATAATTTACTATGTATAAGTGTGTGTATAGTTATATATATAGTTTTATATATATATATATATATTGTATAAATATATATTGTGGATTATATATATGTATTTAAATATATATTGTATAAATATATGTTATGGGTTATATATATGTATTTAAATATATATTATATAAATATATATATTATGGATTATATGTATTTAAATATATATTGTATAAATATATATTATGGGTTATATATATGTATTTAAGTATATATATGGTAATTAATATATATATAAATATGTTCCTAATTGCTATTTGTATTATACTATATATGTATATATTTAGTTGTAGCACATAATATTATTGAGTAAGTTAGTATATTTTAGTTATCAATGGTTATGAGTATTTTTTATATATTATATATTTTTAGGTATGTATGTACGTATATATGTATTAATAGTTAGTGTATAGTTGGTAGTTAGTATTTATTCTATTAGTACATAATAGAGTTATATTGGATTGATATATGTAATTATTGTTGGGTAGTTAGTACATATATGAAGTTTTGGCAATTACCTTGAGATACCAAGGTAAGTATCAAGATATACCAAGGTATGAGTAATAGGTATTGGCATAGTAATATGATAGTTGTAAACTAATTATGGGTTGGTATTAAGGTGACTAAAATAAGGTATATAGTATGGTATAAATACTAAATACATGGTAATTTATAGTTATAGTTGGATAGTTAATATATATATACTAGAGTGACATTACCTTGAGATACCAAGGTAAATGCCAAGGTATTAAGGATATCCAAGGTATTGGGTTTGGGTATCAAGATAGAGGTTTACTATTGCGATACCAAGTTGGTTCAAAACCATGATATCTTTTAGCATTTGTAATTATGATTTATATATTTAATATTGCTTTATTATAGATATGTGATATTTACCTATTGTTTGCGTATCATGCGATACGGTATCTTAGTATCCCAAGATGTAGCTTGTATGGCCTAGATTCATAGTTTGTGAGCCCAATATCTTTAAGTTAGACTCATGCAACCTAGAAATGGGTAGTTGACCATAGTTGACTTAGAGTTGACCTAGTTTGACTTTTGACTTAGAATTGACTTGTTGACCTAGAAGTTGACTAGTTTAACTTCTTTTCTTTTCAGAACTTTATATTAATGCAATATTCCATATATAGGTCTGTGTGACACCAGTTCGGACAGTTTGATATTCATTGCTCTGGACCATAGGAAAGTACATTTCTCTGATTGTTTTCAATTCATAATATTGTATATATGCATGTTCTAGAATTGTATACATTGATTCCGACACAATAATTTCACGGACTGGTGCTATATGGATCCCGTCATGAGATGTTATCCCCTACCGTGTTCAGCGGGTACTCATGTACATTGTATCTTATCGTGTATACTGGATAATGATGTTACTTCGTGTTCACACACTGCTCGTGTTCAGTGTGCTTATTCGTGTACACCTACCGCTCGTGTTCGGTGGTTATGATATTCGTGTACACCCACTGCTAATGACAGTGATTATATTTTCGTGTTCGTAGCGTGTCATGATTGGATCCATCGATATTAGTTGGGGGTGGGAGAGTAGGAGTTGATTATGTGATTAAAGCCATTGTTACAAATCGTATACATTCTGATTACATACTTCACTTGTAATCCGTCTTACCTGATCATGTTCACCCAACCCGATCACATAATGAACTCGTATTCTAAGGCACATTAGATAGTTTAGATTGCAGTTTACTTCATCATATTGTGATATTCATATTGTTGATCTATATATTCTCGTACATTACCTGTATATATCTTGTTCATCATTCATATGTTTAGTGATCTTGTATTTCATTTCTATCTCTGTTTATATGCTCGATTATGTTATTGGAACTGCTTTCAGAGGTATGTACTTCGTTCCATTCCTGACTGGAAAATATTTTTCAGAGGATCCGAGAGATTAGTGTCCGACATACTTTGGACTTTGACTTATAGATGGTGCAGACTTGGATCCACTAGTTCTGGAGTGATTGCCGGGAGGTTTATTCGGATCATTAGTTTTCATAGTTAGTCTCTTTAGCATTTTGGTACCGGATTTATTTTCGGCATAGAGTATGAGATTGGATATTATTTCTATTATTGTTTATATATATTGAATGGATAGTTATGTTAGACTTCCCTGATATCTTCTCGTGCTTTAGAATATGATTGAGTTTTGTGTTGAGATTTTATTGGCAGACTTCATATTATTGTGAGATTTTAGATAGTATAGTAGACCAAGACAGCGTTCTACCGTCGATTCTACGGCGTAGGCTGGGCGTTATTTCCGACTTGCATCCCTACATCAGGTGCGGGTCGTGACAATCCCCCAGCCGTCAGGGTTCTTACACCAAACGACTTCATCCTAGCCTTTCGAATCATGGGAGATAGGCATTATTGCCCCTATTAGCCCTCCTTCATCTAGAGGTCATCGGTTTATTTTAGCAATAACCAATTATTTTTCCAAATGGACTGAAGTAGCACTACTAATCGAAGTTAAGACATCCAATGTGATTAACTTCATCAAAAACCATATCATCTATCATTATGGTGTTCCCTGTAGGATAATACATGACAATGGACCACAATTTTCCAGTCAAGTAATCTATCGGTTCTGCGACAAGAATCGAATCTAGAATGTGACATCCATTACGTATAATCCTGCAGCAAATGGCTTAGTTAAAGGTTCAATAAAATAATAATCAGGATCCTCAAAAAGTTTGTGTCATCTGATAAACGCAATTGGAATGAGAAGCTTGGCGAATGTTTATGGGCTTACTATACAAAAGTACGAACTCCAACTGGTTGCACGCCATTTTTTCTGATCTATGGATGTGAAGCAGTCAGTCCTTTCGCTTGAGATTCAAATTTTTCTCTCAGAATAGCCCTCCCTAATGAGGTGACAGTGAAAAATATTGATCGATTATGACTCTAAGAACTAGAAGCATTTGATGAGAAATGCTTATATGCTCAACAACGGATTGAGTTATATCAATCCCGTATCTCTAGAGCTTTTAACAGATATGTCAAAGAGAGAATATTTCAAGTTGGTGATCTCGTCCTCATAGTGCAAAGACGAATGAACCCAAATCATAAAAGCAAAGGCAAATTCTAGGCTAAGTGGGAAGGTCCTTTCGTGGTAGAAACGATTTATTCCAATGATGCTTATATGCTCGCCAAGCCTAATGAAGATTTGCTGATAATGCCCATTAATAGAAAATTCCTCAAGAGGTACTATGTCTGAGCCACTGTTGTGCTCTTTCTCCCCAGCAAAATCATGTACAACATGATATTTGTATCCCCAGCAGTCTATATATCCTGAAAGATAATTTTCCTAAAATCTTGAACTATTACCTATATTCAAGAGTCTTGAATATGATAGGGGTAATGGGCCCTCAAAATTCTCCACTAGAGTAAAATCTTCTAAATGAAAATAATCATATCCAAACACCTTTGCATTTTTTTCTTTCATAGGTATGTAACCTATCACGTCTATATTATCTCGGATAGTATTTTTACTGCCAAATTTGCTACCCGTACTTAGTATGAGTACGCCAAGAGTATCAAGTCCACCATAATTATACCACTAATGTATTCTTCCATGTTCATATTACCTCTAAGTAGAGATATTTAAATGGGGTCATATCTTGAAAATCTATAACGTCCATATTACCTCTGATAGTATTTCATCCTCAAATTTGTTATCCATAATTAGTATGAGTACGCCATGGATACCAAGTCCACCATAATTTTATTCTTAGAATTATATTCTGCCATGTTCTTATTACATCTGAGTAGATGCATTCAATGAAGACCTGACCTGAAGGCTTATCACGTCCATATTATCTCTGATAGTGTCGTTTTGTTCCAACTTATTAATCTTGATTAGTTTTAAGTGTGGAAAGAGTAATATGTTTATAGCATATGATCATTACTAAAATTAAAAAGAACTTCATTCATTGCAAAATGAAACTGGTTCACAAAAATGCCGATACAAAAGCCAATTGAAAAGATAAATTTTTTTTTACCTCATTTCGGCATGGCCGTAAGACCACTGATGATATTTCGCAGTTGAACTAATTGTTGCCCATTTTGGTGCTCGAAAACTTCCCTGGCTTCAGCTATCCGAGCCTCTGCTGCCTCATATTTGGTCATAGGGATATATATTGTCAAGATGTTGATCCAAGACTTATCCAATTTTGTGTTAGTCTTTATTGTAGGATCGAATAAGCACCTCTAGAGGGGGTGAATAGAGTGCGTGTATATATAGCAAAATAAAAATCACCCAAATAAAAATTAAAATAATTAGCTAAAAATCTAGATATAAAATGACAGTAAATAAATAGCAAGAGAGAGATCAGCAGTCGCAACCACAACGATGTAAACTAGTTTTCCTCTGAGAGGACTAGTACAGTACCGGGAACTCTCACTCGGAGTTAAAATCCACTATCAAGTGAAACACAATCTTTGATACAAAGGCTTGCAACTTCGTACAGACACAATCTTTGATCTAAAGGGGTCGAATATTTCTCGGAGTGTTTAAACTTCTTGACAAGCTACTTGTTACAACTCTTGAAAACTTTTAATCGAGAACGCACTGGCACTTAAGGCTTAGGAGTTGTAAATAGCTTAGGATTGGAAAGTGTAAAGGCTATTGCACTGAGGTAATAGAGAAAAAAAGTGAAAGTGAATTAAATGAATAAGAATGGTAAAATCCTTCTCTATTTATCATATTTTTTTGTAAACCAATTTTGGGGCAAATTAGGATGCCAAATATTCGGATTATTGAACGTTGGAGCCAAGTCTGCAGGAAGAACTGGTTGCAAGGGTTTACTGGATCTGGGAACTTAGTTTGGACCGAACTCATACCAAGTTCGTACCGAGTTCTTTCTCCGGAATCCAGTCAGAAACATAATGGGTTTGAGTTGGTTTGGGCTAACTTGGTTTTGGAAATATGGGTTGGGTTATTTTGAAAACTCGAAAATATTTTGGCTAAAAGTAATCTGGATTTAGAAAACAAAATTGGTAGCCTCTAAATGCTAAGTGCGACTCGATTTGCATATTTTCCTATAATCAATAAGTAAAAAAATTACATTGACTCGATATTGAAAACAAGTCACATCCCATTCTCTGAAACTATAGTTGTAGCATAATTACGTCTTGTATCATCAGTTCTCGTAGGTTATATCAAGTCTATGTTTAGACGATTATCAAAATAAGGTTTGACCATGACCAATGGACCAACAATCTCCCTATTTTGATAATTGACAAACTCTGACTGATATAGTAGAGAATGAAACTCAAAATTTGATTGCTACTTAATGGTACTTCTTCTTTTGCTGAATGCTTAATGCTGAGCTAATATCAGTATTACTCCCTTGTTGTCATTTGATCAAAATTGGGAAAACTTCCCTGCAATTATAACGTAGATATCAAGACAAAAAGATAACAAGATTGAAACAACACAGATATCTCATAATATATTAAATAGGCATTAAATAAGCATTGAAAATTATATTTCATAATTGCAGAAATATAATTTGTAGAAGCATATTAAATATTTCAAAGCAGTTTTAAGAATAAACTGAAGTCTCAAAATTACTAAATAAACAGAAGTCTCTAGCATAAATTGAAAAGTGCTACACCAAAAAAAACAAAATGTGCAAAAGATAATAAACTAGAGCAATCCAAAGAACTAATATAACTAAAAAGATAGCATAAGGATCTGCATCACTAGTCATCTTCAGTCGTCAAGTCTTCAGTCTCAGCAGATCGGTTGGGATCATAGAAGGCTGCAGTTGGATCCAAGTAAGGCTGAACATATGTGTCAAAAACCCAATATCCGTCTCTTGAATGATCAAGAACCATATGATAGGGTCCACCAGGTATCTGACAGAAAGAGTACTGCATGGCCGCCAATGAGTTGGACATTGCCTGGTAACAAAGAGTGGTTTGATAGTTTGTCTATCGGTGACGGTCATCCTCAATAGCACGAAGTGTGAGACTCGTCTCACAATATTCGTATTTTGTGCGAATACGTATTTTGTGCGAATACGTATTTTGTGCTAGTTATTTCTCTATAAATTCTTAAAATTGAAACTTTATTACCTGACCGGTATACCAATGGTATACTGCTAGGCAGATATTTGTTTCACTTTCAAGATATTTTTGAAATATTTTTCTATAAATGGTACTTAAAATATTATATTTATTTCTTTTACTTTCTCTCTCCTCTCTTCTTTTTTTCTATCTTGAGCTTGAAAGCGTGATCTTGAGACCTGGAGTATGATTTCTGAACCCGTTCGTAGTAGTGGACTAGAAGGTTTAGGCTGGGAGCTCGCGTTAGGCAAGTACACATTGTCGATTTTGTGAACTTCTTTTACTTTATGTCATTTTACTTTCCTGGAGCTTGGTTGTTGCTTTTTAGCTTAGTCTTGCTTTACTATTATTGTTCATATCGTGATTTCTAGCCTAGTGACTGTCTCAGCTTTGTTTTCTGGTACAATCTTTTCCAGTCCCTTTTTGGTAACTCGGTAACAGAAATGGTATCAGAGTTGTGACCGTGAGAATTAGTCCATATTATGATATGAGACTTACACTAGACTTGACTTCTTGTTAGACTTGGTCTGGTAATTTTTGGGATTTAATTTTTATTTCAAAAATTAGACTTGACTTGACTTTAACCATAT
Organism: Iris macrosiphon; assembly: GCA_036927795.1. Taxonomy (NCBI): domain Eukaryota; kingdom Viridiplantae; phylum Streptophyta; class Magnoliopsida; order Asparagales; family Iridaceae; genus Iris; species Iris macrosiphon. Next base: position 3,815,140 of record JAYESA010000016.1, read on the forward strand.
TTATTCTTGGAAACCGGTATATCGACGGAATACTATAGTGTACTGAAGGTATACCGATTTCTACCGACTTGATTTTTAGATATTTTTTGCGAACCTTATCGGCATACCGGTGGTGTACTACATTATAACAACGGTATACCGATCCTGCCGATATTTGTTGACCGACTAAAAGATATTTGTCTTGGTTGGCATACCGACGGTGTACTGGGATATGCCGACGGTATACCCATCTGTAACTTTGTTTTTTAGAAACTCTTTGCCAACTTGGAACGATATATTGACGGTATACTATAGTATATCGAATGGTATACTGACGGTATACAGACATTTTTTTAGGCTGTCAGCAGGTCAAGGCTGAGCATCAGAGAACGGTCGGACTACTTCAGCCTTTAACAATTTCAGAGTGAAAGTGGGACCATATTACTATAGACTTTGTGACCGGTCTTCATAGATTTTTGTCTGGCAGAGATGCTATATGGGTTATAGTGGATTGACTCACAATGGTTACTCACTTTTTTTCCTTTCAAAGCAGGCCAGTCTATAGAGCAGCTAGCTGAGATATACATAAGGCATATAGTCAGATTGTATGGCGTACCACTTAGTATAGTTTTTAATAGAGATTTGTGGTTCACGTATCTTTTCTGATAGAGCCTACAACAGAGTCTGGGTACTTGGTTGAAGTTCAGTTTAGCCTACCATCCGCAGACAGACGGGCAGTCAGAGCCTAATATTCAGACTTTAGAGGATATGATCCGAGCTTCTACACTTGACTTAGGTTGATATTGGGAGGATCACTTATATTTAATAGAGTTCTCCTATAACAATAGCTTTCAGATAAGAATTCAGATGGCTCCCATCGAGGCTTTGTATGGTAGGAGATGTAATCATCGTTAGCTTGGTATGACATTGGAGGGAGGCAGATACTTGGTCCCGAGATGATTTCTCAGTCGATTGGAGTGATCAGGCAGATCAAAGTGCATCACAGAGTGTCTCAGGATCGCTAGTGTCATTGGGCATATCCGCACCGTTGTCAAATTAAGTTCTCTATCGGCGACCATGTATTTTCGAGAATTTTTCCTACCCATGGAGTTATTAGATGGAGTACGGGGAAAGCTTAGTCCCTGATATATAGGTATGTTCGATATTATCAAGAAAGTTGGATACATATCTTATCATCTAGATCTTCCACTATCGCTTCTTGAGGTACATAACGTCTTTCACATATCGCAGTTGCGCCGGTATATTTTAGACCCCATCCATATCCTGGATCATTCTGAGTTGGTCATTGGCACCGACCTATCATATGAGAAGAGGCCCAAGTCTATTTTCGAGCAGAGGAAGAAGGTTCTCAAGAACCGGACTATCAGGTTAGTTCAAGTTGCTTGGGGGTATCACTCATTGGGAGAGTCGACATGGGAGCGCAAGAACGATATGCATACTCGTTATCCATTTCTCTTCGACTTGGGTGGTATATTTATTCGTATACCCGTGTCCTATCTTAGCCTGTGCATATGATTGATTGTTAGTTGTTATGTATGTTATTATTTCTTTCTGATTTCTTATTGTTGCCCAAGAAATTCCATGCTCACATGAGTTCCTTGTTTATTTTCAATTTTGAGCTGGCTTTGTTGGATTTTTTTTTAGTGATTTTGGATCCTTATGGAAATACTGAGGACAAAAAAAAATTAAGGAGGGAAGAGTTGTGAGACTCGTCTCACAGTATTTATATTTTATATGGATGCGTATTTTGTGCTAGTTGTTGTATTTTATTGGATCTCGAGGAAGCTCAAAAATTCTTAAAATTGAAACTTTACTAACTGACCGGTATATCGACGGTTTACTATAGTATATCGATGGTATACTGTCCAGCAGATATTTGTTTCACTTTTGAGATATTTTTGAGATATTTCTCTATAAATAGTATTTGAGATATTTTATTTCGTTATTTCTTTCTCTTTCTCTTTCTCTTTCTCTTTCCCTCTCCTCTCTTCTTCATTTCTCTCTCGATCTTGGAAGCGTGGTCTTGAGACTTGGAGTATTGATTTCTGAACCCCTTCATGGTGGTGGACTAGAAGGTTATGATTTCTGAATCCCTTCATGGTGGTGGACTAGAAGGTTTAGACTGGAAGCTCGCATTTGGCAAGTACACCTTGTCGATTTCGTGAACTTCTTTTACTTTCTGGCATTTTACTTTTCTGGAGCTTGGTTGTTGCTTTTTAGCTTAGGCTTGCTTTACTATTATTGTTCATATCATGATTTTTAGCCTAGTGACACTCTCGGTTTTATTTTCTGGTAAAATATTGTTCCGTCTCTTTTTGGAAACTCGGTAACGAAAAATGATACCGGAGTTGTGACCGTGAGATTTAGTCCATATTGTGATATGAGACTGAGACTTACCCTAGACTTGACTTCTTGTGAGACTTGGTTCTGGTAATTTTTGGTATTTGCTTTGGATTTCGAAAATCGGACTTGACTTGACTAGACTTTAACCATGTTTATTCTTATAAACTGGCATACCGACGGTATACTACAGTGTACCGACGATATACCAATTTCAACCAACTTAATTTCTAGATATTTTTTATGAACCTTATCGGCATACCGACGGTGTACTATAGTATACCGACGGTATGCCGATCCTGTCGATATTTGTTGACCGACTTCAAAATATTTGTCTTGGCCAGCATACCGACGGAATACTGGGTTGTGCCAACAGTATACCAATTTGTGAAACTTTATTTTTCAGTAACTTTTTGCCTACTTGGAATGGCATACCGACAATATACTACAGTATACCAACAGTATACCAATTTTTTGGAATCTAGAACTTACTATATTTTCCCTATCTCTGGACCAGTATACCAACAGTGTAATAGACTGTTTCGACGGTATACCGATCGTACTCTTTCTTTAGGAATTCTTGGTTTTTCATGATTTTATGTTGATACTTTCGAATTTTGCTTGGACACGCAATGACTTGACCAGATTTGGACATGAACTTACATGGCTTCAGATGACTTGACTTGAGTTGACTTGGCTTTACTCGATTTTACCCGGCTTTGCCTGGCTACACATGATGACACGATTGGCTGGACTTGACTTGGCATGACTTTACATGGCTTCATCGGACATGGCTTGACTTAGTTTTATTTGGCTTTATCGGGATTGACATGGCTTCGTATTGTTGTATATGGTTTCACTTTGCTTCATCTGGATTGACATGGTTTCACTTGGTTTTACCTGGCTTCACTTGATTACACGTGGCTTGGTTGTTGTCATGGCATACATGATTCCGTATGTGCAATGTATATTAAACTTGTTTATATTACTATTAGAACTTGATTTGTCTGTATCATGTCTAAGATGGATTCTGCGGAATGCAACACCCGAATTCATACAAGAATAGCTAGGAGTTAAATAACTAGAGATCCACTTAGTACATGGTTAGAGATTTTTCTAGATTGCATACATTCCCAGTTATTCATATAGTTATCTTGAGGTGTATCCAGTGGTTTATATTATAGAGTATCTTGAGGAGTATCCGGTACTGGTTTGTGCCTATAGATATCCCGGACAGACTAATGGGGCATGCGATTAGAAAGAACTCTAGCATCGCGGTGCTTTATAGTTGTTAGTAATTATGATTGTGATAACCCTAGTTAGTTAAAATTATCAAGCCTCACTTATTTGATTTCCCATGATTGATGGTTGATGGTTTTTCTAGGATTCACATGATCACCTTTACTTTCAGCACTTGTTATTTCTTATTTATTATCAGATCCAGATATCTCATTGCAGGTTTACAATATTTATTATCCTGAGATCTTTTACATTCAGTCTTTACTTTCAAGTATTTGTATTGTTTGAGTTGTTGGTTTTAAGTTCCTAGATTGGCTTCCTCTGTGGTACTTGCTATTTTGGTCTGATCCCACTGGTTTTGTATGGCCAAATCTAGTAGCAGCACAGGAGAATCTTCTGTACTTTCCCGATGATTGTGACCACCTGGGGCACCAGACCGCTTGAGTGAGTTTTTTTTTTACTTTCCCGCTCTTATGTACATTCTTCTTTTGTTGGCATTTTGCCACCGAGCACATGTTTAGCTCGTATTTTGGTTTAGTTTTGTTAGCCAACTGGCATTTGCATGATTGGCATATCCTAGGGTTGATCATGTATGACATATACTCCGCCTAGTTTATTCATTTTGCGTTTACTAGCTTCATGATCATCTGTATATTATAGTTTGGGACACTTTACTATTATATTTTAACTGATCTTTCATTTTGTTATTATTCTTATGGTTCTTGTGATTGAGACACTGGGGTTTGTTGGACCTAGGCATGACTGTTGGTTTGTAGTAGTGACTCTTTATGTCTTACAGCTTTACAGTATATGCATAGTACCAGAGTGCTCTAAGTATACATAGCTTTCCTTGTCATCCCCGCTCCTCCAGTATTCTGGTTCTGGGACTTAACACGATACTAAAGTTCTAGTCTGTGATGCTCATCCTGAACCCGAATGTGATCTCGCATCAAAGTTCATAGCTCGTCCAAAGTGCAAGTGGCTCAGGAGCAGCAGCAGGGTCATGGTGAGGTATGTCAGGAGAAGGAGCAGGAGGTGCTGCTAGAGGAACAAGATTAGAACATCGAGTAGGACAAATATAAGATTGCTCAACAAGATAGGTGCAATCCTTAAGTGATATTTAGAAATGCTCAAAGATAATGGGCAAGTACATAGTATACACAAGGTTACGCTTGTTCTTACAGGAACGGATCAGCATTTGAATCATAGTCTTTGGAAAGCTAAATTTAACTCCAAAGTGGATGTGATACATAGCAGAAATCTCTAGGTTGGTAGTCTCATCAGTGGAGGTCTGTTTAGGCAAGATGGTTGAAAAGATAATATGATGTAAGCATAGAAACATCTATTCAAGTGTTTGGCTTTAAGTTGTGTCACGCCCCAGTCCCAAAATACCGAGGGACTAGCCACGTAGCAATAGCCAACAACACACTCCAATAGGCAAATCCAATTTAATGGACCTGTTAGAGTATACTTAAGCTGTAAAACAAATATAATGTTCTAAGATACATGTCACATTCTAATTCTAATCTCATCTACAGAAGGTAAACATAATTCAAAATGTCAGACTAACTGAAGAGAAATATAATCCAACAAGTCTCAACAACATGTCTCGGGGAACAACTCGATAATAAGCTTAATACAATAATCCAAAAGATAGGAAATAGAGTATCTAAAAACATAAATGACTTGAGTATATAACAAAAATACCCAGGAGAAATTCTCTGGCACAACCTCATCCTCTGGTGCTGGTACTGCTCTAGTGTCTGCTCATTTCTCGTATTCCTCGGGATAGATCTCCTCTGCTATACCTGGGGACATAATCCGGATCTAGGTCCTCAGAGGACATAGCAAGGTACAAGAATAACTCAAGCCTAATAAATGTAGTATATAAAAATAAATATCAACAGGGCAAACTATGTAACCAGCTATGTGATATACAAATGAGAGCATCACTAGTATTCAGGCTGAAACAACTACAAGCTCTGTGTGGGGGAGCCGGTAGCAGTAATATCACGTAATGGGCCTAGCTCTGATATAGAGACTAAAGCACCACAATAATAAATATATATGTATGTAATCATCCTGTAGCTTGTGTGTCTCTCCCAACTTAATGTAATCACACATCTCATGTCCACGATATCTCATGTCCATAACACGTAAGATCATGACCTCTAGTTAGTACAGCGAGTCATAATAATATCTATGTATATGCAAGATCTATGTCACGAATCTTGTAAGCCTATACAGAATTACCATGAATAACTCATGAAAGATTCTGTCTTTTAAATAGTGTCAAGTATCCTATGGTATGACGTACTTGGTAAAGTAAGCACGGAAAGTATAGGATCGTGTTATCAACTCTCTAAGTGACGTTACATGACTCCGCGTACGGCATCGACACCCGAATAATATGAGGACGTTAAGCAACGTCTCATGGTCCTAGGCTGAACAGGTACATGAAGAAAATAAATCAAGCAAATAATATTAATGCAATTACTGCAAGTTTGGCAAGGTACACTTGTCTGGGTTTTGAACTCCTTTAGTTACTTCGGTAATAACAAAATCACCAAGTATGCCTCAGATGCTGAAATAAATATTACCATCACTCTCAGAATACATGAAATAGCTAGGATTGACTACCCTTAAGTCCAATTTGGACACAGGGGCAAAATTGACAGTTTTGGGTCAAAGTGGGGTCCACATGTAGCCACTTCGCACAAAAAATGTGCCAGAGACAAATTTCTTTAAATTCATCTAACTTAGTATCTACGAGTCCAGAACGATAATACGAACCCAACAGAATATCCAGAACTGAATTTTGATGATCCGATCACAAAATTGCCCTTTATGTGGAATCGTAGGGCCCACAAAATAATGTTTCGTCAACGTTCTCAGAATTGAACCAAACTTGGATCACAGGACCAGCGTAATGGTGCAAATCCGATGGCATAAGTTTTGTTACAAAATGACAAGTACACACGAAGTTACAGTGAGTGTCAGAACGGACCGATATGGGACTTTTCGACGGATACATTTTGATTCCGGTGTGCACGCACATCCAAATTAACTTCCGTAAAATCTCACACGTCCGTATTGACGATATACGCCTTTTGATATAATTCGCATACGATGAAGTTACTTCGTTTAGCGGGACGCACCCAGTTTCGAGAAATTTTAGGTTTTGAAAACCAAGTTTTTGGTCAATCTTACCCGCGAATAAAACACAACTTAAAACAAATTAAAATAAACTAATTACAGAGTTTTAAACTTGATTATTTTTTCTAATTTACTATTTAAGGGAAATTTAAAAATATTAACTAAGTTGGGAGTAAATCGGCCATAAACATGGGGCTCCAGGACAGTTTCTGAACTACAAAATATGTTATTTTTCCTGTTTTGCGTCATAATTTGCGATCGACACAGGACACGATATCCCGAACTAATTATACAGTATTCGAGAGGGTCACGTGGTCTTCGCATAGGATTTGATAGAACAATATTAGGATTAATATTTATGGAGATACGTGAGTGGGAAGAGGCATACCTCGTTGTTGCTCGTGAAATGGGGCGGGTCTGCGGCAGCGTTCGCAGGCGGCGTACGATGGTATGCGGCGGTCGTCGGTGGCCATCCAAGGTCGTGTGGAGGTTGGGGAGTTGCGGGGGGTAGTGGATGGTGTATATATGGAGGAATGGGGGGGTGTCGCGGGGGTTTCAGGAACGGGGGGGGTGTCGTACGGGTGTTGTCGGGGGGAGTGGGTTAGCGGGGCGAGTCGGGTCGGGTAGGGTAGGGTAGGATCCAATAGTGGTTGGGTTGGTTCGGTTAGGTTCAATTGGTTTTGTTTGATTCGGTTCAAGTCTGGTTCGGTATGGTTTATCTAAAATAATGTTTTTTAGCTATAAAAAATAGTTTTTGAGCCCAATAAATTCTAGAAAAATTACACAACATCATATTATTAATTATACACTCAAAAATATAATTTTTACAATATTTTATTAGTTAATTTAATACACAAAAATATCAATCCCTGAAGGATCATTATAAATATTACAAAAAAATCTTAAAAATTTTCATAACTGAAATTCTAAAAATTTGGGTATTTACAAGTTAACCATGAGGACGGGGGATGGGAAAACAAATATAGTCCTTAAAATAGTCTAGAGTCGTGCCGTTAGTGAATTTGAAAGATGTGATATGTACTAAGTGTTCTCCTTCGTTGGGAATGTGAAGAATTTCTTCTAAGTATTCAACATCAAATTCAATATCTAACCCGGCAACACGAGATTTAATAGAATCATCAACTGAGGACATATTATAGTAAAACATACGGACATCATTAATTAAAAATTAAAATCTTGTAGTCACTAAGTCTTATAATCCTAACGCACGAAAAGATTCTGAATAATTAAAAAATAGAGTAAAATTGATGGGACTGCCGGGACAGACGGTGCGGTCAAAAAATTTGTTAAATCATTCAATGGATTGATCTAATTAAAAATTTAATCCATTAAATTCTCTATCGTCTGGCAAGGCTGGGCTAAACAGAGATTGAGAAACATCATCCTTATTGGAAGATGAGGCTTCTCCTACTTTTCTCTCCTTCTTAAACAATTTAGGAGTTATGAAAATAAATGAAAGGAGAAGAAATAAGTGTTATACCTTCAATCAAATAATGAACAGTGATAGAGAATGATGAAAGGAACCAAAATCAAAATTTCTAGCTCTTGAAATCGCACGAGGGGGGAGATCCAAGCGGGTTTGGGTTGGAGAAAACTAGGGTTTTGGAGGGTTTTTCGGTCGCTGGGAGGTGCTAGAACCGATTGGGAAGATGTTGTGTGCATATAAAATAGAGTAGGGCCCACGACATAAAAAAAATTGAGGCCATCCAAACTCTGTCTGAACTCTAATAGAGTTCTGATGTTCAATTAGGTTTAAGTTATGGTTCACTTTTTTTAGATACAAGTCAACTTTGTAAATCAATAAATTAATAATTTATGAGTTTTAATAATAATGACTAATAGTATTTAATGAATCTATTTTTGTTATGTATTGATCATCTCAGATTAGTTGTAGGGGTCGTATCCTAGCTTGTGGTGGTCCAAAGATGCTTAAGTACCGTGTCGCTTAGGCTTTTACGCCTTTTTGACAGAATTTTCCTTTCGACTTGTCTCTAAAATAACTTAACATATAAGATTGAGATTTAAGAAAATAAATATTAATTATATACCATTGATATCCAATATTCCTAATTCATGACGTATAAAGTTGAATTAATCTTCTGCTAAAGGTTTAGTAAATTTATCAGCTAATTGATGCTCTGTGTCAACAAATTCAAGACATATATCACTGTGTGCTTGACGATCTCTTAAAAAGTGGTGTCTAATTTCAATATGTTTGGTATGTGAGTGACATATGGGATTCTTAGTAAGATTGATCATGCTAGTGTTATCACAATATATAGAGATCTTGGTGAAGTAAAGATTTTAGTCTTCAAGGGTTTGCTTCATCCATAAAATTTGAGCACAACAACGTCCTACGATAATATACTCAGTCTCAGTAGTTGACAATGCGACAGAATTTTATTTCTTGCTAAACCATGAGACTAAAGCGTTTCCTAGAAAATTACATGTGTCGCTGGCTTTCGATCAACTTTGCATCCGACAAAATCAGTATCTGAATAACCAGTAAGGTTAAATGACATAGATTTGGGATACCATAAGCCGATAATTGAAGTGCCTTTAAGGTAGTGAAAGATATGATTAACTGCGAACAAGTATGATTCCTTAGGATTAGCTTGGAATATTGTACATAAGCAAACACTAAACATGATAACAAGATGACTAGCAATTAAATAAAGTAAACTACCAATCCTACCTTGATACTTACGTGTGTCAACTGATTTTTTATGTTTATCAATGTCAAGCTTTATAGAAGTTGCCAAAGAAGAACCAATTGGTTTCGCATTTTCCATGTCAAACCTCTTGAATTCTGTTTAATTTGAAGTCCTAGAAAGAAGTTAAGTTCTTCCATCATACTCATCTTGAATTCACTCTGCATACACTTAGCAAATTCTTTGCTTAAAATCTCATTAGTTGAACCAAAAATAATACCATCAACGTAAATGTGTACTAATATAAGATTATTATTTAAGGAGTTAAAAAATAGTATCGTATCCACCTTCCCTTTTAAAAAACTATTTTCAAGTAGAAAAGAACTAAGTCGCTCATAACAAGCACTAGGTGCTTGTTTGACTCCATAGAGATCTTTTCGTAGCTTGAAAATATGATTAGGGAATTTAAAATCTTCAAAAACCAGGTGGTTGTGCATAATAAACCTCTTCTTTAATAAAATTATTTAAAAATACACTTTTTAAATCCATTTGAAATAGTTTAAAATCATGAAAACAAGCAAAAGCACATAGCATGCGAATTGATTCGAGTCTCGCAACTAGAGCATAGGCCTTGTCGTAGTCAATACCTTCTTCTTGGTTATAACCTTGAACTATGAGTCGAGCCTTATTACGAGTGACTAAACCATTATCATTAAGTTTTTTTTAGAATATTCATCTAGTACCAATGACTGGGTGATCACTAGGATTGGAAAAGTTCTCAAACTTGATTTCATTCAAATTGGTTCAATTCCTCTTGTATAGCAAAAATTCAAATTTCTCATGAATATCTTCTTCTACATTTTTAGGTTCTACTTGTAAAATGAATGCTATACTAGCAGCTATTTCTCTAGTAGAAGAGCGAGTACTTACACCTTTGGTTAAATCACCAATTACCAGATTTTCTGGATGATTAGTCATGAATCTCATCTTCTTTGGCAGACTTTACAGGTAGCTGGTACTGGGTACAATTTTTGCTGGTGCTTTACTAATGATTACTTCTTCATCATCACTATCATGTACTGCTTGATAATTTAACTCATCAAAAGTAAGGTTAATTGATTCTTCAATAATCATAGAACCTTTATTAAAAATTTGTATCCCTTAATCTTAGCAGTATATCCTACAAAGATAATCTCATCTGCTTTAGCATCAATCTTACCTAATTTATCTTTGGTATTAAGAATAAATCATCTACAACCAAAAACTTTGAAATAGTTAACAGATGGAGTCCTACCAAACCAAAATTCAAAGGGAGTATTTTTTGATTTAGGTCGAATCAGAACCCTATTCAAAACATAACTTTTTCTATTTACAACTTCAGCCCAAAAATATTTTGGAAGGTTAAATTGATTAAGTATTACTCTAGCCATATCGCTTAGAGTTCTATTCTTACGATGTACAACACCATTTTTTATGGAGTTCTAGGACAGAAAAAATTATGAGAAAAATTATTTGAATCATATAAGTTTTGAAAATCAAAATTTTTGAATTCGCCACCATGATTACTTCAGATTCGAGTAATCATGAAGCCTTTTTCGTTTTGTACCTTTTTGTACAAATTTACAAATTCAGAAAATGCATAATTTTTATTTGCAAGAAAGAAAACCCATTTAAAACTTAAAAAATCTTCAACAATCACAAAGACATAGTTCACCGCCAAGACTGACGATTCTACTATGTCCAAATAAATCTATATGAATAAGCTACAAAACTAGAGAAGTACTTACAGCGTTAATTGATTTAAAAGAGGATTTTGTAGCTTTGTTCTTTTCACATTCACTACATACCATATCCTTCGTGAAAAGAATTTTTGGTTAGCCTCTCACCAGGTTTTTAGTAGAAAGTTTTGCAATTGTGTCCATATTGGCCTATCTTATACGCATGTACCATAGCCAGCTTTTATCCTTGTTGGCGTATAGGCATCTACTTGCGTGGTTAGTATCTTCCAAAAGATAAAATACATAAATATTATCTTCCGTTATTCCTTCAAAGACTGTTTTACCAGTTGATCCATCAAATATAGAGCATTTGTCTTTTACGAAATGTATGCCATAACCGTGATTAGCTAAATGGCTAATGCTTAGAAGATTATGTTTTAATTCAGTAACAAGACAAACATCTTTAATTAAGGGACAGGGAGACATAGCAACATCATCGTTACCTATAATGTACCCTTTCAAGTTGTTGACGAAGGAAACATATCATTCTTTCTTTATCGACAATATTGCGAATAGAGATGCATCACCGGTCATGAGCCATAAGCAACCGCTGTCCAGGATCCATTTGCTTTTAGAATGGGAAGAACGGTCCACCTACAAAACTATTTACAGATAACCTTTGGTACCTATTTCATGAAGGGTCCTGGAGTGTTAGTCTTTGGTACCCACATACATTCATATTAACCAGTTTTCTAAGTCTACAGAATGAAGAGATGTGTCCTTTAGTACCACAATAATGAAATTTTGCTTTGACATAATGATTGGATCTATTGTTGGTATAATGATCATGATGTATAGTCTTATGAGAAGTGTATGGATACTTGTAATAGATTGCATGATTAGAAGGTTTGACCTTCTTGGGCTGTGTCTTATGAGTGTCCTTGGGTTTTGAGTGACTCGTATTAGTTTGGAAAGCAATTTGTACAAGCTATTTTCTTAATCTAATTTCTAACTTTTGAATGGGTCACACAGTTCAGTGTACAACTATTTTTTTCTTCTCTATCATAAACTCTTCCATAAGCTTGGCATAGTCCTTATCTTTATATTCAATACTCAGTAAAGCTTTATACAATTTTAATCTAATAGCAGACAATTCATTTGTGTCACTAGATAATTTTGTTTCTCTAATATCATCTAAAAGTGTAGACAATCTATTGATCTCTATCTTGTCTGCTTTGAGTTCCTTCTTGGTGTCCTAGTATTTATCTAAAAGTGTCTTGTGGTAACTAAGAAGATTCATAAAAGCATCACATAATTCATCAAAAGTAAAATCGTCATAAAGTGGATTGTTAGATACATTTTTGAATGCCATTAGACAAATATTGGCAGCGTCTTGTGATTTATCATCGTCTGAATCGCTGGCTTCACTTTTATGCGAAATGTTTGTGTTGGCGTACTTTCAGGAGGATGGTCGCTTTGCGAATTTTAATATTTCTTCCCCTTCTTTGCTGACGGGCAGTCTTTCTTGATGTGTCCTTTCTTCTTACATCCGTAGCAGATTTTTTCTTCAACCTCATTGTTGTAGTTATCACGACCCGCACACAAAATAAGGGCGCAGGTGGTGAACAACTCCCAGTCAATGTCGTAAGAATGACGTAGAACGCTGTCTACATCGACAATAATATATAAATATCTCATTTAATATATATAAGGTACATGTTAATGTCATCTCAACTCCAAATGGAAAAACAAATATAATGACATGATAAGATATTGATACTCAATCACAATATCAAGCTAAGAAAGATAGAGCACGATATGTAATAGAAAGATGAAATAAGAATCACAATACATCCACAAGTCCAAACTATGTGTCTAGGCATAAAAAACTCCCAAAATAATATATACACATGCAATGAGTCTAAAATAAGGCTAATACAATGTCCAAAATATAAGTCTAAGTTTACTATCACATTTTTTAGAAAATGGTATTTTGGTCATTTTATAATTAATTAAATATTATGCATGTTGTATATTTATTTATTGTTAGATGTTAGTTTATTATTTTGGACTTGTGTTAGTGTACCTAACTACTTTATATTAGATCCATGGACCAACATTTAAATCTAGTTAGAATTGAGCCCAAATAGAAGCCCATTCATTAGGAGAAGGATTAATTAAGTTAAACCTAATAGACTAGAACCTTCCCTTCTTAATTATTTCTTCATGAGAGGCCCCAAGGGGTATTTTAGACTTTATATAGTAGCTTGGAGAGGGGGTTAAGTGGCCCGCCTTGATAAAATTGGGGGGAGGGGTTCTCTCTCTTTAATTTTTTTATTTCAAATCTAGATCTATAATTTTCTCTTCCAAATTTCTTCATTCTCACATCAAATTCCATCCAAATTTCTTCCCAAATCATCATTGAAGGCTCATAGAGTAAGGATCTACAAGGAGGAAGCAAGGATCTATAAGGAGAAGCAAGGATCTACAAGTTGGAGGCTCTTTTCACACAATTTCGAGATTTTATTGGGAATCCATCTCCCAATAGATATAATTTAGTATTTATCCTTTAATTAGACTTTAAATCTGTATTTTAATCATTAGGAACCACCTCTATATGCTGAGGCTACCCATAGGAATTGGATTTATGTTCATAGGAGGCCTTTGGAGAAAGTTATGGGTTATTTTGTGTCAATTTTGGGAGAATTCCAAAATTGACACATCTTATGTTTGTCAATTGGTCAATTAGACCAAATTGACATATGTTTAATTTTGTGTCGTGTCCACAACTGGATACGTGTAGGCCGTATCCCGACAAATTGGAGATACGGGTTGATTTGGGTCTTTTCTTCCGACACGTGGGTTTGAGCATGTCATATTTTGACACGAAAATGTAGATGTGTATTTAGCTCTTCGTATTATTCGTAATTATTATTTTAGACTTGCTCGTGTCCTTCGGAGTACATTTGGTGGTGTGGTGGACTCGTATCGCAAGTGTATCATAGATCTAGTGTGATACGGGTGCGATGCACTCCACGTGTTTGTTTCCTTGTATTTCAATATAATTGTTTTTAGCTATTAGAGTATTATACTTGTATGGTTATGTATATATATATGTATAGTGATATTGTGTTTATATGTGTATATATATCTATAGCATTATATAGATATGTATATAGAGTATGTATATGTATGGTGATTGATGGTTATATATATATATATATATATATATATATATATATATATATATAACACTAGATATAACACACATTTATATATATACATACACATCTATATATATGCATACATTTATAGATAATACTTAGAGATAAAAATACATATATGAAATCTCTATACATACATACACACACACACATATATATATATATATATATATATATATATATATATATATATATATATATATATATATATATATATATATATTGTGTGTGTGCATAGATGCGTATGTGTGTGTGTGTGTGTGTGTGCTAGGAGGGGGTTGAGTTGCTAGCCAACAGCAATAACAAGCAAAGTAGTAACAGCAAATGAAGCAATATAGCAAGCTAGCAGTGAACAGCATGCAGCAGCAAAGCAGTAACAACAACTGAAGCAACACAGTAGCAACTTCATAGAGAGGCAGCAGGTAGCAGCAACTGCACAACAAGCATGTTGCAGCAGTAGCAACCATGACAACATAGCAGTAGCAGCAACACAGCAACTGCAGCCAAGCAAACATGAGCAACAACAGCAAGTGCAGAGCCTGCACAATAAGTATGAGCAGCAATAGTAACTAGAGCTGCAACAGCAAGCTTGAGAGCAACAACAAAGTGCAGTAGCAACTTCAGCAGTTTCAGTAGCAGCTAGAGCAGCAGCAACTCAAGGCAATAACAAGGGCAACAACTACAGCAACAAGGTAAGTTGGTGGGTAGTTAGTTCGTTAATTGTTTAGATAGCTAGTTAGCTTGATGTATAGTTTATTAGTTGGTTCATTGACTGTCTAGTTAGTAGTTTAGTTAGTTAGTTACTTGCTAGTAGCTACATATATATATATATATATATATATATATATAGCTATTAGTACACAAGTATATATATATATATCTAACTATATATATATATATATATATATATTTATGTATACATATTGTTATCTAGTAGTTAGATATATATATGTACTTGTGTACTAGTAGCTATATATATATATATATATATATATATATATATATATATAGCTATTAGTACACAAGTATATATATATATCTAACTATATATATATATATATATATATATATATATTTATGTATACATATTGTTATCTAGTAGTTAGATATATATATATATATACTTGTGTACTAGTAGCTATATATATATATATATATATATATATATATATATATATATATATATATATATATATATATATAAGATAGTAAGTAGTTAGAATAGTTAGTAGTATTGTATTAGTTAGTGCATGTTTGTTATAGTTTAGAGTTTTGGGTAGTTAATTATATGTTAGAATTAACACTACCTTGAGATACCAAGGTAATGTCAAGGTATTGATGGATACTCAAGGTATTGGGTTTGAGTATCAAGATGGGTGTATATTGGTGAGATACCACCTTGGTTCAAAGCCAAGGTATCCACTTAGCATTAGTTTAGTTAGAAATAATATATATTATTGATTGTATATACATATTATAATATTTTCCTATCTTAAACTTACGTATCTTATGATACGGTACCTTGTTTGTATTCTAATATCTTAGCATATACATAGTGTATGGACCCAATGTCACGCCCCAGTCCCAAAATATTATATAGCACTCTAATATCTTAGCATATACATATTATATATTATTATTTGTATATACATAGTGTATGGACCCAATGTCACGCCCCAGTCCCAAAATACGAAGGACCAAGAATATGCAACCTGCCAGCTACACATTCGACCAGACTCTGGTCTGACTCGAATAAGTATAAGCTGTATGATAAGGGTCACTAACTAAATAATCTAGTAGATATAAACATCTATGACTCAATCTATAATAAACAAAAAAATACACAAAAATGAGCTACATGTGCTAAAGTCGGCCGCCCAATAACACACAAACTCGAATAGACTCGAGAATAAATATGAGTCTATAAAAACTAGGCTACAACAACGGATAAATAAACAATATGAATAACCATAACTCCGGTAGAATTGATATAAGTACCTGGTACCAATGCCTGCAAGACGAGCAATATTGTTGTTAGAAATATTGTTGTATCACTAGCAGCCCGACTGCCCCCTCCCACTCCGGCGAGCCACTACCACCACCTTCTCGACCACCAGTCCGACCGCCTACACCGAGCCTCACTCCGGCCAGCAACCCCCTCAAAATTTTAATTTAGGTAGGCTAGATTTAGTTAAAAATATTTTTGTTTTGTAGCATCAGTGTATTTGAGGTTTAGAAATTTGTTGAAGTTGTTTGGTTCTGTATTTAAACCATTGGTGCACCCTACCATTGTTGCAATATTCGGAGTCCAACAATAGCCCATAATTTCCAACTAATTGTTGCACCCTTGACTTGACAAGCCAACCTAGACGTTGGACTTTTTTGTCACTCACAATCACAATCCCTTGTGCTCTAATTTAATTGTACAACTTTCCGTATCCGAAACCAGTTCCTTAATCATGTGTCACGTACCTTTGTCGTTGCCATCAATTTTGAGACCCAAACTTAACCCGTTTAGCCGGACCAATTAAAGGGTCCAAGATTTTCACCAAGCCTACACCTTACATGACCTTTGTGTCACTCCAAATTGAGACCCCATGTGCCCCCATTTAATTTAAGAGCACATAATATTTTATTTTAATTAAATTGGGGATACCAACTTTGACTAATCCCAACTTAGCCCCAATTTAACCCAATGCCTCATTCATTAGACTCATGCAAAATACACAATACCTCCTCACCCTACAAAATACCAAACACTACTTCCCACACCATTTTTGCATCCTTATACATATTTGTGGAAATACCTAAAAGTTTAGGGGCTTATTTACAAATTTGGTATTAGGTGTCATCTCCTCATTAGTCCAAGCCAATGAAGAAACCTCACCCTCAACTCATTCACTGGTCAAATCACTATCCATCGCTTCCTTTGAGTGCTCATTTTCTCTATGTTAAATCTGAGCCATCTATTCAAAATAGGCTCTCATCCTTACTACCCATTCCTCACACAACCCCTATAAAATCTCTCCATCACTCCCCATTTCCCTAGGCCGGCCCTAATCCTAAAATATTGGAAACCCCCCACTCTCTCTCTCCTCCCTATTCATTGTCACGCCCCGATCCCGAAAGGGTCAATCGTCCTCGCTGGATCCTTCACGGAACCGATTCGTCCTCGCTGGGGCGTGATGCCGTACGAGCCTGGAGTTGCGCTCGTACAAGGCAAGAACTGACAGTTATAGGAACCCACTTTGAAACACAATTTAGAAAACACATTCACAGATAATTGAACACAAGTGCAGGAAGAAAATATGTTTTTTCATTGATAATTCCGAGTAATTTACATAGAGTCTACATTGATGCGCCTTCTCGGCTACTTGAATTACATTAGAAAAGATAACTCAAAATGCAGGGCGCGCTCCATCAGATAGTCCCCATCGTCCATACATTACGCCCTTGTATATATGCCATGAAACGAATCTAGGATTCAACTAGAAAGATCACCATTTAACTGTGTGCATTCACTACTTTACTTAGTGTCAGCTTAGACGAGTGGGTTACCCCGCTCACCAGTACGGTTGTGTACTGACCCACGTTTGTGGGCAATATTTCAGGTACACATGCGTAGTGGCGCTGCTTGGATATACGGGACAAGATGTATGAACTGTAAGTACCTTTGTGGGCTAGAGAAAGAGCAAGAGTTATTTCATCATCTCCGTGGCATCGCCTTTGTGGCATTGACTCGGGGCATCTCATTTGGACCCTATCGTGAGCTTCGCTGCGTATACTCTGATGTGTGCTTGGTACACAATTGGCTTCCGCTTTAACTTGGTTGTTTCGATGATAATTTTTGTGTTTAACAACATTGCCTTGTATGAGCGCAACTCCAGGCTCGTACGGCATCACGTCCCGAATAGAACGATGGTCCTGCGGGAGAGCTGTAAACGTGGTGATTCACGTTCAGCAGGGACTATTGGGCTTGCGGGAGTTTGGGGCGTGACATTCATAAGTTCAGCCGAAATACAACCTCCTCCCCTTCTCTTCTTTTTCTTCTGCTTCTTCATCTTCTTCTTCTTCTTCTTCCCAACTTCTCCTTCTAATACATCCGACCAGCCGAGCCCTTCACTCCGGCGGCCAACCTCCGATTGCCAATGCTACCACCACCATCGACCGAGCCTCCTCCACCAATCAAACACATCACCTTCCCTCCAACGGAACCACCCGGCCAACCAACTTCGACACCACCTGCTGCACCTCTTCACCCCCTTGCTGTCGACTCCACCCGACCGGCCTCCCCTACTCCGGCCAGCCGATAACACCACGCCACCATCGCACCCCCCATACCGGCCACCCGCACCTCCACGAGCCGGCCACCCCGCTCTCCTCCTCCACCACCTCCTCCCCCTTAGATCATCATAATCATTATCATCATCATCACTAGTAGCCCGACCGCCCCCTCCCACTCCGGCGAGCTACTACCACTACCTTCTCGACCACCAGTCCGACCGCCTACACCGAGCCTCACTCCGGCTAGTAACCACCACACACATCGAGGTAAAACTCTTCCCCATCTCCACATGGTTAGTCTATTATTATGTTTTTTATATTGTTATGTGTAACTTAGTTAGTTAGGGTTAGTGTTTAAGAGGTTTAAGCACGCTAAGTTGATTATTTAGGGTTTTGAATGCATTGATATTCATGGTTTGAGGTTATGAAATATATATATTTGATGGTTGGAAATGATATATATAATGAGTTTAGGGTTTAAATGTCATATGAGATTTTTAGGGTTTTATACATATTGTTATATGCATTGTTGATCGGTTGATTGAGTATATATCGTAATATCTAAATGTTGGACATTTATTAAGAGATGAATAATAATATTGAATTTAATTGAGGGGAAATTTTATTGTGAAATGATAATAATTGTATATATTTGAGGGTTTAAAAAATAATTAATAATTTATTCGAGGATGATATTTAAATACGCATGATAACGTCTGTGAAGACCAAGAATTTTTTTTTGAGGAATGGACATACTTGAACTACTAGAAATACTATGAAATATAGGCGATTGAGGATTTGTCTGATGATAATATACAAGTGATTAATCGGATGAGATGTAACATACCTTTAGTCAACCTTGGTCAACCCTCTAGCTTAGTGTCTATGTGACTTGTAACTAAGATTGAAACATATGTTAGACGTGTGTCACCTCTTCTTTTAGTCTCGTGATAGTTTATTGATGGAGCTTGTATCTCGTCTCTAGGTACTACGGGACCCGCGGACTTGGACGTTGTACTGGAGCCCCATCTTCAGCAACCAAATCCAGGCAAGTGTACCTTGCCACCCTGTATTTCAGTTACTAGATATTTATTTATTTATTATATACAATGTGCGCATTTGGAATTAGAATCGTTACTTCACGTCCGGGTCATAACCGGGTGCAGACGTTCATCGGTAACAACTGGTAACTATTGATAGATGTTCGTAATACCTTGATATACACACTTGGTTATATCATAACCCTAGGACACATTCAGATACTGTCATCGTGCCAGATTTCCTGTATCATGATACTGATAGCATGACCAGGATCTAGGACGACCTTAGGGTCACATTTGTTGATAATTACTTCAGTATGACGAGACTGCTAAATAGAGGTTCAGGTTCAGCGTACACTCGTTGACCGCTTGAAAAGGGGAAGACCGTTACTAGACGTTTGTGCTCCTCTGTACGTGCTACATATATGTATATGTTCTATTTTTGTAGTGATCCTGTATCCGGAGTAGTAGTATCACCCGTATGACTCTTTGCACGGAGCTGCGCTACGTCCCGTGTGTTTCCATGTCCGTAGCTACGATTTTATTTTGGACAGCCCACGCGTTGAACATTATTTTCAAACTATGTCTCACTTAGGTGGTTATACTAGATTACACTGTCGTTCCACTTGTATTTTCTGTTATACTTTGGCATGTTGTATTTTTGTACCTTGTTACGTCTTTTTGAGGACCTGGTCCCCTGCCAGTTTTACAACATTGACGATTACGGAGTCTTTGGAGTTGCTGATGGAGTTGCTCGTCTTGCAGGCATTAGTACCAGGTACTTATATCAATTCTACTTGAGTTATGGTTATTCACATTGTTTATTCATCCGCTGTTGTAGCCTAGTTTTTAGACTCATATTTATTCTCTAGTCTATTCGAGTTTGTGTGTTATTGGGCAGCCGACTTTAGCACATATAGCTCATTTTTGTGTATTTTTTTGTTCATTGTGGATTGAGTCATAGATGTTTATATCTACTGGATTATTTAGATAATGACCCTTATCATACAGCTTATACATATTCGAGTCAGACCAGAGTCTGGTCGAATACGTAGCTGGCAGGTTGCGTATTCCTAGTCCTACGTATTTTGGAACTGGGCATGACATATTTTTGTGGTGGCCCATGCAAGTCAAAGAGCATATCATTTTGGTTACGTTACTGTACCAAACGAGCCTGTAGCTTAGGAGTATTATTGAATAGGATCTCAATCCATAATCAATTTTTAAAACTCCCTTTGTATGTGATGATCGCCCTTGGACTTCCAAATTGTATTCATTCCTTTTTCATCAAATATCGTTATCATTGTTTCTCATCTCCTTTATTTTGTAAAGGCGAATGCTTGTGCCTGATGGTTCTTTTCAGAAGAAGATCGTAGTCCAGACGAAAGAAGACATAATTTGTGCAATAATCTTTGAGAAGATTGTTACCCTCAGTAGGGTAGGTTGATAGGTTCTTTTTAGATGCTAGAACTAGTAGAGAATGTTAGCAAGAGAATTGGACCTAGAAGTATGTTCCTAGAACTGGTAAAACCAACTCTTACTTGAGATAGCAGTGATTTGGGAAGTACTGTGAGCTAGAAAGATCGTTGATCCTAACCCTCTAGAATAATTTATGTAAAAGCATAGCCAGATGCTAGAAATTAGTTGTAGCACATGATAGCGATACCAGGAACGATATTATGAACTGGAAAAGATAAAATTTTAGGCTCTCATCTAGAAGATGATGATCTGATACCAGGAATTCTAGCATATGCTTGGGGGATACCATTATGATAAAATGCACCAGGTCACTCGGAGCAAAAAATAACAGAAAGAAGAAATTCGAGGAATACAATTGTAGGAAGAAATTTGATGAGAAGAGTAATTATACATTAGGGAAGGAAGAAATTTTTTATGGAGGTTTAGTGTTGTAACTAGAACGAAAGAATTCATTATGAGGTTAAGTCTAGACTGTGACATTGTCCTAGGCATGGATTGGTTGAGCCAATACCACTCAATGCTAGATTGCCGTCGTGGTTGTGTCATATTTAGACCACCAGATCACCCTGAGTTTGAGTTTTTTTAGGGGAGCCCGAGAGCATGATGTCCAACCCCCTTAGCGACACATATTGCAGAAGGTGAACCAGTGTACCCTTACTTTATATTAGAGCTTGAGGATGTGTTTCCAGAGGATCTTCCAGGCCTGCCACCTGACAGAGAGATAGAGTTCACTATAGAGTTGACTCCCAGAGCCGAACCAGTTACTTCCCCCGTCTACAGACTAGCACCGAAGGAGTTGGTTGAGTTGAAAGTCCAAGTAGATGATCTCCTAGATAAGGGTTTCATTCGGGCTAGCATTTCTCCATTGGGAGCACCCATCTTATTTGTGCCAAAGAAGGACGGGATGGTACGTTTGTGTATCGATTATAGGGTGTTAAATACTGTAACGATAAAGAACAAGTACCCACTGTCACGTATCGATGATTTATTTGACCAGCTTAGTGGCGCATGTGCATTCTCGAAGATCGATCTTAGATCCGGCTATCATCAGATCAAGGTACGGAGAGAGGACATTCCGAAGATGGCTTTTTGGACGAAGTACGGGCACTATGAGTTTCTAGTCATGCCGTTTGGTTTAACCAATACACCAGCAGTATTTATGAGTCTGATGAATAATGTTTTCCACCAGTACTTAGATAAGTTCGTGGTGGTATTTATCGATGACATCTTAGTATATTCCAAGAGCCAGGAGGAGCACGAGAGACATCTCAGGATTGTGTTGGAGACGCTGAGGCAAGAGAGGCTGTATGCTAAGCTCAGCAAATGTGAGTTTTGGTTAGATAGAGTACCATTCATGGGACACATAATCACCGGAGATGGACTATCAGTTGACCCGGAGAAGATAGCTGCAGTATAAACGTGGCCTACCCCTACATCAGTTACAGAGATTAGGAGTTTCCTCGGACTTGCTGGATATTATCGGAGGTTCGTGGAAAACTTTATGAGGATCGCTGTGCCAATGACGCGACTGACGCGTAAGGTCGAGGAGTTTATCTGGACCAAGGAGTGTTAGACGGCTTTCGATGAGCGGAAGAAGCGTCTGATATCAACACCGATTTTGACACTTCCTTCAGGATCGGAAGGATTTGTAGTGTACAGTGATGTGTCTGGGAGCGGATTAGGATGTGTACTGATGCAACACGGCAAGGTGATAGCCTACACATCGAGAGAACTGAGAGTTCATGAGAAGAACTATCCGACGCACGATCTAGTGCTAGCTGCAGTGATAATTGCATTAAAGCTTTGGCGACACTACCTTTATTGAGAGGGTGTTGAGATTTACACGGATCACAAATATCTGAAGTATGTTTACACTCAGAAGGAGCTCAACATGAGACAGAGATGATATCTAGAGTTGATGACATACTATGATATAGAGTTACAATACCACCCTGGCAAGGCGAATATAGTAGCAGATGCCTTAAGTAGAAAGCCCATGGCATACTTTTTGACGACTCATTGGCAATTGTTAGAGGATCTTCAGGAGCTCGGGATAGAGATTGTATTGCCAGGCATGGATCGACAGATGGCCAGTCTCGAGGTTCAGTCTACATTGGTTGAGAGGATCAAGGCAGCCCTGCCTATACATACGAGATTCTGACGACTGCAAGAGAGGACAGAGGCCGACATACAAACGAGACTCAGGATTCATGAAGACGGAACATTGAGGTATGGAGATCGCCTATACGTTCTGAGTGGCGAGATACGCCAGGAGTTGTTGACCGAGGCTCATAGTTCGATTTATTCTATTCATCCTGGGGGTACGAAGATGTACCGAGATTTGAGACAACACTACTGGTGGCATGGGATGAAGAGGAAGATTACAAAATTTGTAGCGAGATATTTGGTCTATCAGCAAGTCAAGGCTGAACATCAGAGGACTGCAGGACTATTGCAGCCGCTTCCCATTCCCGAGTGGAAGTGGAAACATATTACCATGGACTTCGTCACAGGATTCCCGAGGAGCCCTAGCGGAAAGAATGTAGTTTGGGTTATCGTAGACCGACTCACCAAGTCTGCCCATTTCTTGTCCTTCAGAGTTGGGCAGTCCACGGAGATATTAGCTGACATGTATATGAGGCAGATAGTACGACTACATGGAGTGCCTGTCAACATTGTATCAGATCATGATTCCAGGTTCACTTTATAATTTTGGCGGAGTATACAGGAGAGTCTAGGAACTTATCTCAAGTTCAGCACTGCATATCATCCACCGATTGATGGTCAGTCAGAACGCATGATTCAAATACTAGAGGATATATTGAGAGCGTGCATGATCGACTTTGGAGGATCTTGGGAGGACCATCTACACTTGGTAGAATTCTCCTATAACAACAGCTACCAAGCCAGCATACAGATGGCACCTTATGAGGCACTGTATGGCAGGAAGTGTAGGTCACTGGTATATTGGAGTGACGTGGGAGAGCATCAGAAAATTGCTTCAGAGTTGGTGACACAGACATGGAGAAAGTAAATAAGATTCAGAGCCACCTGCGTGCAGCACAGGACAAATAGAAGCATTGGGCAGATGTGCACCGCAGACCCTTAGAGTTCAAGGAGGGTGACCACATATTTTTGAAAATATTGCCTACTCGGGGTACCATCAGATTCGGAGGAAGAGGCAAGCTGAGTCCAAGGTACATCGGACCTTTTGACATCTTGGAACGAGTTGGCAAAGTGGCTTACCGTCTTGTATTGCCTCCATCATTAGAAGGAGTGCATGACGTATTTCACGTATCGCAGTTTAGGAGATACGTGACAGACCCTAGCCACGTGCTTGATTATTCAGAGATTATAGTCGGGCCTATTTTATCATATGCAGAGCAGCCAGTAGAGATACTCGATCACAGTAAGAAGACTTTGAGGGGTCAGACTATTCGACAGGTTAGGGTTGCATGGAAGAATCATTCGCCAAGTGAGTCTGCCTGGGAGGGAGAGGATTTCATTCGATAGCGTCTTCCATATTTATTTGAGGATCAAGGTACGAATTTACGTACCGTATTTGATTTCCAGTTTACTTTTAAATTCTCGTAGCTATTAGTCACGCTTTACTTTTAATTTCGGGGACAAAATTTTTTTAAGTTGGGAAGGATGTATTATTGTAGCATCAGGTAGGAGTAGGGGAGGACAGTCGGGTGGAGTCAACAACAAGGGGGTACAGAGATGCAGCGGGGGGTATCGAAGTTGGCTGGCCAGGTGGTTCCGCTGGAGGGAAGGTAATGGGTTGGACGGGTGGAAGAGACTCGTTCGATGGCGGTGGTAGCATTGGTAAGTCGAAAGTTGGCTGCTTGTAAACCCCCTCAATTAATTCTATAGATAGTCTGGTATGGGATAGAAAATTTTGGTTTAGTAGCAGATGTTTGAGGTTTAGAGCAGGGTTGCATATGTCTGTTATTTATTAATTAAACCCTTGGCGCGCCCTACCATTGTTGAATTATTCGGGCCCCAACATCAGCCCATAAATTCTATCGGACGGTTGTACTTTTGACTTGACTCGTCAATTTAGGCACTGGACTTTTTTGTCACACAAAATCAAATCCGTTGTGCCCTAAATTAATTGCACAACTTACCGTATCCATTAAATCCCATATTTAATCCCGTGTCGGACACTTGTGTCGTTACCTTCAATTTTGAGATACCAACTTAACTCGTTGAGCCGGACCAACTAAAGGGTCCAAGACTGACTCCAAGCCCACATTATTTTTGGCCTTTGTGTCATTTCCAAATATAGACCCCAAGTGCCCCCATTTAATTTAAAAGTGCGGGACACTTTTATTCTAATTAAATCGGGGATACCAATTTTGACTAATCCTATTTTAATCCCTATTTAATCCCAATGCCTATTTAATTAAGTCCATGCCAAACACACAACACCCCCTCACCCTACAAAATGTCAAACACCATTTCCCCTAAAAAAATTCCATCATTTTATGTGTTTGTGCAATTACCCAAACTTAAGGGGCTAAATTACAAATATTGCAACATGTGGCACACCCTCATTGGCCAAGGCCAAATGGAGAGGCTATCTCCCCTTACTTTTTATGAAGAAACCTATTCCCTTGATGTAACATCCCCACCACTCATTTGAATTGGAAGCATCACCACCCTCCATTCATCATACAACCCCTATAAAAAGTTACCATCACCTCCCTCTTTCCCATACCGGCCCTAATCCCCAAACATGGGAAACCCCACCCCCTCTCTCTTAACTCCCTCTTCCTATATCAAAAACCAAACCCTTCCTCCATATTTCCTTTCTTCTTCTTCTTCCTCCTCACCTCTTCTCCATCTCTTTTACAACCCGACCCGGCTGAGTTCCCAGCCACCCTTCTCATCTCCGGCGAGCCGGCCACTGTCCTCTATGCAGAGCCTCGGGTTTCTCACTGGCAATGCTAGGGAGACAATAGTTATTGGTTCCACGATGAGATTCGCAAGTACTAGTATCGTGAAGAGGTCTTCAGATGGTTCCTTTGGGTGGCTTACCAGGGGCAAGTCTTCTCAGACTCCTTCTCTTAATGTCCCACTTCAAGGTGTTACAGTCCCACCACCTTTGCCTGATCATCTCGAACCAAGCAAGACAAAGATCACCACCCTTCCAAATAGGGTCAAAATTGCTTCGAAAGCATCACCAAACCCGGTTGCATCAATAGGGCTCTATGTTGACAGTGGTTCTGTGTATGAAACACCCACATCATCTGGAGCCTCACACCTCTTGGAGCGGATAGCATTTAAAAGCACTACAAGTAGGAGCCATTTGCGTACTATGCGAGAAATAGAAGCTATTGGAGGTAATGTTAGTGCATCGGCTAGCCATGAACATATGGGTTATACATATGATGCACTTAGACCTATAAGCTTGAAATGGTCGAGATGATAATTGATAGTGTCAGGAACCCTGCTTTTCTTGATTGGGAAGTTAATGAACAGTTGCAGAAGATGAAGGCTAAAATAGAAGAAATGTCTAACAATCCACAGAGTTTGCTTTTGGAGGCAATCCATTCTGTCGGCTACTCAGGATGGTGCTTGCAGCATCAGGTCTAGATCACGAGGAACTAGTATCGATTGATGAACCACTATTATCTGACCTTCCAAAGGTGTCTCGTCCTGAGGACCCAAAATATGTATATGTTGGAGGGGACTTCCGCCGTCAAACAGATTCGGATTTGTAATACCCATGTTGCCCTTGCTTTTGAAGTTCCTGATGGCTGGCATCAGGAAAAAGAAGCCATGATTCTTATAGTGCTTCAGATGCTTATGGGAGGGGGAGGCTCCTTTTCTGCTGGTGGTCCTGGGAAAGGGATGCATTCTCGACTATGTACTACGGGACCCGCGGACTTGGACGTTGTACCGGATCCCCATTATCAGCAGCCGAATGCAGACAAGTGTACCTTGTCACCCTGTATTTCAGATTACATATATTTATTATTTTATTATATACATTGTGCACGTAATATTTACGATCGATACCTCGTGTCCGAATCACAATCGGGTGCAGACGTTCGACGTAACGCTTTGTAATAAATATTAGATGTTCATAACGTCTCGATGTACGTACCTGAGTATATTGTCACCCCAGGACACATTTATACACTAATATCATGTCAGATTCCTATATCCTGACACTGACATCATGACCAGAGACTGGGATGACCTTAGGGTCATGTCTGTTGAGTTATTTCTATGTGACGAGACTGTTAGATAGAGGTTCAGGTTCAGCGCACAATTGTTGACCGCTTGGGAAGGGGAAGACAGTTAGTAGACGTTTGGGCTCCTCTGCACACGCTTATATAAGTAGTATTTATGTAGTGATCCTGTATCTAGTGTAGTAGTATCACCCGTGTGACTCTTTACCCGGAGCTGTGGTACTTCCCGTGTGTCTCCGTGTCCGGAGCTACAGTTTTATTTTGGACAGTCCACGTGTCAAACATTATCTTCAAACTGTATCTCACTTAGTTGGTTATACTAGACTACACCGTCGATGCACTTGTACTTTCTATTATACTTTGGCATGCTGTATTTTTGTACCTTGTTACGTCCCTCTGAGGACCTGGTCCCCTGCCAGTTTTGCAGCATAGACGATTACGGTTATTGTACCAGGTACTTTGACCATTGGAGTTGCTGATGGAGTTGCACGTCTTACGGGCATTGTACCAGGTACTCATATCATTTCCACTGACATTATGATTACATTATTCTTATTGATTATTTATCTGTTATTGTAGCCTAGTTTTCGTAGACTCATCTCTTCTCGAGTCTATTCGAGTTTGTGTGTTATTGGGCGGCCAACTTTAGCACATATAGCACTTTCTTGTATACTATTGTACATTATGGATTGAGACATAAAGGTTTATATTTATGGAATATCTAGATAGTGCCCTTTATATTATACAACTTATACGTATTCGAGTCAGACCAGAGTCTGGTCGAATGCGTAGCTGCCGTGTCACATATTCCTGGTCCTACGTATTTTGGGACTGGGGCTTGACACCGCCGGAGTGAAGGGCTCGGCTGGTCGGGTGTAGTAGAAGGAGAAGTGGGGAGGAAGAAGAAGAAGAAGAAGAAGAAGAGAAGGGGAGGAGGTTGTATTTCGACTAAACTTGTGAGGAGGGAGGAGAGAGAGAGTGGGGGGTTTCCAATATTTTAGGATTAGGGTCGGCCTTGGGAAATAGGGAGTGATAGAGAGATTTTATTGGGGGTTGTGTGAGGAATGGGTGGTAAGGATGAGAGCCTATTTTGAATGGATGGCTCAGATTTAACATGGAGAAAATGAGCATCCAAAGGAAGAGATAGATGATAATTTGACCGGTCAATGAGTTGAGGGTAAGGTTTCTTCATTGGCTTGGACCAATGAGGAGATGACACCTAATACCATATTTGTAAATAAGCCCCTAAACTTTTGGGTATTTGCACAAACCTGTAAAATGATAAAAAAATTATGTGAGGAGTGGTGTTTGGTGTTTTGTAGGGTGAGGGGGTGTTGTGTGTTTTGCATGGGCCTAATGAATGAGGTATTCAGTTAAATTGGGGCTAAGTTGGGATTAGTCAAAGTTGGTATCCCCAATTTAATTAAAATAAAATATTATGTGTTCTTAAATTAAATAGGAGCACATGGGATCTCAAATTGGAGTGACACAAAGGTCATAAAAGGTGTAGGCTTGGTGTCAGTCTTGGACCCTTTAATTGGTTTGACTAAACGGGTTGAGTTTGTGTCTCAAAATTGATGGCAACGACAAAGGTACGCTATACAGGATTAAAGAACGGGTTTCGAATAGGGGGAAGTTGTGCAGTTAAATTAGAGCATAAGGGATTGTGATTGTGCGTGACGGAAAAGTACAGCGCCTAGGTTGGCTTGTCTAGTCAATGGTGCAACAATTTTTGGAAATTATGGGCTATTGTTGGGCTCCAAATATTACAAAAATAGTATGGTGCACCAAGGGTTTAAATACAGAACCAAACAACTGCAACAAATTTCTAAACCTCAAATACACTGACGCTACAACAAAATTTCTAACTCAATCTAGCCTACCTAAATTAAAATTTTGAGGGGATTTACACCCAATGTCCTAGAGATTGACTTATAAACCTAGAAATAGCCAGTTTGACCAACTTTGACTAGTTTGACCTAGAGTTGACCTAGTTTGACCATTTTGAATTAGAAATGGCTTTATGATCTAGAAGTTAACTAGTTTAAGTTATTTTTATTCCAAAATCTTGTATTGATATAATATTCTATATTTAGGTCTTTGAGTCACATTATCGGACATCTTTGATACTGTTTACCAAATTTCAGGCGAGTATATTCTCTGATAGTTTCTTATTTATGATATCCTCTATCTCTTGTATCTAGTATAGATATCATTAATTTCTTGACATGATGGTTACACAGATTGGTATATTCGGATCTCGTCATGAGATGTTATTTCCTGGTATGTATGGTGTATCTTGTGCAAGCTTTGTTTCCATGTTCTTCTTGTACATGTACAGACACTGATTCTTGGGGAGACTTGCTACCTTCCCAGAGAATTATGTATCATAATGTACCATGGTTGGATCCACTATACCAGTCGGAGGCGGGGAGTATATAGTGTAGATATGTGATCATACCCTCCTTGTATCATGACTTGTTCATTAAATAGTGTTAATCATACACCACACATATGATTAACCAGGCCATAATTTTTATATCAAGTTCCCAAGCCGTTCACATGTTAAAGCTGGTACTCACTCACTTAGTCATTAGCATTTTTTGTTTATTTCTATATTGCTCATTCTCGTATTTATTTCCTGTATTTTATTTATTGCATATCTCTTATATCTATATATTGCATCTTGTATATTCATATCTATTTACTGTTACATAGTTTATACCATTCATTAGAACTGCTGTTAGAGATGTACTTTGCTCCTTTTCTGACTGGATATATTTTTCTCAGATGATACGAGGAGTGGTACCCCACTCACTACGGGTCTCAGGATATGGTAGGCTTAGAGCTAGAGACCTTAGGTCAGGAGGTCTCATCCCGACTGAGACAAATGACCCAGGACTCGTAGCTTAGTAGTTAGTTTTCTATTGTACTAGATTTTTCTCCAGCTCAATTTTAGTATTTATCTGAATCATTGGATATTATTTTGTCTCATGAGTTGTATTTGTGACTCTTCTATTCTTTTATTATATTCGTGTTTATTCCATCTATGGATTTGTGATTGAGTATATTTATTTATATTGGTGGCTTATTATATCTTGATTGATAGATAGATAGATAGATAGTTTACCCAAATAACGTTCTACCGCAGGCTGGGCGTTGTTCACTACTTGCGTCCCTACACCGGGTGCCGGTCGTGACACTAAGCCTCATCGGTCACTAGCACTAAGTTTTTCTGCTCTATGGGAGTATCCTATAATGGATTGTCGTCCTATGGCCCGTAGTAAGTGGGACATTGCTCTTCAAGCCAATCATCTAAAAAATATATCCAATAAGGATCGGAGCAAAGTACAAAAATCTTAAAATATTTCCAAATATATGGTAAAGCATATATATGACAGGTAATAAAAAAGAATACAAGATAACTAGCAATAAAAAATGAAATAAACTAGAGTAAATAGATAATATACTATTAAGGAAGAACATGCAATAAGAAATAACTGTAAGAAATGGAAATAGATAAACTAGCTAATGTGCTTTAAAGTACAAGTACGTTATGTAATCGGGTTAGGTTGAACATGAATGTAACTAAATAACTTGATTACACATATTATGTGTAATCGACATATACACGAATATACTGGGCTTTTATCAAATAACCAACTCCTACTTTTTCGTCCCCAACCAATACTCATGGATCCAATCACGACACATTACGAACATGAATATAAGCACACTGAATACGAGCAGTGTATGAACACGAAGTACATGATAATCAATACCTAATACACATGATGAAAAATGTGTGAAGGAGTACCCGCTAAACACGGTAGGGGATAACATCCCATGACAAGATCCATTTAGTACCAGTCTGTCTAGCCACTATGTCGGAATCAAGTAAACAGTTCTAGAACATGTGATATATACACTATCTGACTAAAAACTAATAAAGAGATGTACTCACCTATGGTCCTGAGCAAAGGGTGTCTCTCGATGCCCAAGCTGGTGTCACATAATCCTATTTAGGAAATATTATGTTAATTGGTATAATAAGAGATAAATGGTTTAAAAATACACTAATGCATGATTCTAGGTCCATTCTAGGTTTATTGGTCTATATTGGTCACTAATTAGCCAATACTAGCTAAACTAGGTTATTAACTACCTTACTAAGTTAATACTAACTAGTTCAAGGAAATACCCTAGTCATTTACTAACTTACCTTGCTACCAATAATACTAATTACTAACTAGTACATATATAAATAAATATAACATTGGCTAAAATATATTTATAACTAACTAGACTATATATAACTAACAACCATAAGATTAGCTAACTGATACTAAACAACATACATAATATAAATTGACAAACTAAAACTGACATAGGTAATTACTTGTCACTACCACATTTTCTAGGAAAGGATATTTTGGTCTTTTCATAATTAATTAAATATTGTACATATTGTATATTTATTTATTATATTATTTATTTATTGTTCAATGTTAGTTTATTATCTTAGACTTGTGTTAGTGGACCTAACTAGTTTAGATTAGATCCATGGACCAATATTTAATTCTAGTGAATTGAGCCCAATAATAAGCCTATTCATTAGGAGGATGATTAATTAAGTTAAACCCAATAGACTAGAACCTTTCCTCCTTAATTATTTCTTCATGAGAGGCCCCAAGGGATATTTTAGACTTTATATAGTAGCTTGGGGAGGGGGTTTTGTGGCCGGCCTAGTTAGTAAGGGAGGGAAAGTTTCTCTCTCTTCATTTTTATTTCAAATCTAGATCTAGAATTTTTTTCTTCCAAATTTCTTCATTCCCACATCAAGTTTTTATCCAAATTTCTTCCTAATTCCTTCCCAAATCATAATTGGAGGCCATTAGATCAAGGATCTACAAGGAGGAAGCAAGGATCTACAAGGAGGAGCAAGGATCTACAAGTTGAAGGCTCTTTTCACTCAAATTAGAAGTTTTATTGGGAATCCATCTCCCAATAGGTACAATTCAGTTTTTTTCTCTTTAATTAGACTTTAAATCTATGTTTTAATCATTATGAACCACCCCATATTCTAAGAAAACCCATAGGAATTAAAATTAGGTTCATAAGAGGCCTATGGAGAAAGTTATGTATTATTTTGTGTCAATTTTGGGAGAATTCCGAGATTGACACATCTTGTGTTTGTTAATTGGTCAATTAGAATAAATTGACATATGTTTGATTGTGTGTGGCGAGTGTGGTATCCACAATTGGATACATGTAAGTCGTATTCTGACAATTTGGAGATACGGGTTAATTTGGAGGTTTTTCCGCAAACACGGGGAGTTTGAGAATGTCATATTTTAACACAGACACGTAGATGTGTAATTAGATCTTCGTATTATTCATAATTAGTATTTTAGACTTGTTCGTATCCTTCGGGATACGTTTGGTGGTGTGGTGGACTCATATCGCAAGTGTACTATAGATCTAGTGTGATACGGGTGCGATGCACTCCACGTATTTATTTTATTACATTTTAGATTCAATTTAATAGCTATTAGAATATTATAGTTATCATTTTTATAGGATAAATAGAGATGAATGCAGTAAATTAATATTAATGTGCAATAATTATATGACTTAATATACCTTACCGTTGCTTCGATGTTTGGAGCGCTACACTAGTGGTTACCTTCAAACAAATTTTATACACACTTCCTAGACCTGCCAGACTACCATTCTGACCCTTGTGTAACTCTTAAATTCTCGATATTGTGCTTCATTTTAGCTGCGCAATATTCGTTACAAACGTCTATGTATAATCCCAATAATACCAATTTTTTATAATTGCCCATTCCTATTTGAAATTGGAGACACAACCTCAACATGTTCCATATAACCCAATTTAGGGCATTAATCTATTCTGAGCCTGCTACACCTGTGACACTTGTGTCCCACCCAATTTTAATCCCATGTATCTTCAATTGATTAAAGAACGCCTTGTGCATTAGTTTTAAATTAAATTAAGTTGGAGACAAACCTCACCCAAAGCTAGACCCAACCAAGCCCATGTACATCCTACACCCTTTCATGTGGACATGTTCTCCACCCCAAAGAGCCTAGGCCAGCCTAAATCCCAAAATCTACCTCTATTTCTCTCTCCTATATAAATATAACACCCTCCCACAAACCCTAAAGAGAAACTAAAACCTACTCGAACCCTAGTCTTCCTAACCGGTCACCCTCTTCCCTTACCCGACACATCACTACCTTAAGCCGCCACCACCAGTGCCACCTGACCGCCTACCCTTCCCCGTCGACGCAGGACCACCGCCCCAGCCCGCCAGCACCACCGCCAGTCCAACCCGCAACCATCATCACCATCATCAATACCATCACACCCGACTACCCTTCCAAGACTTCCCTCCACCACCTCCATCGCCTGACTACTGACCACCTCCGCCACCAGACTCGCCATCTCTACTACCCCAGCACCATCAACACCATCACCTGCACCATCGCCAACCACCCTCGTACTACCATCATCAACCTCACCATCACCATCCGCGTCAACCATCGACAGCACCACCATCAACCGCGTCAACCATCTCCTATATAAATATAATTGACTGGTAATTATGAACACTGTGTTGACCTAGGACTTGGACAACTAGCATGTGCATGTATTCTTATAAAATGCTAGTTAAGACTTATAATATAGTATTATACGTCTTAGTTGCATAGCATATCCGGACATTTCGTTGTCTTGGCGTACACGCCACTCATGATTAGGACACATGTACGTCTTAGTTGCGTGCACACGCGACTATGTTAATTGACCAACCGTAACCATCTTGAGGACCCAGGCAAGATACCTTGCCATATTTACTGTTTAATTAAAATTATGCAAATATTGTATGATATCTTATTGTATTCTTTTATACAACTGTGCGCGTCCGAGATCGACTCGGGTGCAGTCGACGAGTATGTCGATGAGTAGTGTACTTGATGTAGTCGCTAGCAGACTCACCCCATTGGGAGGATACTCTGATATCTTCCAAGTTCTGACACTCTTACACGCATCACGGTGACAAATTCATGTTGGGATACGGGTTCGCGTACCCGACTAGCTATTGGTGCATGTGACATGCATCACGGTTTAGTACGTAATTCAGGATTATATAATTAGGAGAGACTTGGCATATAGATATGTGGTATGCACGTCGAGTATTCGACTTGTACATCTATATTGGGCGGGAAGGACAACTAGTAGGCGTATGGGGTACACACATTAGAATCCGTAGTATCCGGAGGAGCCACGGATCCAATAACTTTTTTTATTCAGATGCCACATTCTACGGAGCGATATGGACGATATACTACTCAGATGCTACATTCTACGGAGCGATATGGACGTTATACTATGCAGATGCCACACTCTTCGGAGTGTTGGACGTTATGCCTACGCCTACCCATACGTACCAATATTGTTCTCGCATTGCATTCACTTAGATGGTTAGCACACCATTTATTTTATTCAGTATTTATATATGGCATATTTCTATGTATCTTGTTACGTTCCTCTGAGGACCTGGTTCCCTTCCAAATTTGGACGAGGCATATTACCCTACAGTGTACAAACTGGGACAGAAGACGATGTACGCATCCGAGGAGGAGCTAGAGGTGCTACCATCAGAGTTTGCATGATCATTTGGTTGGCCTTCCGCCTAGGATGGGAGCATCATTATCTAGTCAGCCGATGCTCTAGTCATTACTTTTTTTATCTGTCTTTCAGTACTTTTATTTCATCATAGTAGTAGGTTTGTTCCCACCAGACATTTTGGGTTGTACTAAGATATTATAGACTGGCATTTATTTTCCAGTATTTATTTTAGTACTTTTGGTTATATTATGGATGAGATTAGAGTACCTGTTTGATGTTGATATTGGACTTGTTAGTAATTTAGGACAGTGTAGCACTCTTCGTTAGGATCCATTAAATTAGGATATCCTTGGAGACGTGTCAGCTGGCTATTGCCACGTGGCCTAGTCCCATGTATTTTGGGACTGGGGCGTGACATTGTTTTAGTGGTGGCCCATGAAGGTCGTAATTATCGCTTGCGGTATGGTAACATGCCCAGCAAGCCTGCAATAAGATAGGAATTACTAGGTCTCATCCACTTTGATTACGTCTTTGAACTTCCTTCGTATTATTTCTAAATATCTGTATCCTGCTTGATTTCGTACTCTTTTAATGAAGTCCTATCTCTTACAGCAAGATAAACTTGCACAGTGGACGAGGAGCACACGGTGCCGTAGTGCCAGCCAATACCACCCAGAGAGAGGAGATATCCCAGGAACCACCTGGAGAGCAACCACCACCACAGGCCCCGATAATTCTACAGGCCCCGCTGATACAATGGCACGAGACTTCTCAGGGCGACCCTACGCAGCAGCACAAGGGTCAGACTTCACAGACAATCCCAATACAGCATTTCGAGGGCCAGACTTCGGGGGCTACACCGATGCCGCAAACCGAGTGGTCGACATGTGAGGAGACAACTACCGCACAACCGGAGGTCCCATTACCAGCACCTCCACCCGATCTACCTCAGATACCACAATCAGATGGACTGCCACAGATACTTCAGTTCTTCCAGGCTATGATGTAGGTAGTGGCATCAGACTGAGACATTGAGACAGAGCTTGATGGCAGTTCTAGAGAGGACACCTGCACTAGCACCAGCACCCGTACCAGCACCTATACCAGTTCAGACCTTTGGTACTGTACGAGGGTTTTGCCAGATGGGCCCGGATATCGTTTCGGGCAACGAGACTGCAGAGGGGATCTCCGATTGGGTTGCCAATACGGAGATGTTACTAGAGGCTTCTCAGCTACATCTAGACCTTTGGATGACCGCAGTAAGGGCCCAACTGAAAGGCAATGCCCATCACTGGTGGGATTCGATAGAGCGCAGTGTAGGCAAGATCCAGACATGGAAGCAGTTCTTAGAGTACTTTAATACGAAGTATTTCTCGACTACAGTCAGAAATGCCCTGTAATCCCAGTTCATGCATCTAGAATAATGGAATATGACCGTAGACGCATACGACACGGAGTTTAGTCATCTTAGTAGATTTTGTGTCGTCTTGATACCCAACGATCTAGAGAAGGCCCAGAGATTCCAACACGGCCTCACTTCCGAACTGCAGAGATATACCACCACCCAGGCGAGGATTTCTTATGAGGAGGTTCTTTCAGAGGCGAGGATCCAGGAGGCCATTGGCAAAGGAGCAAGACATTCCAGCATGACCACACCAGCTAGAGCCCAGCTTAGAGCAAGAGGACCGATCTGTCGTCCCAGAGCACAGATACAGCAGAGGACAGCACCATACCAGCAAAAGGAGCTTCCGACTTGCCACCACTGTGGTAAGAGAGGACATTTCCAGAAGAACTGCTGAAAGAGACTGGGGACATGCATGATATGTGAAGCAAGCCATCACTATGCCCGAGACTGCCCACAGCACAGAGATGCGGCACCGCAGACCGGACAGAGGCCAGCAGCACCAGTCCAGGGGACACTACCCCCGACAGGAGGCCAGCGTCTACCAGCACCAGGGGGATTTCAGAAGGGACCACCTTTGGCCCCACAGGAGGCACAGTTTGATCGAGCCAAACAACAGACCGGAGGGCAGAGGCACGGACAGGCCTTTGCACTAGCAGCTACTGAGGAGGAAACAGAAGGGGAAGCTATCACAGGTACCATTTTAGTTGCATCATTACCTGTGACAGCATTGTTTGATTCTGGCGCTACACTATCTTTCATATCTAGTAGATTCATAGCTATGCATAGAGTAGCTACTTTTCCCTTACCTAAGAGTTGGAAGATTCTTACCGGAGGAGGCATCATGCCGGTTACTAGCACTATTAGAACGTGTTCGGTAGTCTTGTATGGTAAAGAGATGAGAGCACAATTTTTGGTATTTCCCATGACGTACTTTGACGTTGTGTTAGGCATGGACTGGTTAAGCCAGTATAATGTTGTACTAGATTGCCGGAAGGGTAGCGTCACTTTTAGACCGCCAGAACAACCGGAGTTCGAGTATATACGAGGGACCATCGAGCAAGGAGTAGGACAGACAGCTGGAGCTTACATGGCTATAGAGACGGTATCCCCACCGATAGTTACAGAATTTGAGGATATTTTCCCAAGGAGTTGCCAGGCTTACTGCCAGATAGAGACGTGGAGCTCACTATTGATCTAGTACCCGGAGTAGCGTCGATATCTTCAAATGTATACCAATTGGCGAAGAAGGAACTAGATGAGCTGAAGCTACAATTAAAGGAGTTGTAGATCAAGGGATTTGTTCGTCCTAGTGCATCACTCCGGGGAGCACCAGTGTTGTTTGTACCTAAGAAGGACGGGACAGTCCGTATGTGCATTGATTACAGAGCCCTTAATGCCTTGACTATCAAGAACAAGTACCCCCTTTCGCGAATTGATAATTTTTTCGACCAGCTGACAGGAGCAGTGGTGTTCACGAAGATCGACTAGAGATCGGGTTACCATCAGGTAAATATGCGAAGAAAAGACATTCTAAAGACAACATTCAGTACTCGTTATGGTCACTACGAGTTCTTGGTGATGCCTTTTGGACTAACGAATGCGCCTGCCGTATTTATGAACTTGATGAACAGAGTCTTCCACCAATACTTAGACCAGTTCATGGTAGTCTTCATCAACAAAATCATGGTGTATTCGAAGAACCACGAGGAGCATGAAGAGCACTTGAGAAAAGTATTGGAAATGCTTAGGCGAGAGAGGCTCTATGCCAAGCTAAGCAAGTGTGAGTTCCTCCTAGATCGTATCACTTTTCTTGGACACGTTATCTCAGGAGATGGTATTTCAGTAGATTCGACGAAGATTTCATCAGTAGAGACATGGCCGACCCCTAACAACGTCTCGGATGTGAGAAGTTTCCTAGGACTTGCCGGATATTACCGGAGGCTCGTAGAGAACTTCGCAAGGATTGCAAAGCCGATGACCCGCTTGACCCACAAGGAGAAGGAGTTCACCTAGACAGAGGAGTGTCAGACGGCGTTCGATGAGCGGAAGGAGTGTCTGACTACGGCACCTATCTTGACTATACCTTATGGACCCAGAGGATTCGTGATCTATAGCGATGCATCTAGGAAAGGATTAGGATGCGTCTTGATACAGCATGGAAAGGTTGTGGCCTATGCCTCTAGGCAATTAAGGACCCATGAGAAGAACTATCCCACTCACGACTTGGAGCTTTCCGCAGTGATCTTTGCTTTGAAGCTTTGGAGGCACTACCTATACGGAGAATGAGTGGAGATATTCACTGATCACAAGAGCCTGAAGTCCGTCTATACCTAGAAGGACATGAACCAAAGACAAAGACGTTGGCTCGAGGTGATGACAGACTTTGAGATCGAGCTACAGTACCACCCGGGAAAGGCCAACATAGTAGCTGACGCATTAAGCAGAAGACCTATGGCATTCTTTTTTACTACCCAGCAACATCTGTTGAGAGATCTAGAGTAGATGGGTATAGAGGTCATTATGCCAGGAATGACGGACAGTTGTCGAGTTTTTAGTTGCAATCGACATTAGTTGAGAGGATCAAGGCTGCTTTGCCAACAGATGCCAGATTCCAGAGGCTTCGACAGAGGACAGAGGACGGAATACAGACAAGATTGTGCATACATAAATACGGGACTTTGAGATGTGGAGATCGTCTCTATGTTCCAAATGGAGAACTTTGTCAGGAGCTGATATCGGAGGCACATAGTTTAACATACTCTATACATCCAGGAGGCACAAAGTTGTACAGAGACTTAAGGCAGTACTATTGGTGGCATGGAATGAAGAGAGAGATAGTCCACTTTGTGGCAAAGTGCCTGGTGTGTCAGCAAGTCAAGGCTGAAGATCAGAGGTCTGCAGGTTTACTTCAACCGCTCCCAATACCTGAGTAAAAATGGGAGCACATCACTATGGACTTCGTTACGGGTTTTCTGAGGATTCCCAGTGGTCGTAATGCAGTGTGGGTGATCGTGGATCGACTCACCAAGTCCGTTCACTTTTTATCTTCAGAGTTGGGCAGTCTATAGAGGTCTTAGCAGATATGTATATAAGGAAGATCGTATGACTGCATGGAGTGTCAGTTAGTATAGTGTCTGACAGAGATACGAGGTTTATATCTTACTTTTGGCGGAGTATGCAAGAGAGTCTCGGTACCCGCCTGAAGTTTAGCACATCGTACCACCCATAAACAGATGGCCAGTCCGAGTGCACCATTCAGACGCTGGAAGACATGTTAAGAGCGTGCATGATGGATTTTGGTGGATCATGGGAGGACCATTTGTATTTGGTTGAATTTTCCTACAACAATAGCTATCAAGCGAGCATTCAGATGGCTCCCTATGAAGCGTTGTATGACAGAAAGTATCGTTTCCCTGTATGTTGGAGCGATGTGGGCGAGAGGCAGATTCTAGGGCCAGAATTGGTTGTTCGTACAGTGGAGAAGGTAAAAAAGATCCAAGGGCATTTACGAGCAGCACAGGACAGACAGAAGCATTGGGCAAATGTACATCGATGACCCCTAGAGTTTCAAGTTGGAGATCATGTATTTCTAAAAATCTTACCTACTCGAGGGACTATCAGGTTTGGAGGCAGAGGAAAGCTGAGTCCGAGATACATCGGACCATTCGATGTGTTAGAACGGATAGGGGAGGTTGCTTACAGGTTAGCCTTACCTCAGACATTAGAAGGGGTTCATGACGTCTTCCATGTATCTCAGTTAAGGAGGTACATGCAGATCCGAGTCATGTGTTTGACCATTCAGAGATCATAGTCGGCCCAAGTTTATCATATCAAGAGGAGCCTGTAGAGATTCTGGACAGAAGCAAGAAGGTATTGCGAGGTCAGACTATCCCTCTAGTTTATGTCGTATGGAGGCATCATGCACCAGGCGAGTCGACCTGGGAATGCGAGGAGGATATTCGACAGTGTTATCCCTATTTCTTCGAAGGCCTAGGTATATAGTATCATTTAATTTCAGTCAGTAGTTCGTACCATACGTATATTTTAATTTTGAGGACAAAATACTCTAAGGAGGGTAGATTGTAAACCCCCTTGACCAAATTTAGGGTTATTTAGTTTAGATAGAGAGACTAGGATTAAAATGGTGACAAATAGAGATGAATGCAGTAAATTAGAATTAATGTGCAACAATTATATGACTTAATACACCTTACCGTTCCTTCGATGTTTGGAGCGCTATACTAGTGGTTACCTTCAAACAAATTTTATACACACTTCCTAGACCTGCCAGAATACCATTCCGACCCTTGTGTAACTCTTAAATACTCGATATTATGCTTAATTTTAACTACGCAATATTCGTTATAAACGTCCATGTATAATCCCAATAAATCCAATTTTTCATAAGTGCCCATTCCTAGTTAAAATTGGAGACACAACCTCAACATGTTCTATATAACCCAATTTTGGGCATTAATCTATTCTGAGCCTGCTACGCCTATGACACTTGTGTACCACCCAATTTTAACCCCATATATCTTCAATTGATTAAAGAACGCATTGTGTATTAGTTTTAAATTAAATTAAGTTGGAGACCAACCTCACCCAAAACTAGACCCTATCAAGCCCATGTATACCCTACACCCTTTCAAGTGGATATGTTCTCCACCCCTATTTCTCTCTCCTATATAAATATAATACCCTCCTCCAAACACTAAATAGAAACTAAAACCTACTCGAAGCCTAGTCTTCCCAATCGGTCACCCTCTTCCCTTACCCGTTACATCACCACCTTAAGCCGCCACCACCAGCGCTACCTGACCGCCTACCCTTCTCGTCGACGCCGGACCACCGTCCAAGCCCGCCAGCACCACTGCCAGTCTACCCTGCAACCATCATCACCATCATCAATACCATCACACCCGACTACCCTTCCTCAACTTCCCTCCAGCACTTCCACCACCTGACTACTGACCACCTCCGCCACCAGACTCACCGTCTCCACCACCCCAGCACCATCAACACCATCACCTGTACCACCGCCAACCACCCTCGCACAACCATCATTAACCTCACCGTCACCACCCGCGTCAACCATCGATAGCACCACTATCAACCCGACCACGATTCCCCTAACCAACCAAACCCTCACCAACTCCACCATCATCACCGACCTTCCATACCCCGACCACCGCCTTCCTGACCGCCTCACCATGACTGACCCCGCCGCCAGCCGCCGTTGCAGCTACTGCCAAGGCTGCTGCTGCCGCTGCTGCAACTGCTTCCGTTGTTTTCCCGTACAACACCGGAGCTCCGCCCCCATGTCGGAGAACAGCCGTCGACGAGCACAGACTCCCGCTCAGCTACAACTAGGTACACGTGTACTTCACCCTTTTTCTCATGTGTCGTAGTATCGATGTATCGCTTAATGGACATGGGTAAATCTATAAGAGTAATATATGTGTATGTGTATTATTGTAAACTAGTAATTAGTGATAAATAATTTCTCCATTAATAATTGACTGGTAATTATGAACACTGTGTTGACCTAGGACTTGGACAACTAGCCTTGTGCACGTATTCTTATAACATGCTAGTTAAGACTTATAATATAGTATTATACGTCTTAGTTGCATAATATATCTGGACGTTTCGGTGTCTTGGCGTATACGCCACTCGTGGACAGGACACATGTACGTCTTAGCTGCGTGCACACGCGACTATGTTAATTGACCAATTGTAACCCCTTGCGTAAGTGTCTAAGAGCAGCATCGTAGTTCTGGGTATATCACGTTAGTGTTTGATGATCGAATTTGTATATTATATTATATGTATAGGGTCGCTGGACCAGTCAGGAGAGTCTTCAGGAGCAGGCTATTGGCATTCGCAGCTTGAGGACCCAGGCAAGAACCTTGCCATAATTACTGTTTAATTTAAATTATGTAAATATTGTATGATATCTTGTTGCATTCTTTTATATAACTGTGTGCGTCCGAGATTGACTCGGGTGCAGTCGACGAGTACGTCGATGAGTAGTGTACTTGACCTAGTTGCTAGCAAACTCACCCCATTGGGAGGATACTCTGATATCGTTCGAGACTTGACACTCTTACACGCATCACGGTAACAAATTTATGTTGGGATACGGGTTCGCGTACCCGACTAGCTATCGCTGCGTGTGACATGCATCACGGTTTAGTACGTAATTCAGGATTATATAATTAGGAGAGACTTGACATATAGATACGTGGTATGTACATCGAGTATTCGATTTGTACATCTACATTGGGCGGGGAGGACAACTAGTAGGCGTATGGGGTACACACATTAGAATCCGTAGTATCCGGAGGAGCCACGGATCCAATGACTTCCTTTATTCAGATGCCATATTCTACGGAGTGATATGGACGATATACTACTCAGATGCCATGTTCTACGGAGCGATATGGATGTTATACAATGCAGATGCCACGTTCTTTGGAGTGTTGGACGTTATGCCTATGCCTACCCATACGTACCAATGTTGTCCTCATATTGCATTCACTTAGATGGTTAGCACACCCTTTATTTTATTCAGTATTTATATATAGCATGTTTCTATGTATCTTGTTACGTCCCTCTGAGAACCTGGTTCCCTTCCAGATTTGGACGAGGCATATTACCCTACAGTGTACGGACCGGGACAGGAGACAAGGTACACATCCGAGGAGGAGCTAGAGGTGCTACCGTCAGAGTTTCCGTGATCATTTGGTAGGCCTTCCGCCTAGGATGGGAGCATCATTATCTAGTCAGCCGATGCTCTAGTCATTAATCTTTTTATCTGTCTTTCAGTACTTTTATTTCGTTATAGTAGTGGGTTTGTTCCCACAGACATTTTTGGTTGTACTATGATATTACAGACTGGCATTTTTTTCCAGTATTTATTTTAGTACTTTTGGTTATATTGTGGATGAGATTAGATTACCTGTTTGATATTGATATTGGACTTATTAGTAATTTAGGACAGTGTAGCATTCTTCGTTAAGATCCATTAAATTGGGATATCCTTGGAGACGTGTCAGCTGGCTATTGCCACGTGGCCTGGTCCCGTGTATTTTGGGACTTGGGCGTGACAATATATA
This sequence comes from Iris macrosiphon, assembly GCA_036927795.1. Classification (NCBI taxonomy): domain Eukaryota; kingdom Viridiplantae; phylum Streptophyta; class Magnoliopsida; order Asparagales; family Iridaceae; genus Iris; species Iris macrosiphon. The sequence continues at coordinate 3,858,678 of JAYESA010000016.1, forward strand.
TATATATATATATATATATATATATATATATATATGGAGGTGGTTATATATATACATAGAGAGTTGTATATGTGTATATATATATATATATATATATATATATATATATATATCTAGTGCAATGTAGGTGTGTATGTATATATATAGAGATATATTTGTATCTCTAGTGTTATGTATATATGTATATATATAGATATGTATGTGTATATGTATAGATATGTAATTATATATACATATGTGTATGTATATATATATATATATATATATATATATATATATATATATATATATATATATATATATATATATATACATCCACTTATATTCAAATGTGTGTGCATAGATGTGTGTATTGTGTGTGCATAGATGTATGTGTGCTTGTGTGTGTGTGTATGTGTGTGTGTGTGTGTGTGTGTGTGTGTGTGTGTGTGTGTGTGTGTGTGTGTGTGCGTGCTAGGAGGGGTCGGGTTGCTAGCCAACAGCAACAACAAGCATAGGCAGTAGCAGCAACCATCGCAAACAGCATGGAGATGAGCAGCGCAACTGCAGCAATGAAGCACAGCAACACAGCAAAGCATAGAGTAGCAACAACTGCAGTTGCACCAGTAGCAATATGCAGTGCAGCAACAACAACATGCAGCAGCATGCTAGCAGTAATGCAGCAACAGCATGGAGGGCAGTAGCAAAAACTGCACCAACACAGCAAATGCAGCAGCAACTGCAACTGCAGCAGCCACAACAAAGGCAATAGCAAGATCTGCAGCTACAACAGCAAGGTAAGTTAGTAAGTAGTTAGTTCATTAATAGTTTAGTTAGCTAGTTAGCTTGATGTATAGTTTATTAGTTAGTTCATTAATAGTTTAATTAGTTAGTTTATTGATAGTTTAGTTAATAGTTTAGTTAGCTTGAGGTATAGTTTATTAGTTAATTCAATGATAGTTAGTTAAGTTAGTTACATTGTTATGTATGTATGTATGTATGTATATATATATATGTATTAGTATATTAGTAGTATTGTATTAGTTAATGCATGTTAGTTATAGTTTAGAGTTTTGGGTAGTTAGTTATATGTTAGAATTAATATTACCTTGAGATACCAAGGTAATGTCAAGGTATTGATGGATACTCAAGGTATTAGATTGTATCCAAAGTATTTGGGTTTGAGTATCAAGATGGGTGTGTAGTGGTGTGATACCACATTGGTTCAAAGACAAGGTATCCACTTAGCATTAGTTTAGTTAGGAATATTTTATATTGTTGATTGTATATACATATTATGATATTTTTATATCTATTAATTTGTGTATCTTATGATACAGTATCTTGTTGGTTCCCTAGTATCTTAGTATAGCTAATGTGGCCTAGTTACATAGTGTATGGACCCAATATCCTAGAGATAGACTCATACAACCTAGAATAGCTAGTTTGACCTAGAGTTGACCTAGTTTGACTGTTTTGGCTTAAAAAAATCTTTTTGACCTAGAAGTTGACTAGTTTAACTTATTTTTATTTCAAAACCTTGTATTGATGTAATATTCTATATTTAGGTCTTTGAGGTACCGTACCAGACATCTTTGATACTGTGTACTCGATTTCAGGTGAGTATATTCTCTGATAGTTTCTCATTTATGATATCTTCTATGTCTCTTGTATCTAGTGTAGATATCATTAATTTCTTAACACGATGGTTACATGGATTGGTATACCCGAATCTCGTCATGAGATATTTTTCCTTGGTATGTATGGTGTATCTTGTGCAAGCCTTGTTACCTTGTTCTTCTTGTACATATACAGACACTGATTCTTGGGAAGACTTGCTACCTTCCTTGAAAATTCTGTGTCATAACGTACCATGGTTGGATCCACTATACAAGTCGGGAGCGGGAAGTATGTAGTGTAGATATGTGATCATACCCTCCTTGTATCATGTCTTGTTCATTAAATAGTGTTAATCATACACCTCACGTATGATTAACCAGGCCATAATTCTTGTGTAAAGTTACTAAGACGATCACATGTTAAAGTTGGTACTCACTCACTTAGTCATTAGTATTTCTTGTTCATTTCTATATTGCTCATTCTCGTCTTTATTTCAAGTATTTCCTTTATTGTATCTTGTATATGTATATTGCATCTTGTATATTCACATTTATTTACTATTACATATTTTATATCATTTATTAGAACTGCTGTTAGAGATGTACTCTGCTCCTTTCCTAACTGAATATATTTTTTTCAGATGACACTGAGGAGTGGTACCCCACTCACTACGGGCCTCAAGACGTGCTAGGCTTAGAGCCAGAAAACTTGGCTCAGAAGGGTCTTATCCAGACTGAGACAGATGACCCAGGACTCGTAGCTTAGTAGTTAGTTTCCTTTTGTAATAGATTTATCTCCAACATTGATTTTAGTATTTCTCTGACTCATTGGATATTATTTTATCTCATGAGTTATATTTGAGACTCTTCTATTCTTTTATCATATTCGTGCTTATTTTATTTATATATTTGTGATTGAGTATATTTATTTACATTGGTAGCATATTCTATCTTGATTGCTAGATAGATAGTTTATCCAAACAACGTTCTATCATCGATGTTGCGGCGTAGGCTTGGCGTTGTTCACTACTTGCATCTCTACACCGGTTGCAGTTCATGACACATTTTTAGTGGTGGCCCATGCAGGTCTTCGAGGTCACAATTAGTGGGATTCGTAGTGGTTCTCTCAATTAAGTGCTATTATAAGCCCATTTCAGGATATATGATATAGGCCATAGGCTGAGAATACTCAATTAATTTATTTCAACTGTTCTTCCTTGATATTAATATTTGATCTTTAACTGTCCTTATTTGAATACATTATATCACGTGCCATATTGATTCCAATCTAGCTTTAGTTTTATTTGATAGTGGTGCTTCCCATAGTTTTGTATCTATTTCTTTTGCTCTAAAGCATCATTTGGTAGCTGAGTCTTTGCTTAGGACTTGCAAGATCATGACCGGGGGAGGCATTATCCTGGTTAGTGATATTTGTAAGGATCGAAGAGTTTCTCAGGAAGGCCGGGAGCTGAGTGTGTGTCTACTTGTAATGCCACTTTCGAGCTACGATATTGTACTCAGGATGGATTGGTCGAGTAGGCACCAAGCTAATATAGATTGTAGAGGAGGTACAGTTTTGTTTAGCCCGCTAGGAGAGCCAGAGTTTAAGTTTGCTAGAGGAGCTGCAGAGCAAGAAGAAGGCATTATTTGTGGAGCAATGGTATAAGACAAGGAGTTGCCACATCCGTTGATAGTAGAGTTCTTAAATGTGTTTCCTGAGGAATTGCCAAAATTGCTGCCAGATCGAGATATTGAATTCTCTATAGACTTGGTGTCAGGTGCATAACCAATTTCGCAGTATATCTATTGAGTAAACAACAGCGAGCTGGTCGACCTGAAGAAGCAAGTGGATGAATTATAGGATAAAGGGTTTATCAGATCTAGTTCTTTACCTTGGGGAGCCCCGATATTGTTTGTACCGAAGAAGGATAGATTGGTGCGCATGCGTATTGAATATAGGGCATTTAATAATCTCACTATCAAGAATAAACAACCGTTGCCACAGATTGATGACCTGTTCGATCAGTTGAGTGGTGCCAAGGTATTTTCTAAGATAGACTTGAGAACAGGCTACCACCAGGTGAATATAAAGCCGAAGGACATTCCGAAGACTATTTTTAGGACTCAGTATGGTTAGTATGAGTTCATGGTGATACCGTTTGGGTGGACTAATGCCCCGATAATATTTATAAATTTGATGAACAAGGCGTTCCATCAGTACCTTGACAAGTTCGTGGTGGTGTTCATCGATGGCATACTCATATACTCGAAGACACCAGAGGAGCACGAGAAGCATTTGCAAATTGTTTTGGATGTAATAAGGAAGGAGAAGCTGTATGGGAAGTTGTCTAAGTGTGAGTTCCTCCTGGACATGGTGGATTTCTTAGGATATGTTGTGACTAGTGATAGAATTTCAGTGGATCCAAAGAAGATCGCATCAGTGGAGTCTTGGAAGACCCCGAGTTTATTAATAGAGATCAAGAGTTTCTTGGGTTTGGAAGGCTACTACAGGAAGTTTGTATAAGATTTTCGAGGATTGCAAGCCGATGACTAGACTCACCAGGAAGGATGCAGAGTTTGTTTGGACAGAGGAGTGCCAGGTTGCTTTTGAGTTATTAAAGACGAGATTGACGTCTGCCCCAATTTTGACGTTGTCATCAGGGCCTGGAGGTTTAACTATTTATAGTGATACATCGGGAAAAGGTCTGGGTTGTGTTCTTTAATATAATAGGAAAGTGATTGCCTATGCATCCAGGCAATTGCGTTCTCATGAGAAGAACTATCCTACCCATGATTTAGAGTTGGCAGCAGTCATCTTTGCCCTGAATTTATGGAAACAATATTTATACAGAGAGCGTGTGGAGATATTCAAAGACTACAAGAGCTTGAAGTACATTTTCACTCAGAAGGAGTTGAACATGAGGCAGCGTCGGTGGCTGGAACTGATACAGGATTTTGACATATTTTTGTAGTATCATCCTGGAAAAGCTAATGTAGTTGTCGATGCCTTGAGCAGGTATCTGGTAGCTATGTTGTTGACCTAGGATCGGTATTTGTTGGAGGACTTGGAGAGCTTGGGCATTGAGGTGATAGTTTTTGGTTTTGTTATGCAGATGTGGGGGTTGCAGATACACTCAGAGTTGATGGATAGGATCAAGGCAGCCCAGTATGGGGATGTATCTCTGAGGAGCATCAGAGCTCAGGTGAGAGCAGGATTGGAGGATAATTTCACCATTGCTGAGGATGGTTCTTTTGCCGGCATGGTGTTCGATTATGTGTGCCTAGTGGGGAGCTACATGAGGAGGTATTGTAGGAAGCGCATGGCTCTAAATATTCCATACATCCAGGTGCACAGTTTGTATCCAGATACTTAGTATGCCAGCAGGTGAAAGCTGAGAAGCAGAGGCTAGGCAGTTTATTTTAGCCATTACCCATTCCCGAGTAGAAGTGGGAGCACATTACTATAGATTTTGTGTCCGAACTTCCACGATCTCCTGGAGAAAAAGACACGATTTGGGTCATCGTTGACAGGTTGACCAAGTCGGCCCAATTTTTGCCTTTTAATGTAGTTTTTTCTACGAAGAAGCTGGCAGAGATGGATGTGAGGCAAATCATTAGGATAATGGGGTTCCTGTCAATATATTCTCAGATCGGGATATTCGTTTCACTTCTTATTTTTGGAGGAGTTTGCAAGCGAGTTTGGGCATCCAGCTCAAGTTTAGTACTTCATATCATCCCCAGACAGATGGCAGTCAGAGAGGACTATTCAGACCCTCGAGGATATGCTTTACACCTATGTACTAGATTTTTTGGGATCTTGGGAGGACCATCTCTATTTGGTAGAGTTTGCTTACAATAACAGCTACCAGGCTAGTATAGAGATGTCACCATTTGAGGCTTTGTACGGTCGAAGTTATCGTACTCCCTTGTCATGGGACGATGTAGGAGAGAGAGTTTTGCTAGGGCTAGAGATGGTTGTGGATGCAGCAAAGAAGGTTAAGCTGATCAGAGACAGACTTTGAGTAGTGCAGGACAGACAGCGGTATTGGGTCGATAGCCACCGGAGACCTTTGGAGTTTGAGGTATAGTTTTAGATTTTTGTTTTGTGTTTGATATTGGTTGATTGTTATAGATTAAGTTCTTAAGGTTATTTTTTTCTAGGTTGGTGGTTTGGTGTTTCTGAGGATTTCTTCGACATGAGACACGATTTATTTTGGTGGAGACGGGAAGCTTAGTCCGTGATTCATTGAATATTTTAATATTCTCGAGAGGGTCGGTACAATTGCTTATAAACTAGACTTGCCACCTGCATTGGAGGGAGTGCACAACATGTTTACCTGTCGTATTTGAGATGGTACGTGGTGGATCATGGTCACGTGTTAGATCATTCGAAGATAGAGGTGGGCCCTACTCTTAGCTATCTAGAGCAGCCAGTTGAGATTCTGGATCAGAAAGAGAAGGTGCTGAGAAACCAGACTATTCCTTTTGTATGCATCGTATGGAGGCATCACTCTGCGGGGAAGTCTACCTGGGAGAGAGAGGATGAAATACGAGAGTGTTACCCATACTTGTTGTGCCTTGAGATATGTTCTTTCCTGATCTTTTCTGTTCTTTCCTGATTCTGTTCTGTTTATTTTCTGTGGGTAGTTTCTTCTTTAAATTTTGAGGAAGAAATTATTTTAAGGGGGGTAGACTTATCACTACCACATTTTCTAGGAAAGGGTATTTTGATCATTTCATAATTAATTAAATATTATGCATATTGTATATTTATTTATTGTTACATGTTAGTTTATTATTTTGGAATTGTATTAGTGGACCTAACTAGTTTAATTTAGACTAGTTAATTAAATATTATGGAGTTGGACATTTTGCAGACGAGGAGTTCGAGGTGGAGCCACAGGAGTTTCTTTGATCATTCATTCATGGATGATAGTTGCTTAATATTTTGGAACTATTTCTTTATTGCTTAGTTGTACTCTTTCAGTATTCTTTTATACTCATTTTTGTAGATTGTTTTCTACTAGATATTATTTTGTCGTAGATTCTGAGACTTATTATATTTCGTTCAGTTTCTTATTCTGTGATATTTTGTGGATGAGACTAGATTTTACCAACATGAGATACTATGACATAGATATATTTTACAGCGTACTACGACTGGTTAGGTCTATTAAATTGGGTTCCAATACTTGTTTGTACAACTGGCTTGTGTACGTATACCTGGTCCTATGTATTGTAGGACTGTGGTGTAACATATTTTTAGTTGTGGCACATGCTGGTCATGTTAGTCATTTCGATTACGTAATTGTACCGAGCAGGCCTGCACATAGGATTAGAGTTTTAGGTCTTATCCACATTTGACTATAACTTACCTTCCTTCCAATCTGTCCTATTTGAATAAATGCTTGAATCATGTTTGATTCATGTACTCTTCCTAATCTTTAATTCATCTCTTTCAAAGAGATAAATTTATGTAACAAACGTGCCGCTACCAGGGGCAACACGTCTCCAGGGGTCGATGGCCAATCACCAGGAGAGGTATCGATGACTCCTCGACTTCTATGATCGGACAGACAAACTGACAATACAGTTCCACCAGCCTCTCTCGTAGTGCCTAATTGAGCTGCCCCAGCACCAGCAGCACCACAAGACGGCCAAACACAAATGTTCCAATTCTTCCAGATGATGATCCAGGAACAGAGACAGCAGGCTACCATATTGGCTGCCCAGCAGAGGCAACAAGTGGCAGAGTAGAGGTTGGAAGCCGCCGAGATGAGGGAAGGATTCCTGGCAGAACTTGAGAGGATGGCTGCACCAGCACCCACACCAGCCCAAGCACTAGCTCTAGTGCCACAAGCGCATATTAGTTTAGTTAAGGATTTTGTGCAAATGAACCCCAAGCCATATAAAGGCAATAAGAGTCCAAAGGAGACCACAACTTGGATAACCAACACTAGAAAGCTTTTGGAGGCGTCACAGCTGCATACGAACTTATGGATGACATACGTGAGGACTCACTTAGAAGGGAACTTTCATCACTGGTGGGAATCGATGGAGCATAAATTGGGTACATACCTAACTTGGGAGCAATTCATGGAGCACTTTGAGAAGAAATACTTTCTAACCACTGTGAAGGATGCATTATACAACCAGTTTCTCCATCTAGAGCAGGAGAACAAGAAGGTCGATGAGTATAAGTCAAAGTTTAGTCGTCTCAGAAGGTATGGTGTCGTTCTGATACCTAATGACTTGGAAAAAGCTAAGGGATTTCATCACGGGCTGACTAAGGAGCTTCAACACTATACCAGCTCACAGTCCCAGATCTCTTATGTTGAATAATTGATGGAGGCTAGGATTCAGGTGGCCATCAGCATAGGAAAGGGAATCAACCGAAGATTCAGCAAGGACTAGTAAAGATGCTGCAAGGAGGGCCTATCAGACGACTAATGGGACAGCTTTAGCAATAGAAGCCAGGACCCTACCATCTTAGAGAGACTCTGACTTGCCATTTTTGCGGCAAAAAGGGCACCTACAAAAGGAGTACAGGAAGAAACTGGGGACTTGCTTGATCTGTGGAGCGGGACAACATCAGCTTCAGGATTTTTTGCAGCGTAGAGCCATAGTTCCATTAGGAGGGCAGAAGCAAGTAGTACCGGCACCAGAAGCAACCAACCAAGGATAAGGATTACCTCATTTACCAGCACCAGGAGGTCAGCAGAGAGGACCTCCATTGGCATCGCAGGCAGTGTAGTTCGAGAGAGCTAGACAGTAGGCAGGAGCTCAGAGGCAAGGACAGGTTTTTTTTCTGAATCAAATAGAAGAAGAGACTGAATGAGAGGTTATTATAGGTATTATTCTAGACGGATCAGTACCTGCCACTATTTTATTTGATTCTGGGTCCACTCTTTCATTTATATCATCTAGATTTGTAGCAATGCATAGAATTGCTACTTCACCCTTTCCTAAGAGTTAGAGGATTCTTACCGGGGTAGGAATAGTGCATGTAACTTGTACCTGTAGGACTTGTTCAGTTATTATTTGTGGTCGGGAGATGAGAGTTCGACTTTTGGTATTTCCAATGACAAATTTTGACGGATTATTGGGGATGGATTGGCTTAGCCAATATCATGCAGTAGTAGATTGCCATAAAGGTTGTTCTATCTTTAAGCCACCAGGTCAGCCAGAATTTGAGTTTATGAGAGGAACTACAGAGAAGGAAGTAGGCCAATTAGGTGGAGCATAGCAATAAAAGTTGTGCCGCCATCGATTATTAAAAAAATTGTAGATGTTTTCCAGACGAGTTGTCGGATCTGCCACCGGACAGAGAAGACGAGTTCACTATTGAGTTAGTACCGGAAGCAGCGCCAATATATTCTAATATGTATCGGCTAGCAAAGAAGAAGGTAGATGAGCTAAAGGAGCAGTTGCAAGAGTTGTAGGACAAGGGATTCATAGGCCAAGTGCATCACCTTGGGGAGCGCTAGTATTTTTTGTGCCAAAGAATGATAGAACAGTCCACATGTGCATCGACTATAAAGCCCATAATGTAGAAACCATCAAGAATAAGTACCCTATGCCGCGGATTGATGACTTGTTCGACCAACTGACAGGAGAACAGGTGTTTTCTAAGATTAATTTGAGATTATAATACCATCAAGTGAATGTGAGGCACGAGAATATTCAAAAGATGGCTTTTAGGACTCGCTATCGACACTACGAGTTCTTGGTAATGCCCTTTGGATTGAAAAATGCACCAAGTATGTTTATGAACTTAATGAACCGATTATTCTATCAGTACTTAGACAAGTTTGTGGTCGTATTTATCGATGACATCTTGGTATACTCAATGCGCCACGAAGAGCAAGAGGAACATCTGAGGAACGTGCTAGAAAAATTGAGACATCAGAAGTTATATGCTAAGCTAAGCAAATGAGAGTTTCTCCTAAATCATGTCTCTTTTCTTGGGCATGTTATCTCGAATGAAGGTATATCTGTGGATCCCGCTAAGATATCAGCAGTAGAGACGTGGCAAACCCCAATCGATGTCTCAGAGGTACAAAGTTTTCTAGGACTTGCCGGATATTACATAAGGTTTGTGGAGAATTTTGTGAGGATTGCAGCACCTATGACAAGGTTGACCCGCAAGGACCAGGAGTTTATTTGGACAAAGGAGTGTCAGATGGCGTTTGATGAGTTGAATAAGCGCCCGACTACTACACCGATCTTGACCATACCTACTGGACAGGGAGGATTTGTCATTAATAGCAATGCTTCTAAAAAGGGATTAGGTTGTGTCTTGATACAGCACGGGAAGGTGGTAACATATGGTTCTAGGCATTTGAGGATCCATGAGAAGAACTACCCTACTCATTCGCTACTGCATTAACCTGATTCAGATCCTTTTGAGTGTAGACATACTTTAAGCTCTTATGATCTGTATAGATCTCCACAGTCTCTCAATATAAATAGTACCTCCAAAGCTTTAGAGCAAATATTCATGACATGAGAAGAACTACTTCTATGCCTAACTGCAGAGACGATGGCTCGAGTTGATGGCAGATTTTGACTTTGAGCTGCAGTACCATCCAGGCAAGGCTAATGCAGTAGCAGATGAGTTGAGTAGGAGACCGATGGCGTACTTCTTGACAACACAAAAGAAATTGTTATATGATTTGGAGCAGTTGGGCATAGAGGTGGTTATGCCAGGAGGTCACAAATTTGATTAACCTTCAAGTACAATCATCATTGGTGGAGCGTATCAAGGAAGCTATGCCAACTGATGCAAGATTTCATAGGCTTAGACAGAGGACTGGGCTGGGTTATAGACTGGGCTGAGGATACATAAAGATGGAACTTTAAGGTATGGGGATCGCCTCTATATTCCTAATAGAGAGCTTAGGCAGGAGCTAAACTCGGAGGCTCACAGATCAGCATACTTTATTCATCCGAGAGGTACTAAGATGTACAGAGACTTAAGAAAGGATTACTGGTGGCACGAGATGAAGCAAGAGATAGTAAGGTTTATGGTGAAGTGCTTAGTGTGTCAACAAGTTAAAGGCGAACATCAAAGATCAGTAGGACAACTCCAACCGCTTCCAATCCCAGAGTGAAAATAGGAGAATATTACAATAGACTTCATTACGGGTTTTTCGAGGAGTCCAGCTGACCGAGATGCAGTTTGGGTGATTGTGGAAAGATTGACTAAGGCAGCACACTTCTTACCCTTTAGTGTTGGACAATCTAAAAAAGTTTTGGCAGAGATGCACATGAAGGAGATTGTAAGCCTACATGGAGTACCATTCAATATAGTTTTTGACAGATATTTAAGGTTCACAACACACTTTTGGAGGAGTATGCAGGAGAGCCTAGGAACTAGATTGAAGTTTATCACTTCTTATCACCCGCAGACAGATGGACATGTCACTACCACATTTTAGAAAAAAGAGTATTTTAGTAATTTCCTATTTAAATAAATATTGTGCATGGTAAATAATTTTTGTTGTATTATTTAATTGTTGTTGGATGTTATTTAATTATTTTGGACTTATTTTAGTAGACCCAACTAGTATAGTCTGGACCCATGGACCAACATGAATTAAATAGTTAGACTTGGCCCATTTAGAAAGCCCATAGTTAAGGAGATGGATTAAATTAATTAAGTGATTAGACTAGAAGCTTCCTTCCTTAATTATTTCTTCATGAGAGGCCCCAAGGGGTACATTGGACATTTTATAATTTCTTGGGGAAGGGGGCATGGCCGGCCTATATTAGAGGGGGGGAATTTCTCTCTCCTCTCATTCTCATTCCAAATCTAGATCTAGAATTTTCCACTCCCAAATTCCCTCCATTCCCATTCCAATTCTCCACCAAATTCATCCAAAATTCTTCCCAATTCACCATTAGAAAGTTGAGAAGCAAGGATCTAAAAGGAGGAAGCAAGGATCTACAAAGAGGAGCAAGGATCTACAATTTGGAAGCAAGTTCATCTCAATTGGAGGTTTCATTGGGAATCCATCTCCCAATAGGTATAATTCAGTTTTTCCCATTAAAATAGCTTCTAAATCTGAGATTTAATCATGTAAAATCAATCCATATGTATGTACTACCCATAGAACTTTGTTTTGTGTTCATAGGAGACCCATGGAGAAAGTTATGGTGCTTTTTGTGTCAATTTTGTTGGAATTCCGAATTTATATTTTGTTGTGTGTGTCAATTGATCCTATAGATCAATTGGGCATGTGATTATGTGTTTGGGGCTTGTGTCGTGTCCATATTTGGGTACATGTGGTTCGTATCCCAACTATTTGGTGATACGTATCATTTTGGGGGTTTTCTCTCCGACACGGGGCTTTGTACATGTCGCATTTTGACACGGACACATAGATCTACTTTTGACACTTTGATTTATTCATAAATATTATTTGTGACTTGTTTGTGTCCTTCGGGGTACATTTGGTTGTGTGTTGGACTCGTGTCACATGCGTATCCTATATCTAGTGGGATACAGTGTGATACTCTCCCATTTGGTGTATTTTTGTGTAGATCTAATTATTTATACTTTAAAATTCTTCATTTATAATTAGTAAATATATATAAATATTATATATTATTTTAGTGTATTTATTATGGTATTTATTGAAGCATAGATCTATAGATATTTCTATGTGTTCTAATGTGATGTATAAATATATGTATGTAGCTTTCTTGCATGCAAATATATATGTACTTATGTTAATAACATAAATTATACATAAATGTTTTATAAAATATATTTATGTGTTTAAATGTGTAATTATATTATTTATAATTATTATATATTTAATTGTTAATTTAATGAATGTATTTTTATGTGTGCTTCTAGCCATGTAAAATACGTACATATGTGCATATGTTTGGTATTTTAATTTTGTAAGTTTATATATATGTATATATACGTATATAGTTATTAAATTGTTTATATATATATATATGCATTTTGATTTATATATGTATATATATAGGTATTTTTGTGAGGTATAATACTAATAATAATATATTATTTTATTTGTATAAATATTGGTTTGTATATACATTATTTAGAGTGTGCATTAATTGTATTATTAGTATACTTTGTGTGGGTACCAATTTGGGATCTAATTTTGATTCCTAAATTGTTGTATTTTATTCTATATTATTTATATAGATTTCTTGTGAGGTTGACCTTGGTTTGACCATGTTTGACTTTAGTTGACTTTAGAGTTGACCATAGTTGACTTTTGACTTATAATTTATTTATTGACCTAGAAGTTGACTAGTTTGACTTGTTCTCTTTCTGGGACCTTGTATTAATGTGGTATTCTATATCTAGGTCTTCGAGGTACCGAGTCAGACATCTGTGAGACTGTTCTTTGGACTTCAGGCGAGTACATTCTCTGATAGTTTCTCATTTATGATATCCTCTATGTTCGTTGTATCTAGTATAGATATAAATGTTTCTCTTGACACTATGGTTACACAGATTGGTATATCCGGATCTCGTCATGAGATGTTATTCCTTGGTATATGGTGTATATGGTGCAAGTATTGTTTCATTGGTTATCTTGTACATGTACAGACACCGATTTTTGGGAGGAGTCGCTCTCTTCTTGGGGAATCAAGTGCCATAGCATACCATGGTTGGATCTATTATACCAGTTGGGGTTGGGGAGTATTAGTATAGATATGTGATCAAATCCCTATTGAATAAAGTATTAGTAAGCGAATAGTGTTGATCATGCACCGCACGTATGATTAGCCAGGCCGCATTATATCTTGCCCAAGCCGATCACATGTTAAGCTAGTACTCACACACTTAGTCATTAGTATTATTGTTTCATTGGCATATTATTCATTATTGTATTTCTTTCCAGTATTTCCTTATTGTCTATATATCTCTTGTATCTATTTTGTGCTTCTTGTTTATCCACAGCTATTTACTGTTACATAGTTTTTATCATGGATTAGAACTGCTGTTAGAGATGTACTCTGCTCCTTTCCTGACTGGATATATTTTTTCAGATGACACTGAGGAGTACCCTACCTATTATGGACCCCAGGATATTGTGGGTTTAGATTCGAAGACCCTGGCTCAAGAGGGACTTATCCCAACTGAGACAGTTGACCTTGGAGTGTAACTTTGTAGTATGATAGTATTCTTTTGTACTGGATTTGTCTCCAGCTTATTTTTGTTACTCTTCAGACTCATTGATGTATTATTTTAAACTCATGAGTTGTATGATGACTATTCTATTCTTATCTGATTCGTGCTCATTCTATCTTAGTTCTGTGATTGAGTATTCTATCATTATTGGTGGTTCATTACTTTAGATAGACTATCTAGACAGCGTTCTACCGCCGATTCTGCGGCGTAGGCTGGGCGTTGTTTCCGACTAGTACCCTTACACCGGGTGCGGGTCGTGACACGTTTTTGGTGGTGGCCCATGCAGGTCTAGCTTCACAAGTATGTGATGTCGTGGTAGTGCGACAACTTAGTTGTACTACTGCGAGCCTGCGATAGGATATAGGATATAGGCTGAGATACTCAATCACATCTAGGAAAATTCTTTTGATTCAACTATTCTCCTTTGACATTGATACTTGATCCCTTAAACTGTCCTTTCCTTGATGTCTTACATCATGTGCCATATTGATCCTCATTTCATCTTTTTATGAGACATACTCGGAGATACTTGCGGAGGCACGCAAGGTTGAGCGGGATCTGGGTTTGAAGACCAAGAGAGACCGTGATTCTTTTCTGGGGGCCAACGGCAGTGCAGTATCTGCCAAACGTCCTCATTTTCAGTCCAGACCTTTCCAGCAGCCACAGCAGAACCAGACTCTAGCTAGAGCGCCTTTTCACCAGGCACCTCAGCAGCAGAGACAGATACAGCAAGCTCCATGCAACTTCTGCAAGAAGCCCGGGCACATCTGGGAAGTTTGCAGTAGGAGGTTAGGAGTTTGTTTGTATTGTGGTACTGAAGGGCATCAATCGAGGGAGTGTCCTCGTCGTGCAGTTCAGGGAGCAGCTCCAGCTCTGAGGACACAGACGAGGCCACCTGCAGCACAGCCGAGGGGACCGCTTCCGACACAGCAGCAGCATTTTGTCCAGCATCAACAGCAGGAAGGTGCTCGACAGGGACGAGCGTTTGCTATGACCGTCGAAGAGGAGTAACCCACCGGAAATGTCATCGCAGGTTCTATTCTTCTTGATTCTATTCCAGCTTTAGCTTTGTTTGATAGTGGTGCTTCCCATAGTTTTGTATCTGTTTCTTTTGCTCTGAAGCATGGTTTGGTAGCTGAGTCTTTGCTTAGGACTTGCAAGATCATGACCGGGGGAGGCATTATCCTGGTTAATAATATTTGCAAAGATCGAAGAGTTACTCTGGGAGGCCGGGAGTTGAGTGTGTGTCTACTTGTAATGCCACTTCCGAGCTACGATATTGTACTTGGGATGGATTGGTTGAGTAGGCACCGTGCTAGCATAGACTGTAGAAGAGGTAGAGTTTTGTTTGGTTCGCCAGGAGAGCCAGAGTTCGAGTTTGCTAGAGGAGCTGCGGAGCAGGGAGAAGGCATTATTTATGGAGCTATGGTGGAAGACAAGGAGTTGCCACATCCGTTGATAGCAGAATTCTTGGATGTGTTTCCTGAGGAATTGCCAGGATTGCCGCCAGATCGAGATGTTGAATTTTTTATAGATTTGGTGCCAGGTGCAGAACCAATTTTGCAACATGTCTATAGAGTAAACAACAGCGAGCTGGTCGAGTTGAAGAAGCAGGTGGACGAATTACAGGATAAGGGGTTTATCAGATCGAGTTCTTCACCATGGGGAGCCCCGGTATTGTTTGTACCGAAGAAGGATGGACCGGTGCGTATGTGCATTGATTACAGGGCTTTGAATAATCTCACTATCAAGAATAAGTATCCTTTGCCACGGATTGATGATCTGTTTGATCAGTTGAGTGGTGCGAAGGTATTTTCTAAGATAGATTTGAGATCAGGCTACCATCAGGTGAAGGTGAAGCCGGAGGACATACCGAAGACTGCTTTTAGAACTCGGTATGGTTAGTACGAGTTTATGGTGATGCCGTTTGGTTTGACTAATGCACCGGCGGTATTTATGAACTTGATGAACAAGGTGTTCCACCAGTACCTTGACAAGTTCGTGGTGGTGTTCATCGACGACATACTCATATACTCGAGGACACCGGAGGAGCATGAGGAGCATTTGAGGATTGTGTTGGATGTGCTGAGGAAGGAGAAGTTGTATGAAAAGTTGTCCAAATGTGAGTTTTTCTTGGACAAGGTAGAATCTTGGGGCATGTTGTGACTGGTGATGGTATTTCAGTAGATCCAAAGAAGATTTCAGCAGTGGAATCTTGGAAGACTCCGAGTTCGGTAGAAGAGATAAGGAGTTTCTTGGGATTGGCAGGCTATTACAGGAAGTTTGTACAAGATTTTTCGAGAATTGCCGAGCCGATGACCAGACTCACAAGGAAGGATATGGAGTTTGTTTGGACGGAGGATTGCCAGGTTGCTTTTGAGGAGTTGAAGAAGAGGTTGACGTCTGCTCCTATTTTGACGTTGCCATCAGGGTCCGGAGGTTTCACTATTTATAGTGATGCATCGGGGAAGGGTTTAGGTTGTGTTCTTCAGCAGCATGAAAAAGTGATTGCTTATGCATCCAGGAAATTGCGTCCTCATGAAAAGAACTATCCTACCCATGATTTGGAGTTGGCAGCTGTCATATTCGCCCTAAAGTTGTGGAAACATTATTTGTACGGAGAGCGTGTGGAGATCTTCACAGACCACAAAAGCTTGAAGTACGTTTTCACGCAGAAGGAGTTGAACATGAGGCAGCGTCGGTGGTTGGAACTGATGAAGGATTTTGATATTTCTTAGCAATATCATCCTGGGAAAGCCAATGTAGTTGCCGATGCTTTGAGTAGGTATCCGGTAGCTATGTTCTTAACGCAGGATCGATATTTGTTGGAGGACTTGGAGAGCTTGGGCATTGAGGTGATTATTCCTGGGTGTGCTATGCAGATATGGGGATTACAGATACACTCAGATTTGATGGACAGGATTAAGGCAGCACAGTATGATAATATACCTTTGAGTAGTATCAGAGCTCAAGTGAGGGCAGGATTGGAGGATGATTTCACTATTGCAGAGGATGGATCTTTGAGGCATGGAGTTAGATTGTGTGTGCCTAGTGGGGAGTTGCGCGAGGAGGTGTTGCAGGAAGCGCATCGCTCTCAGTATTCCATACATCCAGGTGCTAACAAGATGTATCGGGATATGCGAGAGAGTGTATGGTGGTATGGCATGAAGAGGGAAGTGGCACAGTTTGTATCCAGATGCTTAGTGTGCCAGCAGGTGAAAGCCGAGAGGCAGAGGCCAGGAAGGTTACTTCAGCCATTACCCATTTCAGAGTGGAAGTGGGAACACATTACTATGGATTTTGTGTCCGGACTTCCACGATCTCCAGGAGGGAAAGACGCGATTTGGGTCATTGTTGATAGGTTGACCAAGTCGGCCCACTTTTTGCCTTTCAAGGTGGGTTTGTCTACGGAAAAGCTGGCAGAGATGTATGTGAGGCAGATCGTTAGGATACATGGAGTTCCCGTCAGCATAGTCTCAGATTGGGATAGTCGTTTCACTTCTCATTTCTGGAGGAGTTTGCAGGAGAGTTTGGGCACTCAGCTCAAGTTCAATACTGCATATCATCCCCAGACAGATGGGCAGTCAGAGAGGACTATCCAGACTCTCGAGGATATGTTGCGCACTTGTGTACTAGATTTTGGGGGTTCTTGGGAGGACCATCTCTATTTGGTAGAGTTTGCTTACAACAACAGTTACCAGGCCAGTATAGAGATGTCACCTTTTGAAGCTCTATATGGTCGGAGGTGTCGTACTCCTTTGTCTTGGGACGATGTTGGAGAGAGAGTTTTGCTTGGGCCAGAGATGGTTGTGGATGCAGCGGAGAAGGTTCAGTTGATCAGAGACAGACTTCGAGTGGCGCAGGACAGACAGCGGCATTGGGCCGATAGCCATCGGAGACCTTTGGAGTTCGAGGTATAGTTTAGATTTTGTTTGTGCTTGTTCTTGTTTGTTATAGAATAAGTTCTTAAGATGGTGTTTTGTTCTAGGTGGGTGGTTTGGTGTTTCTGAGGATTTCTCCGATACGAGGCACGATTCGCTTCGGTGGAGGCGGAAAGCTTAGTCCGCGATTTATCGGACCTTTCACTATTCTAGAGAAGGTCGGTGCAGTTGCTTATAGACTAGACTTGCCACCTGCATTGGAGGGAGTGCACAACGTATTTCATGTGTCGCAGTTGAGACGATACGTGGCAGATCCTAGTCATGTATTGGATCACTCAGAGATAGAGGTGGGCCCTACTCTTAGCTATCCAGAGCAGCCAGTTGAGATTCTGGATCGGAGAGAGAAGGTGCTGAGGAACCAGACTATTCCTTTGGTACGCGTCGCATGGAGGCATCACTCTCCGGGGGAGTCTACCTGGGAGAGAGAGGATGACATGCGAGAGCGTTATCCATATTTGTTTGTACCTTGAGGTATGTTAATTCTCTAGCTATGTTCTGTTCATTGTTATGTTTTGTTCATTAGTTAGTTGTGATTCTTTAGCTCTGTTTTGTGATTTTCTGGGGGTAGTTTTTATCTTTAAATTTCGAGGACGAAATTATTTTAAGGAGGGTAGACTTGTCACTACCACATTTTAGGAAAAAGGGTATTTTAGTAATTTCCTATCTAAATAAATATTGTGCATGGTAAATAATTTTTGTTGTATTATTTAATTATTGTTGGATGTTATTTAATTATTTTGGACTTATTTTAGTAGACCCAACTAGTGTAGTTTGAACCCATGGACCAACATGAATTAAATAGTTAGACTTGGCCCATTTAGAAAGCCCATAGTTAAGGAGATGGATTAAATTAATTAAGTGATTAGACTAGAAGCTTCCTTCCTTAATTATTTCTTCATGAGAGGCCCCAAGGGGTACATTGGACATTTTATAATTTCTTGGGGAAGGGGGCATGGCCGGCCTATATTAGAGGGGGGGAATTTCTCTCTCCTCTCATTCTCATTCCAAATCTAGATCTAGAATTTCTCACTCCCAAATTCCTTCCATTCCCATTCCAATTCTCCACCAAATTCATCCTAAATTCTTCCCAATTCACCATTAGAAAGTTGAGAAGCAATAATCTAGAAGGAGGAAGCAAGGATCTACAAAGAGGAGCAAGGATCTACAATTTGGAAGCAAGTTCATCTCAATTGGAGGTCTCATTGGGAATCCATCTCCCAATAGGTATAATTCAGTTTTTCCCATTAAAATAGCTTCTAAATCTAAGATTTAATCATGTAAAATCAACCCATATGTATGTACTACCCATAGGACTTTGTTTTGTGTTCATAGGAGACCCATGGAGAAAGTTATGGTACTTTTTGTGTCAATTTTGTTGGAATTCCGAATTTATATTTTGTTCTGTGTGTCAATTGATCCTATAGATCAATTGGGCATGTGATTATGTGTTTGGGGCTTGTGTCGTGTCCATATTTGGGTACATATGGTTCGTATCCCAACTATTTGGTGATACGTATCATTTTGGGGGTTTTCCCTCCGACACGGGGCTTTGTACATGTCGCATTTTGACACGGACACATAGATCTACTTTTGACACTTTGATTTATTCATAAATATTATTTGTGACTTTTTTGTCTCCTTCGGGGTACATTTGGTTGTGTGTTGGACTCGTGTCACATGCGTATTCTAGATCTAGTGGGATATGGTGTGATACTCTCCAATTTGGTATATTTTTGTGTAGATCTAATTATTTATACTTTAAAATTCTTCATTTATAATTAGTAAATATATATTGATATTATATATTATTTTAGTATATTTATTATGGTATTTATTGTAGCATAGATCTATAGATATTTTTATGTGTTCTAATGTGATGTATAAATATATGTATGTAGCTTTCTTGCATGCAAATATATATGTACTTATGTTAATAACATAAATTATACATAAATATTTTATAAAATATATTTATGTGTTTAAATGTGTAATTATATTATTTATAATTATTATATATTTAATTATTAATTTAATGAATGTATTTTTATGTGTGCTTCTAGCCATGTAAAATACGTACATATGTGCATGTGTTTGGTATTTTAATTTTGTAAATTTATATGTATGTATATATAAGTATATAGTTATTAAATTATTTATATATATATATATATGCATTTTGATTTATATATGTATATATATAGGTGTTTAGAGGTATAATACTAATAATAATATATTATTTTATTTGTATAAATATTGGTTTGTATATACATTATTTAGAGTGTGCATTAATTGTATTATTAGTATACTTTGTGTGGGTACCAATTTGGGATCTAATTTTGATTCCTAAATTATTGTATTTTATTCTATATTATTTATATAGATTTCTTGTGAGGTTGACCTTGGTTTGACCATGTTTGACTTTAGTTGACTTTAGAGTTGACCATAGTTGACTTTTGACTTATAATTTATTTATTGACCTAGAAGTTGACTAGTTTGACTTGTTCTCTTTCCGGGACCTTATATTAATATGGTATTCTATATCTAGGTCTTCGAGGTACCGAGTCAGACATCTGTGAGACTGTTCTTTGGACTTCAGGCGAGTACATTCTCTGATAGTTTCTCATTTATGATATCCTCTATGTTCGTTGTATCTAGTGTAGATATACATGTTTCTCTTGACACTATGGTTACACGGATTGGTATATCCGGATCTCGTCATGAGATGTTATTCCTTGGTATATGGTGTATATGGTGCAAGTATTGTTTTATTGGTTATCTTGTACATGTACAGACACCGATTTTCGGGAGGAGTCGCTCTCTTCTTGGGGAATCTAGTGCCATAGCATACCGTGGTTGGATCTATTATACCTGTTGGGGGTGGGAAGTATTAGTATAGATATCTGATCAAATACCTATTGAATAAAGTATTGGTAAGCGAATATTATTGATCATGCACCGCACGTATGATTAGCCAGGCCGCATTGTATCTTGTCCAAGCCGATCACATGTTAAGCTAGTACTCACACACTTAGTCATTAGTATTATTGTTTCATTGGCATATTATTTATTATTGTATTTCTTTCCAGTATTTCCTTATTGTCTATATATCTATTGTATCTATTTTGTGCATCTTGTTTATCCACAGCTATTTGCTGTTACATAGTTTTTATCATGGATTAGAACTGCTGTTAGAGATATACTCTGCTCCTTTCCTGACTGGATATATTTTTCCAGATGACACTGAGGAGTACCCTACCTATTATGGACCCCAGGATGTTGTGGGTTTAGATTCGGAGACCCTGGCTCAAGAGGGACTTATCCCAACTGAGACAGTTGACCCTGGAGTGTAGCTTTGTAGTATGATAGTATTCTTTTGTACTGGATTTGTCTCCAGCTTATTTTTGTTACTCTTCAGACTCATTGATGTATTATTTTAAACTCATGAGTTGTATGATGACTATTCTATTCTTATCTGATTCGTGCTCATTCTATCTTAGTTCTGTGATTGAGTATTCTATCATTATTGGTGGTTCATTACTTTAGATAGACTATCTAGACAGCGCTCTACCACCGATTCTGGGGCGTAGGCTGGGCGTTGTTTCCGACTAGTACCCTTACACCGGGTATGGGTCGTGACAGGACAGTCAGAGCGTACTATTTAGACGTTGGAGGACATATTGAGAGCGTGCATGCTTCACTTTGGAGGATCTTGGGAGGATCACTTACATTTGGTGGAGTTCTCTTACAATAATAGCTACCAAGCAAGCATTCAGATGGCTCCTTTTGAAGCATTATACGGAAAAAAGTATCATTCTCTAGTATATTGGAGTGATGTGGACGAAAGACAAATACTTGAACTGGAGCTGGTGACTCGCACAGTGGAGAAGGTCAAGAAGATTCAAGGTCACCTTCTGTCACGCTCCAGTCCCAAAATACTAGGACTAGGAATACGTAATCATGTCAGTTGTATGTATATGGCAACTCCAATATATGGAAACCATACCACATACGTACGTTGTATTATGAATATCCAATCCACAAGTGGTAATATACTGTCAACATAAGTAAAATGCAATCTATATCTCATCTACAGCATAAATAAAGAAATAGGAAATAAATACTGAATCTCAAATATGAAGTATCAAAGTATGATAGTCGGATGAAAACAAATCCACTGCCAATCGACTATACTAAAACTACTAAATGAGAGAAGAGATCAACTCTAATATAAGATAAATAACCACAAGGAAAATAGCAACTAGAATATCCATCAACTACGATGAATGAAAGGTACTCCAAAGGTAAGACCTCCCCAGTCTGGTATGAAGCGTCAGGTCCGGGTCCGTACTCCTGTGGATACTCCTGCAAGTCTATACCTGGAAAGGGACCAGGTCCTCAAAGGGACATAAGAAGATACATAGAAACATGCCAATAAAGTACTGAAAATAAACATCAAATGGTTCTCCAAACCATCTATGTGAATGCAGTTTGAGAATAACTTTTCAATAAGTGGGCTATCTGGCCAAAATAGGTTTGGTATGATTCTCTTGGAGATTCAGGGACCTACAAAGCATGACGTCTTTTGAACCTCAGAGGCTGCCAGGTAATATATAGGGGTCATCATGATCGCGCATTTTCGATGGAGCGTACGGGTTACACAAAAAAAGTGTAAAGGAGCCGAAATGCCTTACTTGTTGTTCTCTCCACCCCATGCTCTAAGCATGTCACATCCATGATATGATGATACCTCTAAATAACTGCGAGGTCTACTATCATGCAATTATATCAGCAGTTATCCCTATCCGTCGCACGTCATATACGTACTAGTGCCCAGCCAAGTACTCAAGTCCGTGTCCTACATGAGACTCACACTCGTGTAATAATAGTGTCATGGCCAATAAAACATAAGAATGCTTCATGATAATGGGGTGATCTCATAAACTAGGACAACATGCAAATATATATATATATAATAAAAATAGAATACGACACCACTGTGGTTGCACCCAAATTATCCTTGGACGTACAGTTTATATAGCAGTTAAAATATATGAACTAAATGGATAGAAATAAAATACATGCAGCATATGAAATGTAAATCACAGTACAATGGCAAGGTATATTTGTCTGGCAAGCAATCTGTATAGTGTAAGCGTCCAGACGTCAAGTACACAGGATCAGAAACTATGGCCTACGAATAAATGTCTCCGGATGCCAAAATAAATATCACCAACATTTTCGGAATAAGCTAGATAGCTAAAAAATACTACCCTTTCGTCCAATTTGGACACAGGGACAAAACGGTAATTTTGGGTCAAAGCGGGGTCCACATGTGGCCCACTTTGCACTGAAATGCGTGCCAGGGGTGAAGGTCTCTAAATGGGACAAATTATAGGTCAAATAAATTCTAAACGTCCATATAAACTCAACAATATATCCAATTTTGGATTTCTGTGAGCCGAACATAATTTTGCCCAAATCTAATGTGTTCAATTATGAGATATATTGTTGAGCCGAACACAATTATAGGTCAAGCAAATAGATGGCTTGGTCAACTATCTCATAATTGTGTGAAACTTGGGTCACAGGACCAGCTTGATACCACGAATCTAATGGCACAAGTTTTATCGTATTCCGACGAGCGTATACTAAATAGTGCAATATTTTGTAAAAGTCACGATACGGGGACTTTTCACGGATACGGGTTGATTCTGACGCGCACAAACATCCAAATCAGTTTTTGCGAAAGCCTACACGTCAGGGTATCACATACGCATCTTTCGGTACAATTTATACACAATGGGGCGGTCCCGTTTGGCGGGGCACGCTCCGTATCACAATTTTTAAAGTTTCAAAAACAAGTTTTTATGAGTTTTCAACCTAAGTTATCTCTGGTTCTAACACAAAATAAAATAATCTAATTAACAAGAAATGATCTCGGTTATATAAAGTTTACACAAAAAAGGTAGATCGCGATTTGGATGTCTATGTTGGAAGATATCGACCTCAAAACATCGGTCAATGGGGCAGTTATCTGCTGTTCAAAAATATAGTTTTTTCTCAACTTGGTGTCAATTTCTACCTAGATAATAACGCTGTACGATTGAAACTAATTAACGGGATTTAAAAAGGGATAGGTGGTGATCATACCAGCGAAGACGGATTCGAATTTGGTCGAGCGACGAGGCGGAAAGCAGCGTGTGAAGCAGGAAACTTCGCTGCCACTTCCTGTCACGGTACTCGCGTAGGTGACGCGGACGCGAGCGGCGGTGCTGGTCCAGGCGGCGGCACGGTTGCTCCGGTGGTCGGGGCGGCACTGGGTCGAGGTGGTCGGGAGTGTAGGTGGCAGCGGCTATCAGATTAGGGTTAGGGTTTGGCTATAGATGTATTTATATAGGAACGGGGGGGTTAGCTTGCGGGTGCTGCAGCTGGAAGCTGGTAGGCCATAGGAATATAGACTTAAGGCTTAATGATAGGAATGGGGTTAGCTCGCGGGCTTAGGAGGGGGTTTTGGGTTTAGACTTAAGGAGATTAGATTAAAGGTTTTAGTTTAGAATTTTTTCTTTTTCTTTTATTTCTTTTTATTTCTTTTCTTTATTCATTTCTTTTTATTAATATATATACCTCTATATATATATATATATATATATATATATATATATATATATATATATATATATATATATATATGGTAATAATTTCCAAAAAATTATTTGTACTTAAAATAATATATCATCCTTCTACAATGTTCCCTAAAATAAATCAAAATAAAAATTATAGTTTTGTTCGATAATTTTCTAGATAAATATTTACCTAGTAATTAAAAATTCAATAAATTATATTTTCTAATTGGCTAAGAGATACTATAATTAAATTAAATGATTAATTAAATAATTTTAATGTTTGAAAATAGGGGGGTCTTACATTCTATCCAACTAATAAAAATTTTATCCTCGAAATTAAAACGAAGTCACGATAGAAAAATCAAGGATGGTAAAGGTAGAATAGACTAAGTAATTGCATACCTTGGTCTACGAACAGATGCGGAAAATGTTGGCGCATGTCGTCCTCGTGCTCCCAAGTGGATTCTTCTGGCGCGCCATGCTTCCATGCCACACGGACCAAGGGAATAGACTGGTTCCTCAACACTTTCTCTCGACGATCAAGGATCCCCACTGGTTGCTCTTGGTATGACAAGCTCAGCCCAATGGTGATCTCAGAGTAGTCGAGGACATGAATGCTATCTGCCACATATCGCCTAAGTTACGAAACGTGGAATACATCATGTACTCCCTCAAGTGAAGGTGGTAGCACAAGTCGGTACGCCACTTCTCCCACTCTCTCTAGCATGTCAAATGGTCCAATATAGCTTAGGCTCAACTTTCCATGCCTTTCGAATTGAATAGTGTCTCTAGTAGGTGATATCCTTAAGAAGACATGATCTTCCTCTTTAAACACCAAGGGACGACGATGAAGGTCTACCCACTGCTTTTGTCTATCTTGCGCTGTTCGCAAGTGCCCTTGTATCTTCTTCACTGTCTCCACGGTGTTGACTATCGACTCTGGTCCCAGAATCTGACATTCTCCCACATCACTCCAATACACGGAAGACCTACACTTTCTTCCATATAATGCTTCAAACGGATCCATCTGGATGCTCGCTTGATAACTATTATTGTAAGAAAACTCTACAAGATATAGGTGGTCCTCCCATGATCCTCCAATATCCAATATACAAGCCCTCAACATATCATCCGGTGTCTGAATAGTATGTTTGGACTGTCCATCTGTCTGCGGGTGATAAGATGTACTGAACTTTAGACGAGTCCCAAGACTTTTTTGCATACTTCTCCAAAAGTGAGATATAAAACACAAATCCCTGTCTGACATAATACTGACCGGAATATCGTGCAACCTCACGATCTGCCTCATGTATAAGTAAGCCAAAGCTTTTGTAGACTGGCCAACTCTAAAAGGCAAAAAATATGAGGACTTGGTTAGTCGATCCACTATTACCCATACAATATCTCTCCCACTTGGACTCTTTGGAAAACCTGTGACAAAGTCCATATTGATGTGTGTAGCGTCCCGCTCCGCGTCAACGCTACGTATATGTGAGATCGCCTGGCTTGCTCGAACGGAAGTCTTCTCGGAGAGTTCCCGACCGATTAATCAATGTGAGTGGGCAGAACTACATTCTCTGATTTCTGCACGACTTAATAATGAATCTGAGTTTTAAATGCTTGTTTGCTTAAGAAGAATGTTTTCATAAGAAGAATGATAGAACCGACTCAGCAAGCTAATAAGAGAACTCACATAGCTTGTCACTGAAACGAATATACTGCCTAACTAAGAGAATATGTATGCTTGTCCGAAATAAGATAGAACCATAGCTATGCTAAGAAGATAGAACTGCATGTTTTACTTGATATGATAATAGAACCGTGCCATGCTAGTCTCAACTGAAAGATCGTTCATATGCTTGCTTGTTATCATGTTTATATGGCTTGTCTTGAATGCTTAAGCTTAAAGGAATGAGTATGCTTGTCTTGTGTGTGTAGAGTCTAATAGTCCGCCCTGATGTCCGGTCCTTCGGGATCTTGGGGGGGGTGCTATTAGATTGTTATATGCTTGTGAATGTGAATGTGGCTTGTCATGTTGTGTTGCTATTTGTGAAAGAGATGTGCTAGTGAAATATGGGTGCTTGCGGTGGATGGAGGACAAACAAAATGTAGGAGACCAATAACGTGCCCTGAGCTCGGGGCATGGATATTGGGTGGAGGATGGTAATACGATGGGGTAAGACTAATAGTGTGCCCTGATGTTCCGTTCCTTCGGGATCCAGGGGGCGTGGCTATTAGAGGGAGACGGTGCTTCTGTAGAGAAGAGTTGAGTCTGCACTAGAGAAGTGTATGGAGATAAGCTGCATTCAGGTCGTTAGGGAGCATGCTAGGCTAGCCTTCTTGCATACCTAACTGTTTGATGCAGAGACGGACAGGAAACTAGAGAACGGTAAACATATATATTTCTAACTTGTATGTCTGCTGCAGGGATAACCGTTCGGCCATGGGTTAAAAAATATGAGTTTATGCTTATGCCTGCTTATTCATTTTGTCTGCATCATAGAGACCTCCCGTTAGCGCTTCATGCATTGCATCGGTCGGACAATGACTATTAGTGCAGAGCTGAACCTTGGCTACGGCTGCTTCGACAATAATGTGCAACCATGAGTCACAGCTGCTAATAGGATCAGAATGTGAGTCATTGGTTAGCTGGATTACCGCTACCGATCCTGACTTACTCGGGGACCGACCTCTGATTGATAGTTAACTTGTCTGCTCGATTGATGGTCCCTAAATGCTGCCTATCCCTAGAATCCTTGCATATAGTTCACCAAACACGTTGTGCACACCCGAACAGGATTCCTCGTGCTTGAATTGGTTGCCTCGATTGATTGGTTGTTTGATTATGTTTTCAAAGAATGTTTCCAAACAATGTAATATGACTCTGCTAGAACTGCATGAAACGAACCTAAGTAAAAGTAGCAAGATCACTAGTAATGTAATGTTTTGCCACATGATTACTTAGTGTGGGTTTCAGGGGGTGTAGCTTCTATTCAGTTGTTTTATCTCACCAGTACTTG
Organism: Iris macrosiphon; assembly: GCA_036927795.1. Taxonomy (NCBI): domain Eukaryota; kingdom Viridiplantae; phylum Streptophyta; class Magnoliopsida; order Asparagales; family Iridaceae; genus Iris; species Iris macrosiphon. The sequence continues at coordinate 3,886,041 of JAYESA010000016.1, forward strand.
CATAAAGTGCTGACCCACCAATAGTTTGCTTGTTCTCAGGTGCTTGTTCGTCTGAGGAAGCGATAGCCGTGCCTCATCCCAAGAAACCAGAAATCTGGAGTCGATGCCTGGAGCTGCATCGAGTTTGTGCCTGCTTTGTGCTGCTTTATATAGAAGGACATAATATATGGAACGGTGTTATTATAATCGAGAGAAGAGTGCTTGAGCGAATTGTTATCTCGGCCATGTGCCACTTGTAACGCTTTCGATTATCAATAAAAAAACCTATTTTCATATGCCAATTAGTTCTTCACTTTTCTGTAATGTTATGTGCCGCTGCTTCAGTATCGAATAGCTTACTTGCCCTTGTATCAAAGCTTTGGCCTTGTGCAAGCGCACCTTAGGCTTGCACGGCATCACGTCCCGATGAGAACGATCATTCTGCAGGAGAGCTGAAACGTGGTGATTCACGTTCAGCGGGGACTATCGGGCTTGCGGGAGACCGGGGCATGACATAATGGTATCAAAGCGACTCGATTCCTTGCCCATTCCGTTGCCTTCAACTCTGAGATGTGCCTGATGTGAGATGCAATGAACGTTCCATACAATGAGTCCGTAAATATTCTCAAAAGTGCCGACAAAAGTTTTTCTAGATTTGGTTTTCATTGCTTGAGATATGATTTATAATTTTGAGATTGCTAGAGTTTTGATTTGGGATGGCGAGGGATGAGGACTATCGCTGCTTTGTGTGTTCGTGAGTTTCTCCTTGAGTTTCGAGGACGAAACTCTTTATTGGTGGGTAAGTATGTAGCGTCCCGCTCCTCGTCGACGCTATATACATGTGAGATCGCCTTGCTTGCTCAAACGGAAGTCTTCTCGGAGAGTTCCCGACCGATTAATCAATGTGAGTGGGCAGAACTGCATTCTCTGATTTTTGTACGACTTAATAATAAATCTGAGTTTTAAATGCTTGTTTGCTTAAGAAGAATGTTTTCATAAGAAGAATGATAGAACCGACTCAGCATGCTAATAAGAGAACTCACATAGCTTGTCACTGAAACGAATATGCTGCCTAACTAAGAGAATATGTATGCTTGTCCGAAATGAGATAGAACCATAGCTATGCTAAGAAGATAGAACTACATGTTTTACTTGATGTGATAATAGACCCGTGCCATGCTAGTCTCAACTGAAAGATCGTTCATATGCTTGCTTGTCATCGTGTTTATATGGCTTGTCTTGAATGCTTAAGCTTAAAGGAATGAGTATGCTTGTCTTGTGTGTGCAGAGTCTAAAAATCCGCCCTGACGTCCGGTCCTTCGGGATCTTGGGGGGGTGCTATTAGATTGTTATATGCTTGTGAATGTGAATGTGGCTTGTCACGTTGTGTTGCTATTTGTGAAAGAGATGTGCTAGTAAAATGTGGGTGCTTGCGGTAGATGGAGGACAAACGAAATATGGGAGACCAATAACGCGCCCTGAGCTCGGGGCGTGGATATTGGGTGGAGGATGGTGATGCGATGGGGTAAGACTAATAGTGCGCCCTGATGTTCCGTTCCTTCGGGATCCAGGGGGGCGTGGCTATTAGAGGGAGGCGGTGATTCTGAAGAGAAGAGTTGAGTCTGCACTAGAGAAGTGTATGGAGATAAGCTGCATTCAGGTCGTTAGGGAGCATGCTAGGCTAGCCTTCTTGCATACCTAACTGTTTGATGCAGAGACGGACAGGAAACTAGAGAACGATAAACATATATGTTTCTAACTTGTATGTCTGCTGCAGGGATAACCGTTCGGCCCTGGGGTAAGAAATATGAGTTTATGCTTATGCTTGTTATTTATTTTGTCTGCATCATAGAGACCTCCCGTTAGCGCTTCATACATTGCATCGGTCGGACAATGACTATTAGTGCAGAGCTGGACCTTGGCTACGGCTGCTTCGGCAATAATGTGCAACCATGAGTCACAGCTGCTAATAGGATCAGAATGTGAGTCATTAGTTAGCTGGATTACCGCTACCGATCCTGAGTTACTCGGGGACCGACCTCTGATTGATAGTTAACTTGTGTGCTCGATTGATGGTCCCTAAATGCTGCCTGTCCCTAGAATCCTTGCATATAGCTCACCAAACACGCTGCGCACACCCGAACAGGATTCCTCGTGCTTGAATTGGTTGCCTCGATTGATTGGTTGTTTGATTATATTTTCAAAGAATGTTTCCAAATAATGTAATATGACTCTGCTAGAACTGCATGAAACGAACCTAAGTAAAAGTAGAAAGATCACTAGTAATACAATATTTTGCCACATGATTACTTAGTATGGGTTTCAGGGGGTGTAGCTTCTGTTCAGTTGTTTTATCTCACCAGTACTTGCATAAAGTGCTGACCCACCAACAGTTTGCTTTTTCTCAGGTGCTCGTTCGTCTGAGGAAGCGATAGCTGTGCCTCATCCCAAGAAACCGGAAATCTGGAGTCGATGCCTGGAGCCGCATCGAGTTTGTGCCTGCTTTGAGCCGCTTTTATATAGAAGGACATAATGTATGGAACGGTATTATTGTAATCGAGAGAAGAGTGCTTGAGCGAATTATAATCTCGGCCATGTGCCGCTTGTAACGCTTTCGATTATCAATAAAAGAGCCTGTTTTCATATGCCAATTAGTTCTTCACTTTTCTGCAATATTATGTGCCGCTGCTTCAGTATCGAATAGCTTACTTGCCCTTGTATCAAAGCTTTGGCCTTATGCAAGCGCACCTTAGGCTTGCACGGCATCACGTCCCGATGAGAACGATCGTCCCGCAGGAGAGCTGAAATATGGTGATTCACGTTCAGCGGGGACTATCGGGCTTGCGGGAGACCGGGGCGTGACAATGTGCTCCCACTTCCACTCAGGAATTAGAAGTGGTTGTAGTAGCCCTGCGGTTCTCTGGTGCTCCGTCTTTATCTGCTGATATACTAGACATTTGGCTACAAAGTGGGCTATCTCTCTTTTTATCCCATGCTACCAAAAGTGCTATCGTAAGTTACGGTACATCTTGGTGCCTCCAGGATAAATAGAATATATCGAACTATGAGCTTATGCCAACAGCTCCTGTAGAATCTCTCTATTGGGAACATATAGACAATCACCACATCAAAATGTCCTGTCATCATGAATACGTAATCCCGTCTGCTCTCTGGCCTCTATTCTTCCTTTCAATCTCCTGAATCTGGCGTCTGTAGTCAATGCTGCCTTAATCCTCTCTACTAGTGATGACTGTACTTGCAAGTTGGCTAATATCCCATCTACTCTGAGTAATATCACTTCTATGTCAAGCTCTTGCAAGTCCTCCAATAATTTCCTCTATGTTGTCAAGAAGTAAGCTGCTGGTTTCCGGCTTAACACGTCTGCTAGTACGTTAGCCTTGCCTGGCTGATAATGTAGCTCTATCTAAAAATCCTTCATCAACTCAAGCCACCGACGTTGCCTCATATTTAACTCCTTTTGCATGAAGACATACTTGAGACTTTTGTGGTCTGTATAGATCTTCACTCGTTCCCCATATAAGTAATGTCTCTATAGCTTCAGAATTAAAATAATGGCTGCAAGCTCCAAGTCATGAGTTGGATAATTCTTCTCATGTACTCATAACTATCTAGATGCAAATGCAATCACCTTGCCATGCTGCATGAACACACATCCGAAGCTTTTTCCTGATGCGTCATTGTAAATCACATAACCTCCTGATCCTGATAGAATAGTCAATACTGGCATTATGGTCAGTCGCTTCTTCAACTCCTCGAAAGTGGCTTGACACTCGTCGGTCCATATGAACTCTTGATCCTTGTATGTCAACCGAGTCATAGGAGCTGCTTGAGAAGTTCTTCATAAACCGTCGGTAATATCTCGCAAGTCCAAGGAAACTCCTCACCTCCGATGCTGATTTAGGAACGGGCCATGTCTCGACTGCCTAGATTTTCTCTGGGTCAATAGAAATACCATCTCTCGTAACAACATGCCCAAGAAACGAGACTCTGTCCAAGAAAACTCATATTTACTGAGATTCGCATATAGTTGCTCTCTCCTCAAGGTCTCTAGGACAATTTGTAGGTGCTTTTCGTGCTCCTCGTGGCTCTTCGAATAGACAAGTATGTCATCTATGAAGACGACCACGAACTGGTCCAAATACTGGTTGAATACTCGATTCATTAAATCCATAAAGATAGATGGAGCATTGGTCAACCGAAATGGCATGACCAGAAACTTGTAGTATCCATATCTTGTCCTAAATCTGGACTTCGGGATGTCCTGCTTCCGTACCTTCACCTGGTGATATCCCTATCTCAAGTCTATCTTCAAGAATACCTTGGCTCTACTAAGCTGATTAAACAAGTCATCAATACGTGGTAATGGATATTTATTCTTCTTGGTCACTGTATTTAAGGCTCTGTAGTCGATGCACATACGCACTGACCCATCCTTCTTCGGTACAAACAATATTGGTGCTCCGCAGGGTGATGCACTTGGCCGGATAAAATATTTCTCCTCTAATTCTTTCAACTATGCCTTCAGCTCATCTATCTCCTTCTTCGCCAATCTATAAACATGCGACGCTATGGGTGCTGCTCCTGGTGTTAATTCAATCAAGAATTCTACGTCTCTGTCCGGAGGTAGTCCTGGCAATTCCTCTGGAAAGACGTCTTAAAACTCTGAAATGATGGGGTGATAGATAACATTGTCCATTGCAAGCTGCACACCATTAAGGGCTTATGTGGATCCTCGTGCAAACTCAAGTTCGGCCCGGCCTGGTACCTTAAAAAGTATGCTTTCTCCAAAATAGTTGAAGAAAGTGTGGTACTTGCTTAGCCAGTCCATTCCAAGCACAATATCAAAAGTTGGCATAGGAAGGACTAAGAGTCGGGCATTCATCTCTCTGCCACGAATTGTCACGACCCGCACCCGATTTAGGGGCACGAGTGCGTGGGTACGTCCAGCCTACGCCGCAGCATCGGCGGTAGAACGCTGTCTAGGTCAAGTACTATCTAAATAATCTCACACTAGTATCCAACTCCATAAGGAGACACGGATAACACTATAAAAATGAACAACATACTCAATCACAACTACAGCACGATAAGAATTTGAAGAAATAAAAGAATACAGCACAAGTCTAACGACAACATAATCATACCTGCAATCATTAACTTTCAATCTCCAAGAGTGTCGGAACCAGTCTACTAAGGTCACAGTCTGGAAAAATATTTTCCAGTCAGGAAGGAGCAAAGTACATCTCTAAATAGCAGTTCTATATAAATGACATAAACTATGTAGCAGTTCTAGATGGAAATATACCAGATGCATGTATAGGTACGAGAAATGTACAATGAGAGAAATACTGGAAATACTGTGAGTAAATGCAGGAAAAGAAAATAATATGTCAATGAGCAAGAATCCTATGACTAAGTGTGTGAGTACTAGCTTTAATATGTGATCGGCTTGGGAACTTGATCAGGCTGGTTACATGTGATTAGCTATGATTCACGAAGGTCAGGCTAACCGTTGGTTAGCTATGATGCATGTAGGGGTCAGGCTAATCACACGTAGCAGCTATGAGGCACTGAGATGGTCAGGCCTCACCCGACGTGAGATGTGGGGTGAGCTATGATGCATGTAAAGTTGGGTATGATCACATATCTACACTAAAATACTCCCCACCCCCGACTGGTATAGTAGATCCAATCATGGTACGCTATGGCACTGGATTCCCTAGGAAGGTAGCAAATCTCCCCGGGAATCAGTGTCTGTACGTGCACAAGATAACAAGGAAAACAAGTCTTGTACAAGCTACACCATGAATAAGGAATAACATCTCATGACGAGATCCGTGTATACCAATCCGTGTAACCAATGTGTCAAGAACATGGATATTTACACTAGATACAGTGAACATAGGAGATGTACTCGCCTTGGGTCCTTAGCTGGTAAAACCAATATCCTGTCCCAGAGTATCGTCTGGAGGAACCAACAGTCCTAAAATATATCAAATACAACATTTGCATCAGGTGCTACACTAACACATCACAAATACATGAACTCAGAGGCTCTGCCCGGTATGGCACTAGTCAACTAGGGTCATCTAGTAGGGATACGTATATAAATACACATATTATTAATTATCATTAATACTCACAATATATATATACATGCACCAATTTAAATGTATTTACAATATAGATATACGTATATAATACATACACTTAAATAGAGGTACATAAATATATATATTCGTAAACCAAAATATATATTTGTATCTATACAATCAATTATATATATATAATTATACCAAAATATACTTATACTTTATACCAATACGAAAATGAAATCTACATATATATATTTATACCAAAATTTTATATACAAAATATGTATAACTGTATACTCATAATAGAATATATTTTATTTATGAAAATGTACATTACCCAATAAATACGTAGATAATACATTAATGTGTATATCTATATGTAAAATTAATTGTATAGTATTTATTCAATTAATGTGTAGAAATATATGTATATACGTATGAGTATAAATTCATATATGTATATATGTATTATTTATTTAATTAACGTTTAATACGTATATATGTATAGTATATAAATACATTGGTAATGTATAATTTAATATATGTACATGTATATTATTTTAATTAAATGTTAAATGTTAAACTGTGGTACTTGCTTAGCCAGTCCATTCCAAGCACAATATCAAAAGTTGGCATAGGAAGGACTAAGAGTCGGGCATTCATCTCTCTGCCACGAATTACTACAGGACACGATCTACAAATCTAACTAACAGGTACAACTCCTCCGTCGGTGAGAATTCTAACACAACTAGGTAAAGGTGTAGTGGCAATATTGTGTTTGGCAATAAAACTAAAAGATACGAACGAGAGGGTTGCTCCCGTATCAAATAATATCACAGCAGAAAAAGTAAAAGCAAAGAGTAATACCTGCTATAACATCAATCTCCTATTCCATGTCATCCACTTCTAGTACAAAATCTTGTCCATTCCTCTATGGTAGTCCATGACTAGCCCTCGTGTACTGATCCTTTTGAGTAGGTAGCGGTGGTCCTTGCTGAAATCCTCCAGCTGCTGGGGGTCAAGGTGCTCCTGGTCTAGTCATCTGCTGAACTAGCTTCGGCGCTGGAAGTGCTAGCCTCTGTATTGCCGATGGAAGCGTCAATGTCTATTGCGTTGGACAATCTCTGACCATATGTTGTCCGGAACCATACCTCATACATTATGCTAAGTGAGTCCGACAGTCTCTAAAAATATGTCTGCGTCTCCCACAATAATTGCAGTGGGGCTTCTCCAGAATATGGTACGGTCCTGCTCTGTGATAAAGTTGCTGTTGCTGTGCCAAAGGACGTCTGATAGGCCCTTCTTGTTGTGTCCTTGTGGGTCCCTGCTGTGTCTTCGTTTGACCACATTTTCCCTTGTTGATGGTCTCTTGAAATCTAGCTACTGTCAATAATTTGGCATAAGAGATCCGGGACTGCGAGCTAGTGTAGTGTTGGAGCTCCTGACCCAATCCGCGGTGAAACCTCTTAGCCTTCTCCAAGTCATTTGGTATCAGGGCAGCGCCATATTTACTAAAGTGGCTAAACTCTGCATCATACTCGTCAACTGTCTTATTCCCCTGCTCCAGATGGAGAAACTAAACGTACAACGCATCACTTACAGTGTCTGGGAAGTACTTCCTCTCAAAGCACTCCAAGAATTGTTCCCAAGTCTGATACGTACCCAAATGGCACTCTATTGATTCCCACCATTGATGAGTGTTACCATCTAGCTGCGTCCATACGCCTGTCATCCATAGATCGGTAGGCAGCTGTGATGATTCTAATAACTTCTTGGTATGGGTAATCCAGTTTGTGGTCTCCTCTGGGCTCTCAGTGCCTTTATACGGCTTGGGGACTATCTGTATAAAGTCCTTGACTGAACCAACTCTAGCTCGCTGTACTGGAACTAGTGCCTGGGCTGGTTCAGAAGCCTGTGCAGCCATTCTCTCAAGTACTGCCAAAAATTCTTGCCTTTGCTCTGCCGTTTGCTGCCTCTGCTCTACAGCCAGTGCGACCGCCTGTTGTCTCTGTTCCGACATCATCATTTGGAAGAATTGGAACAGTTGTGTCTGGCCATCCTGTGGTGTCGATAAAGCTGGAAAGGTACTATTAGGTGATGTAGAAAGATCAGGTAGAACTAGATTGTGAGTCTGTACATCCGACCCCGGAAGTCTAGGAGTCGTCGAGGTCTTCCCTTGAGTTTGGCCGTTGACTCCTAAAGGTGTAGCGCCTTCGATGGTAGTACATCCACTACGCAAATCCATCTCTCTGCAAAAGGTGGACGAAGTGATTAGAAGGAGTATAGTAATCAAATAGGATGGAAGTATTTAAATAGGAAGTTGAAAGGAAAGATGAGTTTTAGTCAAGCGTGGATGAGATCCTATACTATATTCCTATACGCAGGCTTGTTCGGTACAGTAACGCAACCGAGACAATATATTCGAAGACCTGTATGGGCCACCAAAAAAAATATGCCACGCCCCAGTCCCAAAATACGTAGGACTAGGAATACGTAATCATGCCAGCCGTATGTATATGGCAACTCCAATATATGGAAACTATACCACATACGTATGCTGTATTATGAATATCCAATCCACAAGTGGTAATATACTGTCAACACAAGTCACACGCAATCTATATATCATCCATAGCATAAATAAAGAAATAGGAAATAAATAACTGAATCTCAAATAGGAAGTACCAAAGTATGATAGTCAGATGGAAATAAATCTACTGCCAATTGACTATACTAAAACTACTAAATGAGAGAAGAGATCAACCCTAATATAAGATATATGTCCACAAGGAAAATAGCAACTAGAATATCCATCAGCTTCGATGAATCAAAGGTACTCTTAAGGTAAGACCTCCTCAGTCTGGTATAAAGCGTCAGGTCCAGGTCCGTACTCCTGTGGTTCTCCTGCAAGTCTATACCTGGAAAGGGACCAGGTCCTTAGAGAGACATAACAAGATACATAAAAAATGCCAATAAATTACTGAAAATAAACATCAAATGGGTCACCTAACCATCTATAAGAATGCAGTTTGAGAACAACTTTCTAACAAGTGGACTATCTGGCCAAAATAGGTTTGGCATGATTCTCTTGGAGATTCAGGAGCCTACAAAGCATGACGTTTCTTGAACCTCAAAGGTCGCCAGGTAATATATAGGGGTCATCATGACCGCGCATCTCCGGCAGAGCGTACGAGTTACACAAGAAAAGTGCAAAGGAGCCCAAACGCCTTACTTGTTGTTCTCCCCACCCCATGCTCTAATTATGTCACATCCATGACATGATGTTACCTCTAAACAACTTCCAGGTCTACTAGCATGCAATTCTATCTGCAGTTATCCTTATCCGTCGCATGTCCTATACGTACCAATGGCTAGCCGAGTACGCAAGTTCGTGTCCTATATGAGACTCACACTCGTGTAATAATAGTGTCATGGCCAATGAAACATAAGAATTCCTCATGATAAAGGGGTGGTCTCATAAACTAGGTCAACATGCATATATATATAATAAAAATAGAATACGACACCACCGTCGTTGCACCCAAGTTATTCTTGGACGCGCAGTTTATATAGCAGTTAAAATATATGAACTAAATGGATAGAAATAAAATATATGTAGCATATGAAATATAAATTATATTACAATTGCAAGGTATACTTGCCTGACAAGCAATCGATATAGTGTAAGCGTCCAGACGTCAAGTACACAGGATCAGAAACTATGGCCTCCAAATAAACATCTCCGGATGCTGAAATAAATATCACCAATATTCTCAGAATAAGCGAGATAGCTAAAAAATACTACCCTTTCGTCCAATTTGGACACAAGGGCAAAATGTTAATTTTGGGTCAAAACGGGGTCCACATATGGCCCACATTGGATCAAAATGTGTGCCAGAGGTAAAGGTCTCTAAATGGAATAAATTATAGGTCGAACAAATTCTAAACGTCCATACGAACTCAACGGTATATCCAATTTTGGATTCCGGTGAGCCAAACACAATTTCGCCCAAAAAAGTTAACCTTAGGGCCCACAAATAGGCGGCTTGGTCAACTATCTCAGAATCGTGTTAAACTTGGGTCACAGGACCAGCATGATACCACGAATCCAATGGCGCAAGTTTTGTCGTATTCCGACGAGCATACACTAAATGGTGCGATATTTTACAAAAGTTGCGATACGGGAACTTTTTACGGATACGGGTTGATTTCGATGCGCACACACGTCCAAATCAGTTTTTACGAAAGCCTACACGTCAGGGTAACACATACGCTTCTTTTGGTACAATTTGTGCGTGACAGGGCGGTTCCGTTTGGTGGGGTGTGCTCCGTATCATAATTTTTAAAGTTTCAAAAATAAGTTTTTATGAGTTTTCAACCTAAGTTATCTCTTATTCTAACACAAAATAAAATAATCTAATTAACAAGAAATGATCTCGGTGATATGGAGTTTACACAAAAAAAGGTAGATCTTGATTTGGATGTCTACATTGGAAGATATCGGCCTCAAAACATAGGTCGATGGGGCAGTTATCTGCAGTTCAAAAACATGGTTTTTCCTCGACTTAGCGTCGATTTCTACCTAGATAATAATATTGTACGATTGAAACTAATTAACGGGATTTAGAGAGGGATAGGTGGTGATCATACCAGTGAAGACGGATTCAAATTCGGTCGAGCGACGAGGCAGAAAATAGCGTGTGAAGCAGGGCACGTCGCTGCAATTCCTGTCACGGTGCTCGCGCGGGTGACCCGGACGCGAGCGACGATCCTGGTCCAGGCGGTGGCGCGGTTGCTCCGGTGGTCGGGGCGGCGCTAGGTCGAGGTGGTCGGGAGTGTAGGTGGCAGCGGCTATCAGATTAGGGTTAGGGTTTGGCTATAGATGTATTTATATAAGAACGAGGGAGGTTAGCTCGCGGGTGCTGCAGCTGGAAGCGGGTAGGCCATAGGAACTTAGACTTATGGATTAATAATAGGAACGGAGTTAGCTCGCTGGCTTAGGAGGGGGTTTTGGGTTTAGACTTAAGGATATTAGATTTAAGGTTTTTGTTTTGAATTTTTTTTTCTTTTTCTTTTATTTCTTTTTCTTTCTTTTCTTTATTCATTTCTTTTTATTTATATATATACCTCTACATATATATGTATGGTAATAATTTCCAGAAAAATTTATTTGTACTTAAAATAATATATCATCCTTCTACAACGTTCCCTAAAATAAATTAAAATAAAAATTATAGTTTTGTTCGATAATTTTCTAGATGAATATTTACCTAGTAATTAAAAATTCAATAAATTATATTTTTTAATTGGCTAAGAGATACTATAAATAAATAAATTAATTAATTAAATAATTTTAATGTTTGAAAATAGGGGGTCTTACACCTTCGGGCAACACAAGATAGACAAAAGCAGTGGGCAGATACTCACTGTCGATCCCTAGAGTTCAAGTCGGGAGATAATGTGTTCTTAAGGATCTCCCCTACTAGAGGAACCATCAGATTTGGAGGTAGAGGAAAGCTTAGTCCGAGGTATATGAGACCGTTTAACGTATTCGAACGTGTTGGAGAGGTTGCTTACAGACTAACATTACCGCAGACCTTAGAGGGTGTCCACGATATGTTCAATATCTCATAATTGAGAAGATATTACTATACGACCGAGTTTGTCTTATGAGGAGTAGCCGATTGAGTTCCTCGACCGTAGAGAGAATGTGCTAAAGGGGAATACCATTCGACTAGTCCATGTTGCTTGGAAGCATCATTTACCGAACGAATTGACTTGGGAGCGAGAGGATTCGATCTAAGAGCGTTTTCCCCACTTACGCGAGTCTTCAGGTATGGACTTTACATACCGCATTATTATTTTTCTAGATCGTGCCATATTCTTAATTTCGAGGATAATTTTTTTAAAGGTGGATAGGTTGTAAAACTCCCTCACCCAAAAATAGGTTTTTTGTGTGTATTCCATATTTATTGTGTTTATTTAGAATATTATAAAATCAATTTAAATCTAATTGTTGTATTAGGATACTTCATCGTAGTTTGAACATTAATGACATAGGACGACCCCAAATCTTTATCGCCCTACGTAGGAAGTAGCCTAATTTGGAGACACTACCCATAGGATCTTTATGTGACACAAAATTTGACCATTTATCATTAGTATTGCACTAATGTGACAACCGTAGTTTCTTGTGGGTAATATTTAAATTTTTTTTATATAAAAATAATTTATTGTGATTATTTTCTAATCCAACCTTTTTCAAATAGCAACACATAATTTCTCCATGCCAATTTATGCCACTTTCATCTTTTGTAGGATTTATTTATTACTATTTTTAACCTCATTTAATCAAATCAAATATATGTCAAATTAATTATTGATTAGTTGTTGACTTTTAAATAACTAAAAACCTAATTATGAAATAATTTAAACTAATCCTAAACATACCCATGACCAACCCCCCCTCCCTTTCAAACCGGCGGACCCCCTCTATTCCGCCAACCCCTCTCTCTCTCTCTCTCTCTCTATACCCATATATATATATATATATATATATATATATATATATATATATATATATATATATATATATATATATATATATATATATATATATATATATATATATATATATATATATATATATATATATATATATATATATATATATATATCATCTAAATTTCTAACCTAAAATCTTCTCATCTAAAACCCTAATTTTTTTCTTAACCTCCTTCCTCCAACACCATAGCCGCCACCTCCAACACCAAGGCCGATCCCCCCCTTCACGTGGATACAATGCCATCTTCTTAATCCAAGAACTCTAGTTCTTCATCCTTCTCTCTCTAGTAAGTCTCCTTCTTCCTTCACCCTCTCTAATGAGTATAAATGCATGAATAAATGTATGTATATATATAAATAAATAATTTTATATGTGTTTGCAATCCATTGCCATGTTCTTAATTGTAGAATTTTATTGTAGAATTTGCATGTAAAGTTTTGACCCATGAATGCATGTATGCACCCATAGGTAGAAACCTTGATTAAACCTTGTTATTAATATAGAAATATAATGTTTAATTATTTTTATCCATATTTTTTACTGATTATTTCATAATATTAAATTATTATTATTATTTTAGGAATAAATTGCATGTACAATAGAAATGGTGACATAATTTTATGTTTTCTCCAAAACCCTACATCAATCCCTTCTAAAACTTTGTAGATAATTAATATATTGGGTTATTAAAATATATTAATTTTAGTTTTTAATATATTTTTCTAGAAATATTATTTTTATTTAAATAATTTTTATGCATAAAAAGTCACCTAGTTGACCAAGTTTTGGTGTATACATGTTGGATACCCTTGGACTTTGTTAAGACCTAATTGGAGATGGAAAGCCTAAATTTTCTAGATGGATTACTATTTTTCCAGAATATATATTCTAAAATTTATTAAATAAATGTAAAATTTATGTCTATGATGTCACAATAACCATGTACCACCCCTTTGTCATGCATACTAGCAAGTTTGATTGCCAACCCTAATAGGATCAACTTGTAGATGGTAAAATCCTAATTATTTTGGTATGAATAAAAGAAATAGTATTTATTGTAATTATTACTGATTTTAACATATTTAATTAGACTTTTATTTCTATTTAGAAAATTAGAATTATAGGTATTTTATGTAACAAGTTGACCTAGTTCTCACAAAACTTGATCCTGAAAATTTCAGAATTAAACCCTGACCAAAAATCTATATTTTCTACATCTAAATTTATATTATTTTATTTTAATTCTGATTTTTAATTATTTATTCTAGAATTATCCATTTATTAAAAATTTGTTTTATTGACTTGTCGGTAACCTGTTATGACCTAGTTTTGGTTTTCAATTGGTTTTTGACACATAAAAATTATAGGAGATGACCCTATCACTAAAAACCTTATTTTATAATAAAAATTTTAGAATTAAATTTTTGATAATTAATTTCTTTAAAAATAATTTTTGGTAATGTTTAACATCTAGTAATATTTTTAGGGCTAGTTATTTCCATGTGAAATCAACGTAGAATTAAGAACTAGTTAATAACCTAATTATAGCTTGATAGTAAGAGTCTAATTAGTGTAATAATTAATTGGTAGGTGTTCGAGACGTTCCTGTGGAGAGATCCGAACAAGAATTGTTGTGCTCACATCTTGGCTTTGGAAGGCAAGTATACCTTGCTTGTTTGTATTGTGTATTTTACATATGCTGAGCTCTTTTATTTTATAAGCTGTGTGCACGCATATTAGAGTATCAAACGTACCCGTTATGTTGTGAAAATACGTGGTATCTTATGACCTGACACTATTTTAAATATGTTCACTGAGTGAGTGAGTGCATGGACTGGCATTTTGACTGGCCATCGGTACGTGAGTTCGCGTATTCTGTTAGTAGTTGGTGTTAGTTTGAGTTCTAGATTTTATTGACGTCGTTGCATTCTGTCTTCATCGCGTATATGGTTCAGATAGTTCATTGGGAGGGAATAATCTGCTAGTGAGCGTATCGAATTTTTGTTTCTTACTCTATTATGAAAATGGTGCAACTATGTAACTCCCGAGTTCTTCGGAGTGCCTGGTGGGACGAATGTTCTTATATTTCTCCCCCTTCGTGTGCCATTAGAGATGTCTCGAGTGCATATCACATAGATATTTTAGTTACCCTTTTTATTGTATACTGCTTTACTTTCATGCATGTTAATTTTTTATGTACTTGTTATGTCCCTCTGAGGACCTGGCACATTTTCCAGATCCCGACGAGCACTTGTACCCGACGGATTATGGAGTTGGAAATTTTGCAGACTAGGACTTCGAGGTAGAGCTACAATAGTTTCTTTGAGCATTCATTCATGGATGATAGTTGCTTAGTATTTTGGGATAATTTCTTTATTGCTTAATTGTATTCTTTCAGTATACTTTTGTACTCATTTTTGTGGATTATTCTCCACTAGATATTATTTTGTAGTGGATTCTGAGACTTATTATAATTCATTCAGTTTTCTATTTTGTGATATTTTGTGGATGAGACTAGATTTTACCTGCTTGAGATACTGTGACTTAGATATATTTTACAACGTACTACGACGGGTTTGGTCCATTAAATTGGGTTTCTATACTTGTTCGTACAGCTAGTATGTGTACGCATATCTGGTCCTATGTGTTTTGGGACTGGGGCATGACAACACTCATCTTAGTCCAGGTTTATGCACCAAATGCACAGATTTTTTCATATCCACACTACACCCCTTCCTCCTTACCTACATGTAACACCCTTAGTCACGGTGTTTATCCCTCATTGAATCTATGTCAACACTGATACACTATCATGTAGTATGAGACACACACACATACACACACACATACCTATTACTATATATCTAGATACTAATATATATAACTCATAATAGATATATAACTATATATGTAAAGTTATGAATAACATACTTCCTTATGATAAACCATTTCATCAAACATGTAGAATACATACACGAGGATAATTATAATACTTATCCACATGAACAACAAAAATACAATTATACCACAAATATTATCCCCACTTACCAATTACACAATAATATAGCTAATACAACTTGATAAAATAAGAATTAAAGAGTAATTATACAAAACACCCAAAATAAAGCTCTATATCATACGGTATCACACCCTATCGTGATACGACCTACTCATCTCCAATTGTGGACATGTAGCTATTATCCCAACCCCGATCTAAGTCTAATATAACTAAATTAGAATCATGACACATACTTGATGTGTCAATCTCATAATTCCCATAAAATAGACACAAATTGCCATGTAGAAGACACAATTCACAACCAAATAGCCTAAAACTTCTTCCTATAGGTAGTTCTATGCCATGGGAGGGTTCCTAATAGTGAAATGCATGATTTGGAACCTATAATAAAGGGGAATTCAAAATTGTACCAATTAGAAGATAGATTTCCAATGAATTGTTCCCATGGACATGATCCGGACACGATCTACTTGCCAAAGCTTCTTCCCCAAGTGCTCCTTGCTACTAAAAGTTCCAATGCTCCTTGAGTGATGATAATGAGAGATAATGTAAAAGAATTGAGAGAGAATGATGGAGGTATAAAGTGAATTGGGGATCTAAGAATTTGGGGATCTCAAAATGAGTGCAAATAAAGAGGAGCGAGAGAGAGAGAGAGAGAGAATAGCCTCTCTATAATGGTCGGCCCCTTTCCCTCTCTCCAAGTCACCACCAAATGTCTAAGTTGCCCCTACATGAAGAATTATGGAGAATAATTAAGGATGGCTATTTTAGAAAACTTCCCAACTAATGCAAATTAGGCTAATCCTTCTAATTAACTAAAGGGAATAGACCTAATGGGCCTAGTCCATGTTGGGCTCAATAGTTGTCATGACAACTCTTATTGGGTTCACTAGTGTCAAGTCTAAATAATGTGGTAGCCCACTATCTATAAATATATAATACAAAACATAATTAAATTAAATAACACTATAATAATTACTAGAATAAATATATATTCAAAATGACCAAAATACTCTCATTTGGAAAAGTGAGGGTGACCAGTAGTCTTTGCTTCTTTTGTTGAACTTCAAGAACTTTTTAAATTTTTGACCATGAAAGCTTATTCTTCACTGTTAGATTCGTTATCTTCGGAGTCTTCATCGACGATCATCTTGTGTTGCACTTTGAGTGCAATCATCTTCTCCTTGGGTGTGTCACGCCCCGGACCCGCCCGGGCCGCCGCTCCGCCCTGTATGGCCGGGATTAACGAACCGGACACGTATCACCGTGCCTCGGTGCGCCGGACGTGAATTACCGTGCCCGTCCCGCGGGTGCGAGGGAGGAAGGGAGCCAAGCGAATGGCCCGTTCGAGCTTTCGGGGGACGTGATGCCGCACGGGCCTGGGGTTGCGCCCGTGCAAGGCCAATCGTTTAAGTTGATAGTTGGCTATCATCGCATCAATCGAGTAAGCAGCGGAAAGGGACTTGTTGTAATGCAATGCATTAGCCAACTGAGTGTTCGGGACAATCGAGGCAACTTGGGTTTCCTTTAGCAAAGGCACACGTTCATTCCATACATTATGCCTCCTTATACGATAGCATCCTTGGGGCACAATCGAAACCAGGATTCCGGGTCTTCGGGACTGTGGCACGCCTATCGCTTCCTCAGACGATCTAGTACCTGCAAGCAAGTAAACTGTTGGTGGGTCAGCACTTTATACAAGTACTGGTGAGATAAATCAACTGAACAGAAACAAGCATTCACTCAAACTGGCACTAAGTAATCATGTTATAAAATATTACATTACTAGTGATCTTTCTAGTTTTACCTAGGTTCGTTTCATGCAGTTTAGCAGAGTCAATTTACTTGTTTGGAAACATGTTTGGAAACAGAGTTTCATATTAAATATGCAAGCAAGCAAACCGTTCATGTTTTAGGGTGTGCGCAGCGTGTCTCGTGCGACTCCAGGGTCTTATGCAAAGCTAGACACACAATGCACAATCTTAGGGGCAGTCACTATCCAAGCCAATACAATGATTTAGCTATATGCAGGGCGGTCCCCGAGTATCTCAGGATCGACAGCTGGTAGAACAGCATACCAATGACTCATTCTCTGATGCTAATGGCAGCTGTGACCCATGGTGGCTATGACGCATGCAGTTCAGCTCTCCACCAAAAGCCATTATCCGAACGCGTGCAAATGCATGGAACACTATCAAATAAACTCTAGTATGCAGACGAGACGAACCATCAGAATACACTCATTGTTGCGGGGCAATCCGACTTATCACTTGAACACGTTCAGGCACAGTATGGTTCTCTCGAAGCATAGACGATAGTGAACATGTTCATGCACTCTAAGCAGGCGATTCAGAATTTTCGTTAAGCAGGCATTGATTCAAAGACAAGCTAGGTGAGTTCGTTCATTAACATGCAAGGCAGGTTCTATCATTCTCTTAAGAAAACATTGCAAGCAAAAACACAGGTTATTATTAAGGCGTGCAAGAATCAGAGAACGAAGTTCTGCCCACTCACCTTGATATATAATGCTGGCACGGAGCGGGGCGTTACATACTTACCAACCAACAAAAAGTTTCATCCTCAAAACTTCAAGGATAAACTTCTCGATATCCCGAGTAGCGATAGTGCCGTCCCTCGCCGTACTCAATTGAAACAATCAAGCAATTCAAGTTCAGGAAACATTTTGCACTTTGAGAATATCTATGGACTTATTGTATGGAACGCTCTTTGCAATACCATATCGACTCAGAGTCATAGCAACAGTTTTGGGCCAGAGAATCGATTCCGCTCTGATACCATTCTGTCATGCCCCGGACCCGCCTGGGCCGCCGCTCCGCCCTGTACGGCCAGGATTAACGAACCGGACACATATCACCGTGCCTCGGCGTGCCGGACGCGAATCACCGCGCCCGTCCCGCGGGTGCGAGGGAGAAAGGGAGCCAAGCGAATGGCCCGTTCGAGCTTTCGGGGGACGTGATGCCGCACGGGCCTGGGGTTGCGCCCGTGCAAGGCCAATCGTTTAAGTTGATAGTTGGCTATCATCGTATCAATCGAGTAAGCAGCGGAAAGGGACTTGTTGCAATGCAATGCATTAGCCAACTGAGTGTTCGAGACAATCGAGGCAACTTGGGTTTCCTTTAGCAAAGGCACACGTTCGTTCCATACATTATGCCCCCTTATACGATAGCATTCTCGGGGCACAATCGAAACCAGGATTCCGGGTCTTCGGGACTGTGGCATGCCTATCGCTTCCTCGGACGATCCAGTACCTGCAAGAAAGTAAACTGTTGGTGGGTCAGCACTTTATACAAGTACTGGTAAGATAAATCAACTGAACAGAAATAAGCATTCACTCAAACAGGCACTAAGTAATCATGTTATAAAATATTACATTATTAGTGATTTTCTAGTTTTACCTAGGTTCGTTTCATGCAGTTCTAGCAGAGTCGATTTACTTATTTGGAAATATATTTGGAAACAGAGTTTCATATTGAATATGCAAGCAAGCAAACCGTTCATGTTTTAGGGTGTGCGCAGCGTGTCTCGTGCGACTCCAGGGTCTTATGCAAAGCTAGACACACAATACACAATCTTAGGGGCAGTCACTATCCAAGCCAACACAATGACTTAGCTATATGCAGGGCGGTTCCTGAGTATCTCAGGATCGGCAGCTGGTGGAACAGCATACCAATGACTCATTCTCTGATGCTAATGGCAGCTGTGACCCATGGTGGCTATGACGCATGCAGTTCAGCTCTCCACTAAAAGCCATTGTCCGACCGCGTGCGAATGCATAGAACACTATCAAATAAACTCTAGTATGCAGACGAGACGAACCATCAGAATACACTCATTGTTGCGGGGCAATCCGACTTATCACTTGAACACGTTCAGGCACAGTATGGTTCTCTCGAAGCATAGACGATAGTGAACATGTTCATGCACTCTAAGCAGGCGATTCAGGATTTTTGTTAAGTGGGCATTGATTCAAAGACAAGCTAGGTGAGTTCGTTCATTAACATGCAAGGCAGGTTCTATCATTCTCTTAAGAAAATATTGCAAGCAAAAACACAGGTTATTATTAAGGCGTGCAAGAATCAGAGAACGAAGTTCTGCCCACTCACCTTGATAGGGTGTTGACTCTTCGAGATCTTGAAGGTCCAGCTCATGCATCATCAGTTTGCCCATGAGTGTCTCCAGTGACATTGTAGTGAGATCATTCCCTTCGTTGATCATTGTAGCCTTGGGGTTCCAATTCTTGGTGAGTCCCCAAAGAACTTTGTGAATCTTCTCGTGGTTATTATATTCTTTACCAAGTGATGACAAAGGGTTGACAATGTCAAGGAAGCGAGTAAACATGTGTAATGGTCTCATTGGGCTTCATCTTGAAGGCTTCATACTCTTGTGTAAGCCGACTAATCTTTGATTATTTGACTTATGATGTCCCTTCTTGTGTAACTTCAAGGAGCTTCCATACTTCATGTGACGTCATGCAAGTTGATACCCTGATAAATTATGTCTTGCCTTCTGCACAAAATAGAGCATTAATAGCACGAACATATATACTAGCTAACTTTTTCTCGTAATCAGTGTACTTGTCATATGGCTTACCTATAATTGCACTATCTACAATAATTCTTGGTAGCTTTTTGTAGCCATCAGTAACGATTGCCCATAGATCAAAATCAAGTAATTTTAAGTAAAAGCTCATATGTGCCTTCCAATAAGTGTAGTTGGTTCCATCAAATAGTGGGGGTCTATTTATGGATTGGCCCTCTCCTATAAAGATAGATTTCACGTTAGCCATGTGTATTCTAGAGTGTATAGTCTAAGCACAGTTAATATAACCTGCTCTGATACCAATTATAGAATCGAATAAGCACCTCTAGAAGGGGTGAATAGAGTGCGTATTTATGCAGCGAAATAAAAATCACCCAAAAAAAATTAACACAGTTAGCTAAAACTCTAGATATAAAATGATAGTAAATAAATAGAGAGAGAAGAGAGAGATCAGCAGTCACAAACACAACAATGTATACTAGTTTTTCTCTGAGAGGACTAGTCCAGTCCCGAGAACTCTAACTCGGAGTTGAAATACACTATCAAGTAAAACCCAATCTTTGATCTGAAGGCTTACAACTTCGTACAGACATGAGATTTGATCTAAAGGACTCGAATATTTCTCGAAGTGTTTGAACTTCTTGACAATTTCCTTTTTACAACTCTTAAAAAATTCTAACCGAGAACGTACTGGCACTTAAGGCTTAGGAGTTGTAAATAGCTTGGGATTAAAAAGTGTAAAGGCTATTGCATTGAGGTAATAGAGAAGAGAAGTGAATTAAATGAATAAGAATGGTAAAATCCTTCTATATTTATAATATTTTTTTGTAAACCGAGTTCAGGGAGAATTCGGATGCCAAAAGTTCTTATTTTTGAACTTTGGATTTGAGTCTGCAGGAAGAACTGGTTGCTAGGGCTTACTGGGCCTGGGAACTGAGTTCGGATTGAACTTGTACCGAGTTTGTACTGAGTTCGTTTCTCTTGAATCCTGTCAGAAACAGAATGGATTTGGGTTTGTTTGGGCTAACTTAGTTCTAGAAATATGGTTGGATTATTTTGAAAACTCGAAAATAATTTAGCTAAAAGTAATCTGGATTTAGAAAATATTTTGGGTAGCCTCTAAATGCCAAGTGCGACTCGATTTACTTATTTTTCTATACTCAAAAAATATAAATATTATATTGACTCGATACTGAAAATAAGTCATATCCCATTCTCTGAAACTGTAGTTGCAGCATTACGTCTTGTATTGTCGGTTCTCGTAGGTTATATCATGTCACCACCCCATTTCCAGAGCCGGGTAGTTTTTATTTTAATTTAGTTAATTGTGTATTATTTATAATTAATTATATTTATATTTAATTAGTGGTTGTATTATTTTAATATTGATTGTTTTAGGGTTTTGGCTAGCTTGGACCCATGTCAGACCCTAGTGAACCCATGTCCGACCCAGCCCACACCCTTGTGAGACTTATTTTTGGGTTTTAGAATATTTATTATATTTTTAGTGGGTTAGTTGGAGAGATTTGGAGTTAGTTTGAGTGCTTTTGGAACCCGAAACCCAAAATCCAAGTTAGGAGGGCATTTTGGGTATTTTGGACTTTGTGAAACCCTCTTTAATGTGAATGGCCGACCCTATTCCCTTTATTCCCAGATCTGGACCGAAACCACAGCTCCTCGTTCCCCCATTCTTTACTACTTCTTCTTCTTCTTCTCCACTCCTTCTTCTTCTTCTTCTTCTTCTTCTTCTTCTTCTTCCTTTCTTCTTCCCAAGTAAGTTTTCTCTTTTTCTACTCTTCCTTCTTCCATTTCTTCTACTTGTGTGAACCCTAACCCTACATTCTTTCCCAACCTAGGTGGGTAGAGTTTAGATTTGGTGTTGGAGCTAGATTTGGGAGCTTGGAAGCTTGGTTTGGTGGATTTGGAGCTTTTTGGAGATTTTGGCTTGGGATTCCAACTTCTAAGAGGTAAACCCTAATTTTTCCCATTGTAATTACTTTTATATAGTGTAATTAATAGTTTACAACCTTCCTAGACCCTTTGGCTATCCGTGGAAGGAAGTTGGAACTAGTTGGGTTATGTTTGGAGACTTTAACATTAGGTTTTGTGTCGATTTCGGGTGGAATCCGAAATTGGCCCAATTTTGGGTGATGCCCTAGGTTAGACGGACCTAGGTAGACGTTGTCGGGTGTCTTGAGGGTTAGTGCGTGTCTCCGTTCGGACACGAAAAGTCGTGTCGTAGAGAAACGGATATTTCGGGCGAATTTGGGGTTTTCATCATCGCCGGTTCTAAGTGCATGCGCATTTTCACCACGGACCTAGAATTAATGCGGTAATATTTTTTCTAGGATCTAGACATCGTTTAGGACCCGTGGATAAATTTTGGGCCGATTCCGAGTTGGTTTGGTGTGCGTTATAGGAGATTTTCCGAACCGCACACCGCGTGTTCGTCGAAATGACCGAACGGCCATTTCGGCGTGGTTTTCTAGTTTCGGGCTTGTGCGCGCGTTGGGTTAGCATCGGAGAGTGTGTGCTAGAATTCTCGGGCTATATTTTATATATTTATGGGTGTTTGTGCGTGTCGGAGTCGTTGGGCGGGCGTTGGTGGAGCGTTGTGAGCGTTGTGGTGTGTTATGTTTATATATATATATATGTATATATATATATTTGTATGTGTGTCTATATATGTATAAATATTTATATATATGTGTGTGTTTTTATGTGTTTGTGAGCGTGTTAGTGAGTGCTTGTGTGAGTGTGTTAGTGAGTGCTTGTGTGAGTGTGTGCTAGTGTGTGTGAGTGAGTGTATATATATATATATATATATATATATATATATATATATGTTTGAGTGTGTGAGTGTGTATATGTATATATATATATGTATGTGTGTATGTGTATATATGTATGAGTGTTTGTGTGTGTGGTTGTGTGTTTGTGAGAGTGTGTGCTAGTGTGTGTGGGAGTGTGTGTGTGTGTGAGGGTGTGTGAGAGTGAGAGTGTGTGAGTGAGTGTATATATATATATATATGCTTGAGTGTGTGTATATGTATATATATATTAGTGTGTGTATATATATAAATAGATATATGTGTGTATATATATATAGATGTGTGTTTATATATATATATAGATATATGTATGTGCTTGAATGTGTTTGTGTGTGTGTGTGTATTTATATTTTAGAGTGTGTGTGTTAGAATATTTATATGTTAGATTATATATATATATATATATATATATATATATATATATATATATATATATATATATATATATATATATATATATATATGATTGTATATATATATATATATATATAGATATATATATATATATATATATATGTATCTATATGTGTGTCTGTATGTGGTCGTGTGTGTGTGTGAGAGTGAGAGGGGGGTGGACTGAACTGAACAGCAGCAGCAGGCAACATGCTCAGCAGCAGCAAGCAGCAGCATGCTCAGCAGCAGCTAGGCAGCAGCAGCAGCAGCAGCCAGGTAAGCAAGGGCAGCAACAACAGATGTTCAGCGAGGTGTGGCGAGGTTTGCAGCTAGTAGCGGGGTGTGAGAAAGATTAGATAGATAGATGGATTGATAGATAGATGATTATATAGATAGATAAATAGACATATAGTTAGATGGATATATAGATATATAGATACTTAGATAGATATCTAAATAGATAGACACATAGATAGATTGATAGGATATATAGATAAATAGATGGTTAGATAGTTAAATAGATAGATAGTTGATAGATAGGTAAATAGATATTAGATAGATGTTAGATAGATTGATAAATAGCTAGATGGATACATAGATAAATAAATAGGTAGATATATATATATATATATATATATATATATATATATATATATATATATATATATATATATATATATATATATATATATATATATATATATATATATATAACTAGATAGATAGATAGATAGATAGATAGATAGATAGGTAGAGGGATAATTAGATATCTATATCTATATGCATAGATATATACATACCTATAGCTAGATAGATAGTTAGATATCTAGATATAGATATAAATATATGTATAGGTAAGGTAAGATATAAGGTATGTGTATATGTGTGTGAGATATATATATATATATATGTAGATACCTAGGTATATGCATATATGTATTAGATATCTATATTTTAGCCTAGATTATAGCTAGATATATATGTTTATGCATAGTTAGTTAGCTAGAGGGGTAGTAGGGTTGAATTTAGATAGTTATCTCAATACCTTGAGATACCAAGGTATCTCAATACCTTGAGATATCCAAGGTATTGGGTTTCGAGCGGAGTTTTTGAGCAATTGCCTAGGTTTTAGTTTAGAGATAGGTTTTTATGTATATATGTGTATATTTACGCGTGCTAGCATAGGTTTTAGAGGGTATAGGAGGGGCGTATAGCGTATGGTGAGGTATCGGATACTGAGGGTATCCCGGTATCTCAAGGAGGCGAGTTTGAGGGTTTATTAGCCTAATGACCTAGTTTTGGCCTAGAATTTTAGGAACACCCTAGTTTGACCTAGAGTTGACCCTAGTTGACTCGGTTGACCGCCAAAGTCAACTTTTGACCTAGATTTGACCCATAGTTGACTTTTTGGACCCAGTGTTGACCTTTTGACCCAGATTTCACCGGTTTGACCCGTTTGACCTAGAACGACCCTAGAAGCCTATTTTTAGTTATTTTATATCTATTTAACTCATTAGAACCTATTTAACCTTGCTTTTCGTAATAGGTCCTTGCGACACCGGTTTGGATCGCTAGTTGCTCAGGACGCCAGGGGAGTACATTCTCTGATAGTTTTCATTATCTGATAATTATTATGATTCAGCTTCTAGTATAGTATCATCTAATTATTCTGGCATAACAAGGGACACTGACTGATATTTCTGGATTCATTTACTTGCGACACGTATATTTTATATTTTTGGCCTCTATTCTGGAATCACCTACTAGCATCACCTACAGGCATCACTACAGGCATCACTCATATTTCAGTCTGGACTCATCTTGATTTACGTGTCGGGTCTTGGATTCACTTGTATTAGTTGGGGCGGGGAAATATTCGAGTAGACATGTAAACCTTTCCATCTGGAATTATCAGGAATCACTACCTCTGGTCTAATCTGGAATGATATCAGCCGCGCACCTAGTGCGCGGTGAGCTATACTTACCCCTAGCCGTTTACATGTCAAAACAAGTATTTCAAAGACACTGAGTTCATTCTTTATAGTCTGGACACTTGCATTCTTGTTGGTTTCCCTTACATGTTTCTGGACTTGACTCACTACATATATTTCATGCTGGACTCACTACACGTTCATATGCACGGACTTGATCTTAGCTTAGATCTCTTGTATCTTACAGTTACTACTATCTTGTTTCTGATATTCCTGCATCTTTACCTTTATGCACCAGTGATTTATATATTTCTTGTTTCATACTTGCTTCATTCTTCTTGCTACTTGCTATAACTGTTTTATTATTTTTATTATTTAAATGGAACTGCTGTTAGAGATGTACTTGCTCCAGTCCTGGCTGGACATATTTTTTCAGAGTATCCGGAGGAGTGGTGTTCGACGTTTAATGGACCTGAGCCTGTCGATGGTGCAGACAGGGACCCTCTAGTTTAGGGGTAATTTCTGGGTTGGTAGCCGGGATCACTAGGACCTTGTTATTGTTTTATTAGCTTTTAGCACCGGATTTGTCTCCGGTTTTGGATTGAGACCTTGTATTGTATATTATTTTGGATGATGTATTATTATTATTATTGATGTTGTGGTGGTTTTAGTAGCAGTTTTTTAGACTTTATAGTTGTTAGACTTCTTGTTATCTTATCGTGCTTAGATTCATGATTGAGTACTTGAGATTATCATTATGATATTGCTCCTCCGTTTGGAGTTGAGATCTTGACAGGTTTATATATTGATTGCGTGAGATTATTATCTAGATAGTTGACCTAGACAACGTTCTACCGCCGATGCTGCGGCGTAGGCTGGACGTACCCACGACTCATGCCCGATTTTTCGGGCGTGGGTCGTGACACATTTTTGGTGGCGGCCCCATACAGGTCTCGAATCGCAATTAGTGCGATATCGTGGTGGTACAACAACTTAGTTGTACTGCTGTGAGCCTGCTATAGGATCTAGGATCTAGGATCTAGGATGATAGTGTACTCAATCACGACTAGGAATAATTCTAATCTAATTATTCTGAATTTGCTTCTTTTGAAATATTATTGTCCTTCTTTGATGATATCGTATCTTGCAACGTATTGACTTCTTTTGATCTGTGTTCAGGATGCCTCCGAAGATACGATCTCGTCATACTGTTCCAACAGTTGCCACTGAGAGGTCTGCTACCTCTCGCCCAGCTCGTATTTAGGCAGCTGCTACCGCTCCACTTACCACTCCTGCGGTTGAGGGAGCATCTGTTTCTCTCGGGGATCCTCCTTCACCTATCGATCCAAGGACTACCCCAGTCGTTCCGGTGGTTCCTCCACCACTTTCTGCACCAGTAGATGCCGCTCAGTTGTTTGCATTCTTCAGGGAGATGATGGACGTGCAGTACCGTCAGGTGGATGTGATGAGGCTGGGCATTAAGAACGCCTACTAGGTGGCCATGACGGCAGTGGATAGAGTGGCTCAGATTCAGCCACAGGTAGATCAGGCACAGCGCTCGAGGCCGGGCAGCATCATTGACTTCCAGAGGATGCGGCCCAAGGAGTTTTGGGGTACAGAAGGGATACTGTACGCTGATGACTGGATAGAGAAGATCGAGGGGATCTTCAGGCTGGCACAGATTCCAGACAGCATGCAGATAGAGGCAGCGGGCAGCCAGATGTTCGACTTCGCCTTAACATGGTATCGTACTGATACGAAGATTGCGGCGCCAGGGCTTACTTGGGGGGCTTTCAAGAGACTTTTTAAGGAGAAGTTTTTCCCAGATGTGGCGCTTAGTGCTTTGGAGAGCCAGTTCGAGGCACTCATCCAGGGGAGCATGACGGTGGACGAGTACGCAGCAGAGTTCTGCCGTCTGGGCAGATTTATAGATAACTTGAGTGAGGCAGCAAAGGCGAGAAAGGTTTGCAAGGGCTTGGTCATGGCGGTCAAGTCTTTGACCAGGAGCGACCGCGAGGTGACTTTTGAGCAAATAGTAGGAGATGCTCAGAGAGCGGAGGATAACTTGGAGCTCAAGTCCAAGAGAGGCAGGGATGATTCAGGAAGTGCAAGTGGCAGTGCAGGACCGGCTAAGCGTCCCTATGTGCAGAAGGCAACGCAGCAGAGTCAGGATCAGAGGGTGCCCACTTGTGCCTACTATAGGAAGGCAGGACACACTTGGGATGTTTGTAGGAGGAGGCTGAAAGTGTGTTTGTTTTGTGGATTCGCTGCTCACCAGATGCGAGATTGCCCCACTGCACCTCCATTGGGTGGAGCACAGGATCAGAGAGTTGGAGCTAGGCCACCTGTGGCACAGCATCATGCCCCACACCAGCAGAGGGATACACCCCAGCAGGGCAGGGCTTATGCATTGACAATCGAGGAGGCCGATGCTACGGGTGTCGGGTTAGCAAGTTTGTCTCTTTGTTCTTCTTCCTGTCCTTTCCATTCCTTGTGGTGTGCTTCATTAGTACATGTTAGACTTTTCTTTGTGCTGTGGTAGATAGTATAGTAACCCTGATTGAGACTGTGATATCACGACCAGTAGGACCCAGATCTTGCATGTTGTTTAGGTAGAATTTCTTGACTGTGATTGTTGGGGGTTTGACCTAGAGGGAGTGTGATTAACTTTAAATTTCGAGGACAAAATTTTCTAAGGAGGATAGGCTTGTCACCATCCCATTTCCAGAGCCGAGTATTTTTTTATTTTAATTTAGTTAATTGTGTATTATTTATAATTAATTGTATTTATATCTAATTAGTGGTTGTATTATTTTTATATTGATTGTTTTAGGGTTTTGGCTAGCCTGGACCCATGTCAGACCCTAGTGGACCTATGTCCGACCCAGCCCACACCCTTGTGAGACATATTTTTGGGTTTTAGAATATTTATTATATTTTTAGTGGGTTAGTTGGAGAGATTTGGAGTTAGTTTGAGTGCTTTTGGAACCCGAAACCCAAAACCCAAGTTAGGAGGGCATTTTGGGTATTTTGGACTTTGTGAAATCCCCTTTAATGTGAATGGCCGACCCAATTCCCATCATTCCCAGATCTGGACCGAAACCACAGCCCCTCCCTCCCCCATTCTTCACTACTTCTTCTTCTTCTTCTTCTTCTTCTTCTTCTTCTTCTTCTTCTCCACCCCTTCTTCTTCTTCCTTTCTTCTTCCCAAGTAAGTTTTCTCTTTTTCTTCTCTTTCTTCTTCTATTTCTTCTATTTGTGTGAACTCTAACCCTATATTCTTCCCCAACCTAGGTGGGTACAGCTTAGATTTGGTATTGGAGCTAGATTTGGGAGCTTGGAAGCTTGGTTTGGTAGATTTGGAGCTTTTTGAAAATTTTGGCTTGGGATTCCAACTCCCAAGAGGTAAACCCTAATTTTTCCCCTTGTAATTACTTTTATATAGTATAATTAATAGTTTAGAACCTTCGTAGACCCTTAAGCTACCCGTGGAAGGAAGTTGGAACTAGTTGGGTTGTGTTTGGAGACTTTAACATTAGGTTTTGTGTCAATTTCGGGTGGAATCCAAAATTGGCCTAATTTTGGGTGATGCTCTAGGTTAGACGGACCTAGGTAGACATTGTCGGGTGTCTTGAGGGTTAGTGCGTGTCTCCGTTCGGACACGGGAAGCCGTGTCGCGGAGAAATGGGCGTTTCGGGCAAATTTGGGGTTTTCGTCGTCGCCGGTTCTAAGTGCGTGCGCGTTTCGCCACGGACTTAGAATCGATGCGGTAGAATTTTTTCTAGGATCTAGACATCGTTTAGGACTCGTGGGTAAATTTTGGGCCGATTCCGAGTTGATTTGGTGTGCGTTTCAGGAGATTTTCTGAACCGCTCACCGGGTGTTCGTCGAAATGACCGAACGGCCATTTCGGCGTGGTTTTCTAGTTTCGGGCTTGTGCGCGTGTTGGGTTAGCATCGGAGAGTTTGTGCTAGAATTCTTGGGCTATATTTTATATATTTATGGGTGTTTGTGCATGTCGGGGTCGTTGGACGGGCGTTGGTGGAGCGTTGTGAGCGTTGTGCGTTGTGGTGTATTGTATTTATATATATATATGTATATATATATATTTGTATGTGTGTCTTTATATGTATATATATTTATATATATATGTGTGTATTTTTATGTGTTTGTGAGTGTGTTAGTGAGTGCTTGTGTGAGTGTGTGCTAGTGTGTGTGAGGGTGAGTGTGTGTGAGTGAGTGTATATATATATATATATATATATATTTGAGTGTGTGAGTGTGTGAGTGTGTGTATATATATATATATATATATATATATATATATATATATATATATATATATATATATATATATGTGTGTATGTGTGTATGTGTATATATATATGAGTGTTTGTGTGTGTGGTTGTGTGTTTGTGAGAGTGTGTGTGAGAGTGTGTGTGTGAGGGTGTGTGAGAGTGAGAGTGTGTGAGTGAGTATATATATATATATATATGCTTGAGTGTGTGTAAATGTATATATATATTAGTGTGTTTATATATATATATAGATATATGTGTGTATATATATATATATATATATATATATATATATATATATATATATATATATATATATGCGTGTGTTTATATATATATATAGATATATGTATGTGCTTGTATGTGTGTGTGTGTATTTATATGTTAAAGTGTGTGTGTTAGAATATTTATATGTTAGATTGTATATATATATATGTATGATTGTATATATATATAGATATATATATGTATCTATATGTGTGTCTGTATGTGGTCGTATGTGTGTGAGAGAGTGAGAGGGGGGGTGGACTGAACTGAACAGCAGCAGCAGGCAGCATGCTCAGCAGCAGCAAGCAGCAGCATGCTCAGCAGCAGCTGCAGCAGCCAGGTAAGCAAGGGCAGCAACAGCAGATGTTCAGCGAGGCGTGGCGAGGTTAGCAGCTAGGAGCGTGGTGTGAGAGAGATTAGATAGGTAGATGGATTGATAGATAGATGATTATATAGATAGATAGATAGATAGATATACATATAGTTAGATGGATATGTGGATATATAGATACTTAGATAGATATCTAAATAGATAGACACATAGATAGATTGATAGGATATATAGATAAATAGATGGTTAGATAGTTAAATAGATAGATAGTTGATAGATAGGTAAATAGATATTATATAGATGTTAGATAGATTGATAAATAGTTAGATGGATACATAGATAAATAAATAGGTAGATAGATATATTGATATATATATATATAACTAGATAGATAGATTGATAGATAGATAGATAGATAGATAGATAGGTAGAGAGATAATTAGATATCTATATCTATCTATATATATATATATATATATATATATATATATATATATATATATATATATATATATATAGCTAGATAGATAGTTAGATATCTAGATATAGATATAAATATATGTATAGGTAAGGTAAGATATAAGGTATATGTATATATGTGTGAGATATATATATATATATATATGTAGATACCTAGGTATGTGCATATATGTATTAGATATCTATATTTTAGCCTAGATTATAGCTAGATATAT